>VXBZ01001935.1:1005087-1053621 GCA_013399135.1 Heliornis fulica | reverse complement strand
GACGGCCGGCGGCTGTCCCCTGCCGCGGTGCGCGCCCGGGGCCGGAGCGCATCCGAAGCCGTCGGCGGCGGTAACGCGCTGCCGGCTGCTGGCTTTAGGAATTCATCTGGGTTCCCGGCTTGGCCGTGGAAATGTCTGTGCATCCTCCTCCTCCTCCGCCCAGCCCGGCGCCCCCCCCNCGGCGCCTCACCAGGTACAGCGGCCGTGGGCAGGAGTCCGCTGCTCCGCGGGCAGGAGTCGGTTTCTGGGGCGCGTTGTTCCTTCCCTCTTGGGACCGTGTGCGGTTTGGGTCCCCGTTGGGGTCAGTCATCCGTCCATCTTACGACACCTGAAAGACATGGAATTAACGTGACTCGGGGCATCATCTTAGGAGCAGGAGGTCCGAGCACCGCGTGTAATCATCCACAGGCAAGGTTTGGACGTTCGCGGACACAGGTAGTTACAAAGTGCACGGGCGGGGTGTGTGGCACTGCCCGTCTGGTCCCTTCCGTCCCTTTCCCTGTGGTGGGGGGTGAGAGATGTGCAAGGCTGAGCAAGTGATGGAGAGGAATCTTTCCATTCGGAGTCGTGGGGATTTCACTTTGAAGCCAGTGCCAGTTTGGAGCTGCCTAGCAAATAATAATTGTACAGAAGAAATATATATATATACATTCCATCCTGAAAGCTCGACAGAAAAGAAAAAAGAGTAAAACTGTTTGCAAGGAGTGCCACAGTGAGTGTAGGAGGGACCAGTTTTACTCTTCGAGGAGATGGTTATTGACACTTTTTCTAAAGCTACAAAAGCTAGGCCTTTTACAGCTGTTATTGGTGAGGTGCGACCTGAAGTGGCAGGCTGGTTTTTAAACAAATCAAGTCCTGGCCTGTAGGTGAAAAGATTCTACTGCCAGCCTACCTGGTATCCTGTATCCTGAGTGAAACAGGATTCGTGGGGAAAGGAAAGCTAAATTCCGGGTGTGTGGCAGTAACCCTGTGACCAATTCTTTTCACAGCCTTTTTAGGCCTGTAAGGTGTCATTGCTAACTTTTCCTTTGCAAGGCATACAAGTCAGGAGTGAACTGGGGCCATCTCAAAGATGTGAGCTGTCTTATATCAGGAAGAACCATCTTCCCTTCTGGACTCCAAGTAAAGCACCTGCAGGTCTGGGGATCTGGAACCTGGAAATGGCCAAAATTGCAAAACTGAGAGTCACACGTGTGCGTTCGGAACACAGAGCTGCAGCGTCGGGTTCCACATGTTTGGTATGGTAGCTTCTGCAAGCTGGATTTCTGTCAGCCCAACTTTGTGCAGTATTGGATGTGAGCCTTGTGTATAAATTTCAATACCATTAAGCTCTGTTAAAGTGGGGGTTACTGACTGATAGAACAGCTATATATTATTTTACCCCACAAAATAGCAGCAGACATCAGAAAGCGCATTCTGATTATCCTGCTATAAGGCTCTTATTTCCCCCCCAAAAAAAATATCAAGGGAAGTTATTAAAAATAAATTACCTGTAAAGTGTCTTTAATCTTTTTGTGCCTGTCCCCATTACACCTGTCATCCTGCAGTGGCAGAATGGTTGGCTGGTAAATTCAATAGCTTTCTAGCCAGTTTATATCATTACTTGAGTAACCCTTTGTGGTCAGGCATCCTGTTAAAAACCAAACAGTTGTCCATGTCCATGTCAAGCTCAGCCCTTAAAACATGTTGTTCACATTGGAAGACTCCTGTGATTTAAGCCTGTATGGCACATGAATATAAACTGTGCCTAAGTTGCAAGTTTGCAACCTAAGGCCTTGCTTGCACAGACATTTACATAAATTGCTGTAATTGAAACTGATGCAAATTCCTGTGTGGATAATCATCTTTGTGTGCTTTTTGTGCTTGCAGCCCAGAAAGCAGTCCTGGGCTGCATCAAAAGAAGTCTGACCAGGTCAAAAGAGATGACTACCCCTCTATCCACCCTCATTGAGACCCCACCCGGAGTGCTGCATGAGGCAGATCTTAGAGCAGCCTTCCAGCACCTAAAGGGGCCTACAGGGAAGATGGAGAGAGACACGCAGCGTCAGCACAAGGGGTAATAGCTTTAAACTGAGATTTAGATTAGATTAGGAAGAAACTCTTCCCTATGAGGGTGATGAGGCCCTGGCACAGGCTACCCAGAGAAGCTGTGGCTGCCCCCTCCCTGGCAGTGTCCAAGGCCAGGCTGGATGGGGCTTTGGGCAACCTGGGCTAGTAGAGGGTGTCCCTGGCCAAGGCAGGGGGTTGGATCTAGATGGGCCTTAAGGTCCCTTCCAACCCCAACCAGTCTGTGATTCTGTGATTCTTTGGAGGCTGGCAACACGGCTCATTGACCTGTGGCTAGTATCTCTAGAATACTCTTGTAGGCATTTTGGACCACCTCTGCATGAAGATTCCCATCTACCCTCACTGTATTCTCTAACTTCAGAAGTGCTTAAGCAGCCTTCCATGCGGGAAGTACGACAGGGATATAGACAGGATAGAAAAAAAAAAAATGCTTTTCAATTCAGCATCTGAAATCCACTCTAGAAGCACATGCACAAAATTAATGGAGGTATTGTAATGCTTACATTGGAAAAAAAGAAGAGTTCGGTGCTTGGAGAAAAGTACAGGGTTTTTTAGTCTCGTTTATGGTTTTGTTTTAAATATCACTATTCTTTCAGAAAGATGTAATGAAGAGTGATCCAGCATGTATTGTGTTATGTTAATGCTGTAAATTATAAATTTAAAGAAAGAGAAAAAAAGGGAAAAGTTACGTAATAACTAAAAAAATATATTAACTACCAGGGTTTATGAAATAGTGAGAAGTGATGTGTCTTTAACAGTTTAGGTATTAATTCTAATTCTGAGATATCACAGGGCAAGATAGACTAAAATAACTCCATTTTCAAACTTTCCAGCATTCAAACTTTTGTAATGCATTGGAGAGGTCAAACTCCACTGTGGTGTAAGGCTGAATCTAAAATTTTGAGCAAATGGGTTTTCTTTTTTTTTTTTTATTCCAGTGAAAGACAAGGTAGAGATAATTTTTGTCTAATGCAACTCACTTTTATGAATAAAATGACTCACAAAATGCTAGTACATTGCTTACATGAGACTGCTCTCCTTTTTGCATTTTCTATCATCTGCATTGCCATTTTTTATCCCATCTCCTCTGATCACTCTTATTTGTGGCAGTTGATGTGTTAAGTCTTTTTTTTTTCCCCTAAGACTGCACATGGTTTGTATGCTTTCCCGATGTCATGAGATCAATACTCAGCAGTGATGTTAAATGTGCTAAGGGGCAAGAAGACTTCCTCTAACTTGCATGTAACTAACCCTCATGCACCTCTCGGGTCCTGCCCTATGATGTGAAATGTGATGAGCAACAGTAAAAATAAAACAAATAAGTTTTGTGAAGGCATTTTCTGTATTATCAGTTTCATTAAAGCCACTGAGTGACATGGCCATGTTGGCCACCTGCTGCGGTCCCAAGAAAAGGGCCACTCTGCACCCACCCACAATTCAAATATCAGAGATGCTGATTAAAGGTATTCAGGGAGAGAAGAAAAACAGGATGTGTAGCTTATGTGAAGGCTGCGACTTGAGGATACAAGGATGTCCTAAAGCACAGAGACTAAAGCTAACATTGGCATTAAAAGAGGAGGTAAAGGTTAGCTAGAAAAACTTTCCTCCCCATCTTACTAGACAGTATCGGTGTTCGTGGCTTTAGATCATGGCATTTAGGAGTTACTTCGATTTCTTGCAGTGCTTACACATCCCCTTCAGCCAAAACTCTTTGGAACAAGGCAGTTCTCTGATTAACCAGGGGTGTTTTAAACACTCTTAAGAGGCAGCACTGGGCCCTGACTTTCTAACACCTTGGGACTGCTGGGTGAGGGCAGCTGCCCAGGAGGCAGCTCCCTCGCCCTGACACATGGTGGTCCAGCCACAGAGGATATCGGAGGCATTGGAGGCCCCAGCCACTGCCTGTGCTTATGCCTGCACAGCATCTGGCGTCCTCACACCGCCATCCTTTTCCTGATGTCCTCACTCAGGCCAAGAGGAAGAACTCAGCTGACATATGAACGCAGGGAAAGGCCTGCTTGGAGGATCAGAAAGTACAGCCCTGGGGGCTTTGAGAAATAAGTCTTGATAAAACCTAAGACCAAAAGATATGCTTGAATTTCCTTTACATTTCAACCAGGTATTTCTTGAAATGAACAAACATGCTGCTGCTGCATCCTCTCTTGAGTTGGTTTTTTGTTTTCTGCCACTGAGACACAGGTTTTTTGGATCAAAAACTCCTCAAGAACAAATGCAGAACTGGCAGATATGACCACCAGGCAGGCAAAATTGTTATACAGAATAAAAGGGAGTAAGTTCAATTAAAGATATTTCCTAAAAAAATGTTTGGAAAACTAAACTTGATGAATTTAATGCAGTGGAAGACAACACAGAAAAGCATGAAATGTAAGACCAGACACAGACTTTGTCAGAGCATTT
Source organism: Heliornis fulica (assembly GCA_013399135.1). NCBI lineage: Eukaryota > Metazoa > Chordata > Aves > Gruiformes > Heliornithidae > Heliornis > Heliornis fulica. Next base: position 1,049,136 of record VXBZ01001935.1, on the reverse strand, counting down.
TTCGGATGACATAGCATCCTACAGAATTCCTTTTCTCCTCATGTGGGTCAGTGTATGTGATGCACCACCACACTCAGTTACCTCAGCCTCTGGAAATGGGGCAGCTGAGGAGGGAGGGAGCAAGCAGCGCAGTGGAACTTGCTCCTGCAGCAACTCCACCCATTATCTCTGAGGGCAGCTTTGGATGGTTGGAAAGTCAAGGCTGCAGCTTCAGTCCAACCTTATCTTAACATTAGCCTTCAGTGAATGAAAGAAAAGCTGCCATAACAAGGCATGCTTAAGCAATTTCCCTCGCATCTCAACAGGCTAGCAGTGGCAAAGCTGGAAATAAACCCCATCTTTCCCCTAAAATACCCGGGTAGTTCTTCAGGTACCAAGCCATCTACTCTGCTTTATGACCTGCTCCCAGCAGACAGTATTTTAGTGGTAACAAACAGCAAAAATGAAAGATCGAGTGCTAAGTATTTGCTCCCTGTTTGCTCTGAGCCTTTTCAACAGTGCAAAATAAGCCTTGAGCTGACTCACCTAGCCAGCTAAGGTACTACCTCATGTCTAACGACTCATCTGGAAACATGAAGACAGTATTTGTTAAACCACACCACTTTTTTTTTTCCCCTATAGATCGTGGCCTGTAGGGCATATTGCAGGACTGCCTGAAGCCTCTGGCTGCAATAATTGCTGGCCCCATCTCCTTCTCTCCTTTCACTGTGGGAGTCTCCAGCAGACAGATGCAATGCAGAGCAGCCCTGCAGCTGGGAGTGGACCAGCTTGATGAACTAGTCCCTTCCCCAGTCTTGATTTTCAGGGTGTAAAAAGCAGCATAAAGTATTCCCTTAAACTATTTTAGCAATTACCAACATTTCTAAATCCTTACTGGGGAAGATCAACAACTGAAACCTACTTTTTCAGATATGTATCACTATTCTATATACAGTGGTAACTGCAGAGAATGGCTAAAGTGATATGTAAGCAACTGACATGTCCTTCAGCCTTGTAACCAAAACAAACAACAGGGGCACAAAGGAGTGTCATTACAATTTTAGTAACCAAAATTCTTGAAAAAGGATTTAACAAAATAGTATGTTTTAAATGGATAAAACTAAGTTAAGATCCCCCCACTTCACTTTATATTTAGCAATTTTTAGAAAAGTACAGACTGCTTAAACCTGATTGAAAACAAAGCATGAAAAAAACAGCAAGTTTGACATGTCAACTCTCAAACACAAATTCTGTGATCACTAATGCACAGCTTCAGAAAAAGGTTGTGAAGCCTATGTGCAAGTGTGTCTGTGTAGAGACAGGGCGGGAAAAAGAACAACGGGTAAGCAAAACCACCCACTGCAATACTTTCACTTCTTTTAGAACTCTGCCTTGTCGCCCAGCAGCTTTTTGTTGCCAGGTAATGCAAAAAACACAGGTGTGCAAAAAGTTAGTGCCCGCCTCGCGATTTGGTACTGAGCGGGACTCGTTTCGTTCGTGTTGACCACCCAGCCTCTCACACCTAATTGATTGTTAGCTTAAATGTGATTATTTTCCCTCCTGAAGGCAAGTAGTAAGCCAGCTGTGTGTTTCCCCATGTCCCATTTGCTCAGGAGAGCTAATTCCAGAACCTCTCACAAACAAAATAAACACTTGTGCTAACAGTGACTCTTCAAGTTTGGTTGTTCAGAGAGCTGCTGGAATACCAGCAGAGACATCAGCAGCTAAAGGAGAGCAGCAATATCCAGCTGGAGCATTACTTACTATCGTTTGGTTTTACAGGCTAGAGATGGAAAATACCTTCTGTTCGTTCCCCGAAGCTGCCACAGTACTGCTCAATGCAATAAACTTTTCAGTACTGTCTTGGTTTAGTTTTAAATATCTTCAATTTATTGAGGATTAACCAGCTTCTGTTGGGAGAATGGTCCACACTCTTGAAGATTTTGCTGTTAGGACACTACTCTTGATTTTTCCAGCCTATCTTTATTTTCTTAACTTCATGCCACAGCTAATTATAGCTCAAAGAGTGCAAGTAGAATAGGGGGTGGGGAAGAAGGAAACCCCAACCAGCCCAGGGAAGACATGGTAGAGAGTGCTTTGAGATGCACCCACAAAGCAACAGAAAAAAGGCAGAGAGGGCCAGCAAGCAGTAGAGAAGTGAAGAAATAGGAAGTGAGGCAGCAGTCATGAAGAAAGTATGCAAGGGAGCAGTTACCCTGCAGGGAAGGAAAAAGCAGGACGACTTTCAAGGGCAGAGATTAATGTTACTTGGGCGAGGCTGCAGTGGCAGGATTTGGGGAAGAGATGAGAGGAACAGAACTACCTGGGAAAAATGGCCAGTGGATGCGGTAGACAAGGAATCATGAGGAAAGCAGAAGAAAATGGTACAGTTCAGGTAAATGAGCACAAAAAAGCCACTTGCGCTTTTGTAGCTATTGAAATGGTGCTCTAAGCCTCCTTAAACAAGAGGCAGAACTGCCTCAGGACAGGTCTATGGGTTAAAGTTGTGCAGGCCTACTTACACTAGTCAGATGTACAAAGATTTGCAGCTGAGGTTAAAACCGAGCTACGCTACCAAAAGCAGCGAATGTTCACGGTTATGCAGTCAGAACTATACTTTCACCAGCACAGCTTGTGTCGGTCAATGATAAGATAAGCCACGCTGGCAAAAGCAGAGTTTTGCTGATGTAAATTCTATCAAGGGTAGGTGGACCTCGGCGGCCACTTACAGGGGTGTTAACTATACCAGAAGAGCTCTTGGCTAGTAAAAAAAGAGCCGTGATGTATTAGCAGATTGTTCATAGCAGAGGCATGATTAAGACAGGTAAAAGCAATTCTTCGACAAACATAATAAAATTACTTCCCTAACAACAGGAAAAACTGTCTGGAGAAGGTTTCTCCTGGTGGAAAAAGAGCTTTGTGGACCAGAGAGTCATAAGATAGAGATATGGTTTAGATCACTTCTGGAGCTTTCAAATAAGAAAATACTTGCTTCTACAAAAGAAAACTCAATACTTGCATGCAAAGTGTCTGAATATTAGGAAAGTGTGTGTAAGAGCATTTAAGACCTAATGTTGACACTTTTACCTTCCTTTACCATTCAGTATTGATCTGGTTTTTAAATAAAGGGTTCTTGAGACAAAATCATTGTTGATATATTTTTCTGCATTCCTTTCTTTAACTTGTATAATGATACCACGCTCCATAATCTTCTTTCCATCTGTGCAATACAAAGGAGGTGAAAACTCTCTTAATGAGTATTTACAAAGGAAAGATTTGGTAGACAGTGTAGATGTGCTACTAAACCTTGTTTTCCCTTTTCAATTTATTTGGTGGTCAGATGGGACTGTGCTCTATCTAAAATGAAACTTGAAAAGGAAAAAAAAAAACCAAAACCCCAAACCACTGTTATTAAAATGAGCATGAGAGAGCTGTTACCTGAAATGATTCACTGAATGGAAATCTCAACTCCTGAAAGAAATGTTTTCTAAGAACAGGCCACAGCCATCAACCTTTTACTCAAAAGAACTCCAAGTTACTGGAAAAGGCAGAAAACATTTGAACCCCAGATTTTCAGCTTGCAATCAGTGACTCATGTATTTACAGCAAAGGATTAAATTGTTTGAGATTAATGTCTATGAAAACATCTTGAAATCCTAAGAGTCATGTAATTTTTTTCCTGCAACCTCTTGTGAACTGATAATAGATTGCCTCACCAGACTCACTAATAGAATAATCTTCTCAGCTATTAATTTTTATTAAATTGGAACTGCAAATAATATTTATCTAATAATTTTCTGAACAATCTTATACACTCACTTCACATAGACCTTGTGAGTTTGCTTCATTAGCTGTGTACTCTTTATCCTTTACCTTGCAGAAGCAGCTGAAGGTAATTCTTAGAGTGCAAACGAGCACTTCAGCAAAATTACTAAAAAATGGTCAAATGCAAGGAAAGCAACAAAGAAGAAAAGGTCTGAGGGTGGTGCCTAACATCACTAGAATAAGAATGATACAGAAGGCAATCCAGGACAAAGGCTGTCTTGTAAATTTTACCTGGGTTTTGCAGTGGTTTTGCTATGGTTGTAGTTACATGCAATAAAGAACTGAGTAGCAAATAGTGACATGAAGCTCTGAACTGCGGTTTCTGCTGTAAGTGGCGATGATTCACCTCAGAAGTCTGTCATTCTCTGGCCACAGACTTAATCAGTAAAAATCCTGCGCTTCATATTTTTGTGTTAGCTGTCAACCCCCTAATCTACCAGCTAATGGGCATGATTTGACATCATCCACACACTTTTATTGGGATAATCATAGAATCACAGACTGATTTGGGTTGCAAGGGACCTTAGAGTTCATTTAGTTCCAACACCCTGACCAAAGACACCTCCCACTAGCCCAGGTTGCCTAAGGCCCCATCCAACCTGGCCTTGAACACTGACAGGGAGGGGGCAGCCACAGCTTCTCTGGGCAGCCTGAGTCAGGGCTTCACCGCCGTCACAGGGAAGAATTTCTTCATTATATCTAGTCTAAATCTACCCTCTTTCAGTTTATATCCATAATCCCTTATCCTATCCTTACATACCCTTACAAACGATCCTTCACCAGCTTTCCTGTAGGCCCCTTCAGGTACTGGATGGCTGCTAGAAGGCCGCCACAGAGCCTTCTCTTCTCCAGGCTGAACAAGTCCAACCTTCTCAGCCTGTCCTAGTAGGGGAGGTGCCCAGCCCTCTGATCATCTTTGTGGCTCTCCTCTGGGCCTGCTCCTACAGCTCAGAGTCCTTCTTATGTTTGGGTCCCCAGAGCAGGACACAGTACTCCATGTGGGGTCTCATGAGAGCAGAGTAGAGGGGCAAAATCACAACCCTTGGCCTACTGGCCATACTTCTCTTCATGCAGCCCAGGATCTGGTTGGGATTTTGGTCTGCAAGTGCACTTTGCTGGCTCATGTTGAGTTTCTCGTCATCTTAAAGACTGATCCACAGATGATGTTTCTGGTCTAGCCTCCAGCTTACTGACACAGCACAAGAGAGGAAATACTCCCTGTGCCTGCTTGCATGTGGTGATTCAGTAGAGCTGGTATCATTAATCCTGTCCTATGATGAACACCACATTATCCAACCACACTGGAGAAGAATCAGCAGGCTCAGCTCTCATATCTGGAGATGGAGTGTTCTTGTACAACTTGGTATTTGGATGATATTTCCTGTACATAGGAACTACAGCAAACTTTTGTATACTGAACTACTCTACACTACAGTGTAGAGTAGTTCAGTATACAAAAGTTTGGTAACACAGAAACTAATAGAGACAGTTCCTGGCGTGATTTTGGGCTAGCGCTGACTGCGGAGAACTGGTGTACAGCTGGAGTACTCGTGTGAAAATGTTAGCAGCATATGTAATAAAAACCACTGAACTAGAATTATACAGAAGTAAGTTATTATTGAAACACAGCTGTACTTTGAACAAAGCATCGAGGAATTTAAAAGACAATTATTTGCCAAAGGGAACAGCATAAATTTATCTCAGCCAGAGAGCCACAACCAGTTCCTGTGGCTGCTCCCCACCACTGACTGCAAGCCCCGTTTGCCTGCAGTAATGAAATGAGGACCAAAAGCTTTAACTACACGGCATGCTCCTCATCAATTTCTATAAATTGATGTCCTTTCTTCGTATGAACTAAAAACACATCAAGTGTCTTGCAACTTTTTTCATCCTCTATCATTGCTATCACTCTTATCATATGAAGGTTGATCACAAGGGAACTGGAATTATTCACCTAGAATCTAGTGGTGATAACATCAAAGCAAAAGTATGTTTATAGGGTTAATGTATTATTATTTTAGCATCCCAAAGCCTTTGGGCTGCCATACCATCCAATTATCCCAGGGCTTATGTGAGAAGAGGGAACTTCATGTAATTAGGAGGGCCTAAACTAAGATTTCAGGATCAGTAAAGTACATGAGGTCACAGTTCATACTGCCAGCTGTTTCTCCCCAAATTTTACAGAACTTAACACCACATTTGTTAGAACTTAGAAAATGAAACAATCATGTTGAAAATCTGTCTTTGGAATTCAGTGACTATAGTTTACTTTTTAAACAGAAAAATCATGACATTTGCCAGACATCCTAAATGTACATATCAGATTTACCACATCTGAATGAGCAAGGGGTCCATTATGTCACGTACTCTGCTTTTGCTAGAAGCCAATGTTTCATTCCTTTTCAATAAATGAGATTAAAACAAAAAGGCAGGTTACTTTTTTTTTTTCCAGTTAGGATGTCTGCAGTTAGATATTTGATTCTGTATTCTCTAGGTACCTATAGAGTCTGATTTTCAGATGTGTTGAGCACATTCACTGCTTGTGTAGCTGCTGAGCAGCCCTGAAACTTAAGCAAGTGGGTATGAATTAGATGCTGAACTACAGTAATTCCATTTTAAAAGTTAATAGTATAATACATGTAACTGTGTGATCTTGGATGAAAATTCCCCTCCCAAGAAGGACTTAATCAGCATTTGAACATTTAAGCGAAAGATTTGGGATGTAAAAGTAAAATTGCATTTCAGAAATTTGTGGAAAAATTCCAGAACAAATCTACTCGCCAATAATCTGTTCTCTGAATAATACCAGGAAGTTAGTTTAAAAGCTGGTAAGAAATATTAATTTAGAATCCTCTCCAGTTTGTAAATATGCTACAGCATGTTGAAACACCTGAAAAACTATTACTAAGAAAACCAGCTAAATAAGTCTCAACAAATTCTAAGTAGTGATTAAAGTGGTGGAGACTGCTGGGATTAAAGAGAGATAGGAAGGTTGCTATGAACACAAAAGAAAAGGCATTCAGGAATACAACTATTATAATGAAGAAATAGGTTGAACTTTAAAGAAGAGTGACATGAGTGAAGATCTGTTTATATAGATAATTTGAAAATGTATAGGATTAGTATGATTTTCTTTGATTATCAGGCACCCATAAGAAGGATTTGGAAACGAGATAACAAAACAATCTCATAAAAAGATACTCTGCTATAGCCTTTATGCACAAAAAATGAGAGGATGGAGTCAGTTATCCATGAATGGAATAGTTTCCTGGCACAGTGGGAAGGAGCTAGTGAGCAGATTAACAGCAAAAAGAGCTGTTAAAGTACTGCATATAAAAAAAACCCCACCAGATAACAGGCATCCACTTGTAAATGTGACCTGTAAACATCTTTAAACAATGCAGTAACATTAGAAGATGTTTGCCAAATGCTCCTGAATATCACAAGGTTCTATGAATTATTAACTCATACATTAAATACTTGTGAGTTTTGTGACTTTACAGAACTCTGGTGATCTGCTCTTTGCGATGATACTGAATGCTCTCAGCTGGTCATGCCTCATCCACGAACCCTTTCTGCAGACTTCAGAGAGCCCGCAGTTAGAAAGATAAATGTTACCTTATTACAACGCTTTCCATTCTTCAGGGCCTATTTTTCATTTCAGCATTTTATTTATCATTTGGCATTCACATTAACTCTTCAAAGCAAAATTCCTGATGCCATTACACAGACACACTGCTCCACTGTAAGAATATACAGAATTATGGTATCACCCACGCACTGCTTTCTGGGGCATTCTTTGGAAAAATGGGTGTCCGGCCCAGTGAAAGGCTGTTAAGAGGATCTGGGAACAAAATGGTGTGAGGTTGAAAAGGCTCAGCCTCAGATTAATAACAGGTACAACATATACAACTACTGCACAGTTGATATAGCCTGCTGCTTTGGTGGAGAATTTTTTATTTAGGGGAGGTATTGGAGGAACCTGAAGATGCAATGTGATTACTTTCTCCTTCCAGAACCAACCTAACCCAAAATCCACATGTGCATTTCAGTTGCTTTAAAAACAAAATTAAAACTATCTCTTAGTAAACTGAGATACCAGATTAAGGAACTGTGCCTCTGGTATCCACTTTGTGTACGTGATTCAGTGTGATGAATTATTTTTTTTAATTGGAAGGATTTTCATACCAAGTTACTTTTTGTGTCTCATAAAACAAACTGTCACACTGGACATATTCTTCATCAAGAAATAAAGCAGCGTATCTCACTGGTCAAAACTCTTGCAAAACTGTTCCTGAATTATTCAATGTTTGATGCATCCTCCAAGAGTAGTTTTTAAGGCCTTCTCTGAGAAAAGATGAAGTTACAGAAATGCCGATATGCCCAACTGTAAGGAATTCCAGAACTGTGTAATCCATCTACTATTAGTTTTCTGTAAAATATTAAGAGATGTACAGCACTTAGTAATAAAATAACATACTTAAACAATTAGCAACCATCCTGATTTCAGAGAACAACTGAAGACACACTGCACATATGACATTTACTACCTCCTTGTATGTATAGACTGTCTCAAGGTTTATCTGGTCAAAAGAGTAACTGGGGTTTTTTGTTTGTTTTTACCTTATTGCAAATAACTTCTGACAGGATCCTGACAAGATCTTAAGAAGACCACAGTAATGATATCATACTGCAGAGACATTTTCTTGCCTAAGATGTTATTCTGCCCTAGCCAGGCTGAAAGTAGAAGATGCTATCCTTGAAAAAATTTTGCTGTTTTGTGTATACTAATATGAAGTGCAAGAACTCCCCATGCAGTGACAGCGGTATATAATACTTCTGCAACAGCTATTGCTGTCTAATTTCATGTCATCTTCTTCACCAAGAATCTTCAATCACTTTATATTAAAAAGGACAGTTTTGTGAGCCCTGTTGTACAGCTTAAGGAACAGAGGCAGTGAGAGGGGAACTAATCAGCAAGATGTAGAAAGGCCAAGAAGAGGAGGCCCCTCTTCTAGCTCCTGGCCTGTTTCTGTCAACGGTGCGTACTTCAGCGCATGAAATAGAATAGGCTCTCCTTAAATGAGGGCACATGGCTATGTTTAAAGGAAAGGTTTTAGAAACTGAAGGAATCACATCACTGACTGACAGAGTTTTACAGCTTTTGATTGCAAACCAGCCTGCAGCCAGACTTCTGCTCTGCACACACGGGTAATAACAAAGAATCTGCTGGTCCTTGGCCACTCAGGAACAGACAGAGAAGTAAAAATAGGGACTGACCGATTGATACTTTTTATGGAGGAAAATGGTGGGTTGAAGACTACAGAGGAAAAAAAAGCAGAGAGTCAGAACATAGAGTAGGAGGTGAGAGGAGGGAAGATTTAGGGGAAGGATTTTGCTTTGTCCAGTGCTTTTTTGTGAGGTCGCTGACCATAACTTTTAGGATGAAAAGGCCTTGTGACACAGCAGAGCTGATGTGCATTTGTCACATGGAGAAATAATTTGAGGAGGGTGTACAGGTGTTTCCTGTGTTGCAAAAGCCATCTCTACAGAGACTCATGTTTGCTATTACCCAGGACTTCAAAGAAAATACCCAAGATGAATGGGAAAATGGTCCTGCTAATACCAGGATCCACCATGTATTTTCTGCTTGCCAAAACAGACACAGCCACAGTTCCTGGGAATGCCTAGGAAAAAGCACCATCAACAGCAGCTCTTCAAAACACCCTCAGATGTAAAGAAGATTACTCCTTCACCATTACCTGCTGGGTAGCATCCCCAGCAACTCACATACGTTTCTAGAGTAAGGCCCTATGTTTTTATAGCACAATGTAAATTTCTCTAAATATCCAGATTTTTCTCAACTTCTTATGTCACTGACTGACTGTACTGGAAGGCCGTTCCCTATTACCAACATTTCTTTTCTAGTCTGAGCTAGGATGGTTCATGCCCAACTCCCCTTGCTCTAACATGATGCTACTATTTATTTGCGTTGGCTTTTGTGTTAGGAAGCATCAATTCTGCAAAAATGATGCTTAGGTTCTCTTTTAAATCTTATTTTATGTTTTTGTGCCACCCAGTTGTTATTTTTCAGACGAAGATGTAATTCAATGAGACTGTGTTTTGCAGAGCATGTGTTTTCCAGAGGGGCTGAATAACCCATTCTTACCTGAAACGCTTTTCTCCACATCAAAAAAAGGGTGCTGAGAAGTACTAAGAAATCTGCATTTGGAAAGGGCAAACCAAATAGGAAGCTAGCCTGCTTTGCAAAGTCCTCATAGACATCTTTCCTTCTCAAGCCTCCAGTGCAGAGCAAGTTACTGCCGAGTAGCTGCAGAGGAGCTCATCTATCAAGCTCTGTGACTGTGCCCTGGGCTTGGGTGGGAGGACCCATGCAGAGCATCGTGACCTGAAGCACAACCCTTCTGCAGGAGAAAAAAGAGTAGAGCCTTGGGCAATGAAACCTAATTTCACTCCAAGGAGTTCTAGTTAATGGGAATTCAGAGAAAGCAGGATTATACCACAGTGACTGCTTCCAATGAAGTAGAAAACCCCTGCATCTCCCGTGGTCCAGTCACTGCATAGCCTCTCCCGTGGGTGTTGGTTGAATTACAGTGAATTAAGATAAGGAGAACTGGCTGGGTAATTAAGACTTTTATATGCATGTTTTGAAACAGGATCTAGTAAACTCATGGCTAAATTTTTTAAAAAAGAAAATAAATAGGGTAGGTTAAGTCCACCATGTTCTTACTTGCAAGATGCAAATCTTTCGAGCTCCTTCTGAAGCATCTCACTGGAAAAGGAGCTATAAATCACCAAATACCCGACTTCTGCTGTTTGGGGCGCTAACAAAAAATAAATCAGGGAACTGTGTTTAATGAACATTCTTCCTGTTCAAAGCATTTCAGTAGTTCAGCTCTGATATTGTTTCAAAACTGTTTTCTCAAGGCCCTCCAGCACATGGTGTTACGAAAAAAAAGTTGTCAGACTGGTTTTAACACATCTTTTCAGTGCTGATAAGCAAAAGTTCACTGAAATAATTATCAATAAGATACATGCGGAATATACCCTTCCTTAAGGCTTTCTCGTTGAATGCAAGCTTGAAGGAGACTTGTTGCATGCTTATGCTTAAGCATCCTCTTTCAAAGTTATTAAAAAAGAACAGGGATGTGTCACATACTGTGCTGAAGAGAGTCTATGTCACATCCTGCTAACCGTGTCTGCTTTTAAACCCGTTTTGTAAGTACAGTAGAGCGGCTGACAGTCTCCAGCTGCAAACAGCTTTGAAACTACACGATGGAGTTTCAAAAGAAAGCCAGGCACTACTGTATTTTGGTTGCTAAAGATAAAGCACTCAATAAATAGCATGTTTTTCTTAATGAAGTAAACGATTTAATCTTGAGAGCACTTTGCTTAACAATGCCATCATTAAAATGGTAATGGCCTTTGAGGTCCCTATTCAGCATGGAATGGCATCATACCTTCCCTGCTAGTGTTTCATCCTGTTTATAGAGAAGTTCTGCAGTTCAGCCTGGTAAGAACAAGATATTAACCGAGGAAAAAAAAATCTCCAAAATACCATGTGGCTAAATCTTTAAATCTACCTTAATAGGGCTCAATCTGTTCTCTCCCTGAAGCCAGTCAGACACTTCAATAGGATGCAAAATAGCTCCCCTGTAAGGTGGAAACAAGACAAGCTAAGAACGGGGTTTTTTTCCCCAACTATCATTATCTATGTTGGAAGTGATGGTTTTAAAAGCCAAAACATGCTAAAATTACTCAGAAAAAAGTTTTCTACTAAGCCATACACAATAGTTTGCTGACACTATTTGGTAAAATTTCATGCATTTGTTTTTTCTTTCTTATAAGCAGGTGACTCCACTGAACACAGCTAGAAAAAAAAACTATTTAAATAGGGTGGGGATTCCCCCCCTTCCTAAGCAAAACCAAGGCAAAAATAGTTTTTCAGATGGACTCAGGTATCAGACATGGAACTTTCTGTTTCTTTCCCGTGCTTTTGCATTAACTAGCCTCTCACTGCAGACTAGACTCATGTACAATGTTTGGCAGTATCAGCCTAGTCTGGGGTATAGCAATCAACTCCTGTTTAAAGCAGCTACAAGTTGTAGGTATTAATTCTCTGTTATACCCAAGCAGTGCTTTGCATCTTGTTGCATTATCTGGTCCTTCTGGGGACCTCTGAGACATCGATACACATTTAGAACAGTGTCAAGGTCCCTTCCATTTACCCTTGAATTAAAAGGCCTTTGCCAGAGCCAAGAATAACTGGAAAGCAGCAACTTTCTGGCCACACCTCCTTCCTCACACCACACCAGGCATCCCTACTGAAAGGGGCAGGGCGAATAGATAGAAAACACCATGCTCCTACATGGACCACTGGAGGATTTTCTCTCTCATGACTGTTTCCATAAGGCTTAACGTGACCTTTGCTTCCTCAGAGGGGCATAAAAAGCACCGAGCCTAACAATGACAGTAAGTGAAGGAATGGTTGCTAACAGAAGTGCTTCTTCTTGGTAACATGTAGTTTTTCCAGCTCACTGGGTTGCCTCAACACCCATGGAAATACACTGATAATAGGTGGGATCATGAAGATATTCTGTTGCAGTCCTGAAAGCCTTCTAACCTGGACTTTTCATCTGATAATGGGAGACAGACTCCCGGGATTCCCCTGCCCAAATCTTCAAGACTGCACAGCAGCAGATGGCTTGAAAGACTTGGTCCACTGACCAGCATTCCCATGAGAGCTGACACAAAAAGTAAGCACAATTATTGATCCTAAAAGTGTGGATAAAGGCTGTCTAAATATTTTCTATGACTGGAGGTGATGGACTATGTTCATCTATGAATAATCATCACCCAGGCTCTCCACTGAGCCTTTTTAAGAAAAGGTTTGTGGCCCACAGCACTTAAACCATTACCGGTTTCTACTTTTTTCTTAAAAGCAGAAGTAGTACAACAGATTAGTTATAGTTCACCACAATTTGCTTCCGTCTTTGTAAATTTTACTATTAAATTTAGCTGTTAGTAGCAAATGATTTGGGAAATTCTCTCATGTAAAAAGTAGAAACAGTAAGATTCATTGTGTATCCTTGGATGTCCTTGAATTAAAGGGCATGGATGCTTTTAAACACTGAATGGCTTTCAGAGGTGAAAGTTAAAGGGATGTTTATTTATAGAAATACCTCCTTGACGATTAATTCAAAGGGGTAACAAAGGAATAGCTGCACAGTTTGCTCCAGTGACTTTTGTTCTGTTAATGAAATGTAAACATGTACCCTCATCCATGGACTGGATGCATCCCTATCTTCTGCGTGGCCTGCAGTGACACATTTGGTCTGTCCCGCCACTCCAGATGCTTCTGGGAACCTGACTCCTCAGTGCTCTGTCAATCCACGGTCTGAATTGATCCCACATACAGCAACATGTTTTTTCTTCAGAATATCACTGCTTTAGAAAAAGTCTGACTCTAGAAGAAAACTAAAGAAGAAATGGATATATCACAGTATCTGTCTCCTGAGGGTTTGGTTTTTTTCCAGTTCATTCTTACTCTGAAAAGTGATTGCCCACCCATGTGATTAAAGATCTATTTCTTTATAGCAGGATGAAATCAGGTGATAAGAGCTGGAGGGAATAGGGAGAAATTATGCATGACTGGGCCTCAAATTTCATATTTTTTGCTTGTTCTTTTAGTTTTCCACTTTGAAAGTATTTAGTTTGGGGATTTCCTATAGGAGCAGGGTCGATGATTCCTCTCTTTTAACTAAGTATCAATACTGAACATTGTCAATCTAAAGTAACAATGCTGTAAAGAAGATGGGTGCAGGTTTTCAGTCAGCGTTCACCGTTCACATCCCTTACCTTTCAAAAATATAGGCCATCAAACAAAAATTACCTGCATGCAAAAGGGCTTCACAGGGCTACCGCAGATTCGTGGGTGAGCCCTGCACCTCATGCTTCATCGGTAAGACTATTTCTATCTCTGTTTTCTTAGTAGTTTAGAATGCATAGTGGTTAAATTCTGAGACTTTTATTGCATCAGGAAATGTAAAAATCGTGTTCTTAACTGCTGCAGTTTGTTGAGACGTTTTTTAATTGTTTCCTGACCTGACTGAAAGAATTACCCAGCCTATAAAGTTTCAGCTTCCTCCTCCTCCATTAGCAAGCTCACCTATGATATTTACTGCATCATTGCATCCAAGCCAAACTTGGTTACTGGGGCAACTAAGTTTTTCCTCTCAAAGGGTCACAGGGAAACACATCCTTCAGGATCCCCTAGTAACCGTCAGCCGGTAGGACTGGGTAACATCAACAGTGAATGCCTGCTTTCCATCGCTAAGGCAGCACTGCCTGTGCCTGCAACAAGGGGGGCAGAGTCTAGTTACATTCCTGACCCACTTTCACATCCCTCCCTCCTCCTCCTCCTTCTCCTCCTTCTCCTCCTTCTCCTCCTCCTCCCTCCTAGAGCACAGTAGCAAACAGCAGGGCAGCAGTTGCTTCCATTCAGCAATGCTCAGGCACCCGCAGCCACCAAGATGTGTGCTGTCCCCAAGCAAGCAGCAGAAGTGCAGTGTGTGGAGAATACAGGAGGGCAAACTGCAGACCTCCTGGAAAGGGGGTCTTCATTCTCTCTCCCCTGTGTGTGCAGAGATGGTGCTTTCTTTTGTCCAGCCCTTTCATGCACATGCATCGAAGCATGCACCAAATCCAGTGTAAGGCTGTCCTCCTTCCCTCCACTCCTCAGCTGGCCAGTCACGCTTGGGTGAGTGCTCCGTTTCTTCTTCCAACACCCCTTCTGCCATCCCCTTGCTTCCAGTTTAATCTGGGTGCGTGACTTGGACTGTCCTGCCCCCCTTCTCACCCACCTCTTTATGTAACCAGCCATTCCTCTCCCACTATCCTGTTCTTAGTGCTCGTCCCTTTCCCCAGGTATTGCAACACCTCCTCTCGCCTCCCACCACAGCGGGCAGGTAGGTGAGTAAGAGTAGGGATGGATCTCCTGACTGGTTTTGCATCCCGGCGGCTGCTCTGCCCTGCGAGGGACACTCCCTTACCCTGCGGGCAGCTGAGAGGGATTTCACCCCACGCTGGGGGCAGACATTAACCCCCGCACGCCTCCTCACCTCACCTCAACTCCAGGGCTACTCACCTATCCCTGGCCGTGCCACAGGCCTCACCAGGCCATGGGAAGCCCTGACACTTGTCAGCAGTGGGCTGTGCAGACAAGCTGTGGGGACCCTACTGCTTAGGGTGTGTGGACACAGCCTGTGGGTGCATCTGCCATCTCGGGGGGCGTACTGACATTTGTCCTCACAAGGCCCAGGAGATAGGCTGACACCCGTCAGGGTGGGCAAAGCCCTGCTCCAGGCCTCAGCATGGCCTGGCTCCCCTCAGGGCAGAAGGCCACCCCTGAGGCAAGGAGGGGGGAAGGCAGCCTCCAGCACCCTTGAAGAGGTGCTGGATTTCAGAACTACCAGGGCTGTGAGAGATGCTAATGGAAGACTTTTTTTTTTTTTTTTTCTCGTTCCAGTTGTTATTGTAAAATACCAGCTATGACCACAAGCAGCCGTGCCACAGAGCCCACCCTGTGAGGGGGCCCTGATTTGCACCAAGGAATTGCCCTCATCCCACAGTGTTAGGTGCCCACTGACCCAGGACACAGGTTACTGCTGGCTTAGCAGTCCCCAGGGGAAAAAAAAAAAGCTAAAAAAGTGTATTTCTGCCCCTCCCCCACAATGTAAAGGAGCCTCAGTTTTAAAATTATGACTTGGATGTCATGTATTGCACTCTCAGCACACTGGGGGCTGGCTTTTTTTTTTTTTTTTCTTTTTGAGTGGTGGAGACAGGAATAAAAATAGCTGGTTTAATTTCCAAATGCAAAAAGTGGCTGCTTAAAAAATTGTTCACTGTTCTTTGGGCTTGTATAACTTAAAACCACCTGTTTTCAAGTTTGGGCTTGATACATATTTCTGCTCCCTTCCTGCAAACACTTCAGCACATGTTACACACATGCTTACATCTGCAGAGTTGGGGGCCTGAATCTTCAACGTCACCCTAAATCTTTAGTGCTGCACCACATTTACAAAACTAGTTGAGTAATAGATTAATAATGACTCAACACATAGGCAGTATATTATTTCCATTGCTATGGAAAAGGTGGTTTTCCAGATGCTCTCTGTATATATAAATGTTCATGTAGCAAAATTCTAGGTACCGAGTATGAAGTACATTTGTATTTTTATTTATTAAATGTAAACTAAATTGTCATACTTTTCATTTAACCTAATGTTTTACACATGAAAGGGCCCTAAAACATATTTATTATTTACATAAGCTTTCAATTAGCATGTATTATCCTATGTGCTGCCAGTACTAAGCTTGTAGTAGTACCTCAAGCACCTTTAAACTTTCCTCAGGTATTTCTGCACAACAATGAGTTGACACCTATAGTTAGCCATGAACCAGGGAAGAGTTACACACCTGCAGGGGTGTGTGTAAGGACATGAGATTGCAAACAGGTTATTTCTCTCCCTGGCAATTTTTTTTTTTAGGTCGAGTGAATACACTGTTGTGATGACAACAGCAACCGTATGCTGTGAAGTACTCTTGTCGATGACAGACATATAAGTGGAAATGAGCAAAGAAAATTAGAAAAACCGGAGAAACCACCGAGAAAAAAAAATGCAGAACAACTACCATGATAGATGTAGAGGAATACTAAACTAATTTTGAGTGCAGTATTTTTCACTGGGATAACAAAATCTTCTTGTCGAGATAAAACACACTTCCGACTCGGCAGCAGTCACTGTGCTTGCAAAAAATTTTTCACCTCTTCAGAGCTTCTCAAGAAATTAGAGAACAGTGACTATTTGCAATACTGTTTGATAGCTTTTTATTAAAATAGTAGCAATTGCATTCCTAATGTCAGAAGACACAATTGAAACAAACTGATAGGCTGTTTAATGAACAACTGTTGATGAGTAGTGTATGCCTTTTTATATAAAGGATTTTTACTTCTTACTAGGCTTGCAAAAATCCCATCGAAATCAGCAACTGCAAGATATTTCCAAGAAAAGCTGTACAGAAGAATGTATTGTTTGGATTTGGTGCATAAAATATTGCTTTACAGTACTTTATGGTGAAATTTTATTAATTAAACAGCTTGTTTTGTGAGATTTTTGTGATGGTTCCTAAAGGTAGTGGGGAAAAGGAGGTGAAATTGTATGATGCAAGTTGGTACTGACACTGAGCCTAGCTGCAGTTGCTCAAGTTTAAGGCTGTTTTGCAGGGTTGTATTTTCTCTATTGCAAGTTTTAAGGTTAAATCTTCATGTGTATGCTTTAATAGAATCATAGAATGGCTAGAGTTGGAAGGGACTCCCAGATGTCATCTAGTCCAACCCCCCTGCAAGAAGCAGGGACACCCTCAGCTAGATCAGGTTGCCCAGGGCCTCATCCAACCTGGCCTTGAACGTCTCCAGGGATGGGACATCCACCACCTCTCTGGGCAACGTCTTCCAGTGCTCCACAACTCTTACAGTAAAGAACTTTTTTCTAATATCCAATCTAAATCTACCTCCCTCTATTTTTTAATAATAATGATGGATGTAATACCCAAGTCAAGCACTCTCCTTTGGTGAGTTCACATGGATAAAGTGTGTTTTGCTACAGATACTGAAATGTTGTTAGCAAAGTGATAAAGCAGTAGGAGTTTTGGAAAGGCATGGTGGTGAAGCTGTCCTAAGCTGTCCTGGGAGGACATGAGGGAGCGTGCTGAGGGCGGGAGCCGGCAAGCCGCCCAAGACGGTTACTTAGGATGCCCTTTATTCAGGTACCTACTGCAGCCGTAAAAACAAGCATGTGAGGGAATATCCGGGGAGAGCCTTTCCCAAACAGCAAGGCGTGCCTTGAGGCACACCGCTGTAAAGGGTGAGGTACGGAGGGGCCCTGCTGTAATGAGAGGCGCCTGGAGGATCCCAAGGATGGCGTGGAGCAGAAGGAGATAGGCCACAGAGGGAATGGTCTCTCTCTCTGCTTCCCTACAGCCTCTGACCACACTGCCAGCCTCAGGGCAAAGGCCTGGAGGTTGGGGGTGAGAGACCCCATTAGACATGGAAGTGTTGGGAGGGCGTGAAAGGGAGAGAGAGAACAAAGAGGCAAATAACCCCAAACAAATCCCTTTTTATACTCTTTATTTCAAAAGAGACATTAGGGCCTGTCTTTCCTGCTCTCAAGGTGTTTTGTTGGGTTTTTTTTGTAAAAAACCCTTGCTGTAAAACTGCTGCTGCTGGGCCAGCAGCACACCCGCATTCAGGGTTGACCTTGCCTGGCTTGACTTGCAGTGAGGCTGAAGCTGCTCAGTTTCACTGCTTTTTTACCTCTAGATCAGTCAGAAACATTACCCTGAGGTAAAAAAAAACGTGCACCTCTTTGCAGGGAGACGGCAAGGCCTCGCTCTGCCCCAGCCGTCTCCCTCAGTAATTGGAATTTCAGCAAGTACCTGCCCCTAAGATGAATGTTGTGCAGCATTCCCAGGCACGCCCCACCTCAAACACCGGCCGGGCCCCAACACAGCATCAACAGCCTTTCCCCGCCTGGAGCAACGCAGGCCGGCTTCTGAGCAAGGTTCCCTGCTCCACCTGAGCTACTGATTCATGCCGCTCTCCCACCAGCAAGCAGGGAGATGTCTGCCCCATCTCGGGGGCACGGGTGTGATTAGTTACTCGGATAGACTCCGTGCTTGAAAAGAAGGCCTTTTTTCTTTTGCCACTGTTCCAGTTCTTTAAGATTTATATGACCAATTTATAAACTCTTCTTAATTGTAGAGATAATGTATTTAAAACATATGTGCTTCCCATGGTGCTGCATGCACTTTGAATGCCGTCTGCCTCTTGCCCTGTCTACGTTCACAGAAGGTACTCGTGCATATGGAAACAATCAGGCTACTCAAAAGACAACACACTTGATACTGCTAATTACACGGAGTAAACGCCACTGGGACTATAACCAGTCTCTAGATCTGAGTCAGTGTTTTGCTGCTGAGCTAAAGAAGAAAGTCCATTATGTGTGCTCATATTATAGCCAGCTAAGTCCCTGCTGCACATATTACTGATTTCTGTACGTGCTACATGGCGGAGAGCCAAGGAATTGTAGCACAAACAGGATTTTATAACCAGTGTTATTTAAGGATGGGCAAACTATGAAGCTCCAAAAGTTAATGATTCTAGTGCACTTTCAATTAATTTTTATTGTCAAGCTGTATTTCAGGGTACTAAAGACCTCTTGTGATGACAAGAAGGAGTGTGTGGGAACAGGCAGGAATATAGGATGCATTGTTATTCTCTCTGATTTATAGATAACCTATCTGGATAACAAGTTCCTTCTCTCACGTTAGATGGAATTCATCTCTGTGTTGAGTTCTCTGTGGAAAAGGCATTTTGGCAATATAAATATAGTGTCAGGCATCATATTGCACAAATGGTACATCTGAGTCCCTGCACAGGGTTAAATGTTACCCTTTCTGCACTAAGGATGTCCATAATACTTGTGTTGTTAAGACAATATTACAATAGCCTGCTGCAGAAATCACTGAATGGAGTTAAAAGTATTAACTACATCTTAATGACTTACAGAAGGATACATACTCTTTTTAAAAAAACCAAGTACACACTGAAGGCCACATGCCATTAAGTTTCAAAGTCTGGATTAAAGCAGGCTGTGCATGAGCAATCAAAGTAATAAAGCCTGGCCTCATACAATGAGCATCAGGTTTGCCGCCTCAGCTCCCTCCCTGTCCCTCTGAAGCCATAGGCCAGTCTCGTGTTGGCTAACTGGCAGTACTGGCTGGCAGCTAGGTCTTGCCTGTCTTGCAGAGGACATGAGTTTAGGCTTCTGCCCTGACATTGGCCGATTTAGAGGGTTGTGATACGTTCAAGATTCTTTCAGATTTGACTAAGGTTGGACAGCAGATTTGAAAGGGATTACAGAAGACCAAGGGACTGAGAAATTGCATAAACCTGATTTCCTTAGAAAACCTAAGGAAGAAAAACAAACCCTAATCCAAACCAAAGCAAAAACTTGGGAAAGTATTGATAGAGCTGGGCTGTAGTCAGGCATACTGCTGTAGCTTGCAGCTGAGCAAGGCGGCTGCTCGGGTCAGGTCCTTCTCCACTGCCCCAGGTTACTTGCTTCATCGGCTGTGCTGATTCAGCTGTCTGTCTAGCTGCCCTTTAAGCTAGTTTGCTGAAATGGTCCACTTAAAAGGAAAGATGAACTTTTCAGGGAGGATGTTTGGTGAGTTGTTTGTTTTGGGTTTTGATTATTTTTTTTTTATAACCAAAAATCCTCAAAACAATTCTTTAGAGCTCAGCTACACAGAGACTTGATTCAGTGTCATGGGACAGCAGGTCTAAGTGTCTCTATGGATGTGTGAAAGATGAGGGGGAGCTACACCAAGGGGCTCTGACTCAGTCTGAACAGAAGTATGTCCGTACCCTGAAGTGGCAAAACCAGTGTTATATCTGTTTTGGTGTTCCGACTCAAGTTCTTGAGTCCTCTAAGGCCATAAAGTGACTTTATGCCTGCCTCCACAGCATATGCACTTACTGGGTAGTCACTGTGCTCAGCTGCCATCCTCACCGCAGGGTACCCACTGCAGCACATCTTCCTTTGGATCAGTTTTGGCAGACCTGGCCTACACTGATTTTTGCCAGTTAAGCTATAGTATACCAGTTTGAAAGTTATGGAAAAGTTATGCCCGCACCATTTTAAAAGTTAGTCAAGCCTAATGCATTAGCACCAGGCTATTCTGCACACGAAGCTAAGTATGAACTTTCTGGACGCCATCACCCTGCACTTAGAGTGTAGATGTTCATGAAGGCTGTGGCAGAGGTTGCTGTCTCCAGCTCTTCCCTGGCTGGCTCTAGAGGTTTCTGCTGCTTCAGATGCAGGGAGTAGGCTGTGGGGTGACCACTTCCCATATTGCATTGTAGATTATAACATCGAAGTGCTTGGTCTCTGCTAACCTACTTCATTCAGACTGAAAAAAAAATGTGAGAAGCATTCAGCAAAGCTGAACTGAAGGGATGGTAACCAGCAGCTGGGAAAGCAGCCTTTTCCACCAGTGCCTTAGCTTGGGAGGATCTGCTTCTGTAGCCCAGCCCGCCCTGTGTGGATATTGTTAGATTATCTCTGGAGAATTTATTGCAGAGAGACCTGCTTCTTATTTCTAGAGTGAAACCACACAGCTCCTCCTTTGGGCTGGCATCATGCTCCAGCTAATGGGGGCAGCTACACAGAGTGTCTGTGTCTGCTAAAATGGGTAGACATAACCCTTGTGGTATGCACACTGGTGATAGCTCACCCCTCCTTGAAATGCTGGCAAGCCACTTCGTCACCAATTGCAAACAAAGAGCATCTTCATGGAGAAGTTTTCTGCTGAAAACTAAAGTGAAACTTTACCCTTGGCTTTCTTATTGCTACCTCCTGAGTCACCACATCCTTCGTGTCACCATCACCTTTCAGTTTAGACAGTGACAAGAAGCTACAGCATTCAGCAGTGAGAAGTGGGTGACTCTGTGGGAAAGAGATGATTTTCTGGAGGGGTCAAAACTCGCTCTTTGAAAGCAGCGAACACCGAAGGGTCCACTTGCATTTCTGGTGTGCTGCAATTCTACACTGCTTCCCCACATTTCTTGTGGAGACAGGTCCCAAAGAATCTGAAGACTTGGCTTATTTTCCTGATCCTGTAACAGATTCCCTGTCTTACCCAGCCATGGGCAAATCCTTTCAGTTCACATTTTCAAGCATGAGCTTTAATTTTAGCCCTGCAGTAGATCGAGATACTCAGAATCTGTCTTGCACAAGTATTAATCCCTTATAGCTCTAGCCAAAATTAACAGAAACTGCCTGTACACAGAAGCACACTGAAAATCAGATGCTACTGTAGAAAAAACAGGGCCAGCTCTGTCTTAGTCAGCTTGCTCATATGCTCCATGGAGATGGTAACACCTGTCCAGCTGGGGAGACATCAGGCTAAAATAATTAGTGTTTGTAAAGTATGTGAAGCAATGAATTTTTGGTAGCATTACTTGCAAAGGTAAAGGAGATGAGCTCTTTGAGCATTGTTGCTCTTGTTTTTGGTCTTTTTATTGGATTTAAATAAGGATTACCTCCTTTGACAGCAAGCTCAGCAAGCTCAGCTAAATGTTGCATGCCCATGAAGAATTTGGTTTTGCTTGGAAGGATTAGGGCATGAGATTTTGGTTCCTCTCATTTGTTTATGAGCATGAATTTGCTACACATAAATCACTGCAGGTCAGAACATTGCTGTTTCCTTAGCACAAGGTAAGAGAGCACACAGAACCACTCTTTAATGTTGTGCAATTGGACAGGATTTGGCTTGTTCTGATTTTGTGTTTGGAGAACTCAGGCTGCCCTTTGTGCTTGATGTTTTACCTCTTCTTCTCTTGAAGGTCCAGTGGAGAAATCTGACTAGGCCTGTTTGCATCACTCTCTCACTGCCTGCTCTTTGTCTGTGTTCAGTGTTTTGCTGCAATTAAAGCACAGCTTCCTTCTCTTTAGCTCTCTGTGGGATTTCCCAGTGTTTCACCAGGCTGTAGTTTGATGAACTCTTCAAGCTGGCACTGATGCTAAAAGAAGCAGCCGTATTTTCTTTAAACTTGGTCCAGAGCACATGCAGATGTGACGTGGGCCAGAACAGGAAAGCAATCTGGCTCAGAAAAATAACCATTTCTGGGTTTTAATCAGATGAGTTTTGTGTGGTTCAGTTTCATGATAGAGCTGAGCAGTCGGGTAGGAGTGGGAGTCGCAGGGAGAGGAAGTCAAGGCCCGATCCCTCGGGTGGCCTTGCATGGCAGTGTTTGAAGAAAAGCTCTCTTACTACTTGCCACCCTGCATCCCTGCATCTGGAGTGCCACTATCTCTTGGTGGTGAGGGTGGTGGCAGTAAGCTAATGTTACTCAGTAGCCAGTGAGCAATGGGGATAAAGACCCATATTGTGCCTCTCTGATCCCAAGGCTATCCACCTCCCCCTTACCATTCTTTGGTTTACTTAGTAGAGCTACCCTGATTCACATAAGCTAACAATCTGTTTGAGAAGAAACAATTAGGCTCACAGAAGTTGTTGACATCTTATTTTCTTTTCCTTTTTTTTGTTTTTTCAATGCGTAACGGGTATCCTGGTCCAGCTTGTCCTTTTGTGTTCTCCATCACAGGCATTCCTCCCAGATGCAAAGACCCCATGAGGATGGGGATGGAACAGTGGTTGTCCCAAACGTTTTGGACCAAGACACTGCTAACGACACTTAGCATTTCACAGAGACCATGATGTGGCTGCTGAGCAGGCCACTAAGTGAAAACATTGCTCAAACCAGGCAGGCCACCCGGGCCAGTTGTGGGCTGCCTCCCATGCCCTCTGAGTCCACAGCGCTGGCAACTGCTGGGACCAGACGTAGAGCCCAGGGAGGACAGATTGTGGTTGCAGGGGGTGATTAAGAACATGTTGGGTGCCTTCTCCAGGAAGCTGAGTGCATGATCCTCGCTTCTTCTTTCTCTGTAGTCTTTCCGAGTTCAGCTTAAATCAGATCCTGAAAACAGCATCCTGCTGCAGAAGAGCAAATAGTCCTAGAAACAGACTCCTACTATAAAAAGTCCTACGGGACCCAGATGCCCCTGACCCTGACAAAGATTCACCAAGTGACTGGTTCGATCACCTTTCCCTTTGCATTGGCGAGGAGGGGGGAGCACAGAAAAATGGGAAGTTTTCAGGTGGAGCTGTACTTAAGGGTTGGGGTTTTTTTGCCTGTGTGTTTTAAGTGCTGCAGATGGGAGAGAGTCATTTCACACAATGCAGTGCCAGCACGCAAACAGAAAGAAGGAGGGCTGTAGGTCCGGGGAGACAGTCATTCTCCAACACAGCCAGCTACAGTTAGGTGCCTTGTGAGAGGACACATTAAATCAACTCGTCGGAAAGGAAATCTATCAAACGTGTCTCCCGTAGGT
Source organism: Heliornis fulica (assembly GCA_013399135.1). Lineage (NCBI taxonomy): Eukaryota > Metazoa > Chordata > Aves > Gruiformes > Heliornithidae > Heliornis > Heliornis fulica. The sequence continues at coordinate 1,025,293 of VXBZ01001935.1, read as the reverse complement.
TCAGGAGGCTCCGTGACACGTCTCCCAGGGCAGGGTCAATCTCTGGGCGGAAAACTGCTTCGGAGATCGGAGAAGGGGGAGCGTGAGGTGCTCAGCCGCGCTGCCAGTCTCTGCGGAGCCGCTACGCGAAGCCTTCCTGCGGGTCTTCCTGCGGCTGAGGACGGGGGCTCCGTTCGGCGGCGGGGCTGTTTCCGACCGGCACGGTAAGTCACGATGCTTCTTCAGAGCACGTAACTCGCTTCTTTGTAAAGGGCCGCTCTGGCCGCCCGGACCGCTGTGGCAGGTGATCCCGTGAGGCGGGACCCGTCTCCGGCTCGGCGCGGCCGCTCTGCGGAGCTGGCTGCGCTGGCAGCGGGCGGGTTATGCGCGCCACTAGAGGGCGCTGCGCCGTGCGCTGCGCCGTGCGGGGGCCGGGCCGTCCCTGTCCCGCCCCGTCCCGCCTGGCTCGCCCGCCCCCCCGCTGCAGCCCCCCTACACGGGGGTCCGCGGGGTTCGGCCCTCGGGCGAGGCGTCTCCGTGGGATGCAGCTCGGCTGCCCTCGAGGAAAGTGCTCGCGGCCCTATCGCTCCGTCAGGGGGAAAATGTCGGCGCGGCGGATAAGGAGCCGGTGGCATCTCGGGGGTGTGCTGTGGTAACCCTGTCCGAGGGAGCCAGTCTGGCTGCTTGGACGGATCTGTCTGTTAACCTCGCACTCCTCGGTGCAGTCACCGGACATCAGTTAACAGATGAGGTTTAAGACCAAACCAGAGAGAGCATTAGTCTGGGAACGGCCTTCCCTTGCTTATCTCCCGTCCTCCGCAACGTGGGAGCGTGCCTCCTGGCCCCGTGGGCTGCACACTGCGCGTGGTGTCCCACACACCCGGGGTGGTTGCTGCACGGAACGTTCCTTATAAAGACATCTCTCGAGGCACAAAGTCTGTCCCTGGTCGGGACAGATCCTAGGATCCTAGGTTGAAATGACGCCTTTCTGGAATAAGTAAATATTGGGTTTATTTCCTGTTAAGCTAGCAGAGTGTTGGCTCATTTTGCCGCAGTTTGCATTGTCCAACCAGATACGGGTGGATACCTTGTCTTCCTTCCTCTTTGTATTTCCATTCTGGGGAAAAAAAATAGTGAAAAGAGTAACATCTGTGAGGGAGAGAGAAAAGGATGAGGCAGGCTGGCCAGGCAGCCAGCCTCAGGAGATGGTTACACAGAAGAGCTATTCATTCTGGAAGCCAGTTGCTCCTCACCCTGCTAGATTATAAATTGGACACCTTATTAAGAGTTGATCCTCCAGCAGCCCCACCCAGGGCTACACTCATACTCTAAACCAGTGGAACATAATCCCATTTCACTATTGATGCCTGTTACTGGATAAGCACATGTGTAAGCAGGGCAGAGGACAGACAGCAGGCAGAAAAAAGCAGCACCCTAGCTGTTTTCTGAATTGGCAGTTTAAGAAAATGGATCAGTTTTGGGAGGGAATGGGGACAAAGCTGGTTTGTGCTAAAATTTGAGCATGGTGATGCTAGCTGCCTTAGCAAATAATGAAACCAACACTTTCTCTTCCCCCCCACCTCCCCCACCCCCCTCCTTTTTCTTTCCTTTCTTGTTTTCTCAGTTGTAACTTAAAAATGCTGACTCACTGGCATGGTGTGCCAACCCAAATGTTGCTGCTGGAATCAACTACTGGAAGAGCCTGACAAGATATAACCCCACCATGGCAAGGCTTCAAGTGAGTCTCTTCAGTGATTCCAAGTTTCTCATCTGATGATTTGCTTGGTCCCTTATTTCTTATCAGATCAGCCCAAAGATCTGGACAGATTTAGGCAGATGTCAAATTGAACAGTTTTTGTGGTGAAAATTTCATGGAAGCTAACATAAGTTTAACAAATTCAGAAAAGTTTTATCATCCTTGGCAAGACTTCCAAGCTTTTTGACCTTCATGCACCTTTCAATCATTTGAAAAGTTTTCCGACTGACATTTGAAATGCACAAAGTTATTGCCAGTTGTCAGAAATAAATTTCTGACATATATTCTTCAGGGCTTATTTTTGTGCTGAAGAAAACAGGATGGAGTATTATAAACCTGTTTTGATGCCTCTGATCAGTATCCCTCCTCATACACACATGTTTTTCCTTCCAGGCAAAACCAGTGGGGGGTGGTGTGGTGGTGGGGGTCATGCAATTCTGGATGCATCATGAGGATTCTGCATCATCAGAGTGTTTATTCTGAATATTGTATGGATACGCAACTGGTGAATTTCCCTACTGGCATTTTAGACATACTTAGACATATTGCTACATGGTAGTGGTCAGGAAGTTCAAAGGTAATGTGGAAGTGCAACCTTAAACAAGACCCCCTCCCTCTGTAGCAGTGAGTTACAGACATAGATTCAGGGATATTTCAGCAGTATCTTCTAGACTTTTTAACTTGTTTTGCATCTCATGTAATTGAAAAGCAGCTTTTGTGTTTATTTTAGGAGGAAATAAATTTCAGATCTAATTATCGTTTGTGCCTCATTTGTCATTTGAAAATGTTTTTGTGGTACTCTGCAGGTTCTGAGTCCCTGACTGTCACTGGTATGTTGTAAAGCAATGACTCCTCAGGTGTTCCTGGATACCTTTATGTACCTGCCTCCATTTACTCTATGAGCTCATGAAAATCAATGTCAGGCATCTTCAACATTTCTCTCTCTTTTCCTCTCCTAAATTTTACATAGGGCACTTTTGCCAATAGCTGTTTCCTAGTAGAACAGTGACTCTGTATTTATGCTGTCTATGTCTGTCTGTATGTGATTTTGTGTGCTCTACCTCCACACTTTCCCAGAAGTGTGGGAATGTCAGTCAGTTAATGTGGCAAAAAGATACAGCTCTGAAAGTGGAGCTCCCGTAATGTTATAAGAGAGATGCAGTTGAGTACATGGGAGAGCCTATTTGTGCTCGAAGCATGATGGTTCTGTCAGCTCAGCTCACCTTTTATCCTGCACCAAAGAACTCTCACTGGAACATGTCCTTGAGATTCAGTCTTCATATCGTTTGTCAGTCATGGACAACTTGTTTGTACTTGTGGGTTTGGTACAGTTAGAATAGGATGAGAAGGCTGGGTGGGAAAATTGATGTTTCTCTTTTGTTCCACACTTCTGAGATTTATGGTTGTCTGCCACTTGTGATCAGAAGTCCATAGGGGTGTCCTAGGCACTAGGGAATCTCTGATGCACACATCTTCAAATTGGGTATTTATTTTACAATATAGCTGTCAGATTAACGTATAATATTAGAAGCATGGATGTCTTTAAACCAATTTTTGCTAAGGTCCTGAAGGCTTTGAAAATAAGGGCAATGCCTTGAATATAAGCTGGGACTGAGTGTTCAGCAGAACAAAAAGATCACTCAAACTTGTTTGGTGGTCTTGTGCTGCTGAGTAAATGCACTAAAGCATTCTTGTGCAGGGTGTCACTTCTAAACCTGGTAGGTTGTGGAAATCAAGCGCAAGGGCCAAGTCCAATCTAGCAAGTCATCTGATTAGAAATAGTACAGAGGAATTGAGTTTTTTGCAGCAACAGTTATTGGTGTTTCTGGGATGAATGAGTTCAGAAGATCATGACATCATGCCAGCAATGGAGAATGGGTAACATTATGGAAATGTAAAATACTTTCCTTTGACATTGTCAGCCCAGACAATTCAGCTTCTGCTGACTTCATTCATTTGCTGATCTCAGCCAAGCCCTTGAAGAGCTGGGTGATGGTGTTATTTGCATGGGAGGTGAAGATGATGTAGAGATGGGTGTCATATGTGTACTGCTGACAAGTCAGTCCATGGTGCCACTGAATCTTCTCTAGAGGCTTTATATAGATATTGAACAGGCTGGGTGAGGGGAAGGAATCTTAGGTTATTCAGCAGGTGGAAAAGGTTTTGGAGGTTAAGGAAAGAGCAAGTGTTTACCATAAATCTCTTGAGCATACAAGAGATTTATGTAAGTGATGTCTGAAGATGTACTAGCTCAGTTCCATATGGCTGCAGACAGACATTTATTTTCAAACAGCTGAGCTGGTTGGAGATCTCACAGCCATTCCAGATGCTTGCTACCAATCCTCTGCTGATAGCAGTATACCCTTGCTCTGCTATTAGAAAAGGTGATACAAGGTCTTCCTAGTATGTCAGATGAAGCCTCTCAGATAGTTCTAAGTGCTGACAAAGGTGCTGTTAGTTAACCCAGGTGATGCTGCTTTACCTTTAAGAGAGGGCTGTTTACTAGCCTAGTTTGTCCTCAGTTTTAGAAAAGGGTGAAGAGATGAGAAGGTGGCTGCAGTAGCAGCCCTTCCTGCTGAATGTGTTCACAGCTCCAGTTATTGTCACTGCATGTTGTAGGTCTGAAAGGTGGTGAGGTTTGGGGATGGGACTGAATGCATCTACTGGAACAGACTGTGTCACTCCTGTTTTGGTATGTGGTTGGATATTATGTACCAAGAATGTGCATAAAATACATGTGGAGTGCTTGTTACGTGAGCAACTACAGTGGTGTATTTGGAGCTGTGTCAGCCTCTTGTGTAAACAAACGCTGTAGGATGGGTACACAGTGTGGTAGGAGCCCAGGTAACTAAGAGATCATTATTTTCCAAATTTACTAACAGAGCATTTACAATAAATTTGCATTAATTATGTTAGTACCACTGTGGTTAAAGCTGAACCAACAAGTTATAATAAATTATTTAAGAATATCCAGTTAGGGGCAAAGAAGAAAGCTCCTGTGCTCAAGGGAGGAAGCAGGAAGAAGATGTGCAGGTAGTATTTAAGAGATGCTTGAGTTCTTACCGGGTATCCAGAACCAAAAATACAGAACCATCAAGAATCCTTAACACAAACACAGGCAAAACAGAGCAAGCTTTAACCCTCTGCCCTAATTGTGAAGGTGTCTGTGTGCTGGTAATGCTTTATCGTGGAGAGCTGGTATTAACCAGTACAATGATTTTGATGTAGTGAAACATGTTCTCCACCGTTGAATGGTCCCTTCTGAGGACTGGTGAGCATCAGGATCTCGTATACAACCTGCAGCCTTTCTGAAATGTGGAAATGAGCATACAGTTTTAAAATTCTCATTTAATCAAGAAACAAACCTTCCCTTTTATGTGAAGCTATGATTTATTGTATGACGCAAACCTGTATAATACAGGGCATCCTGAGGTCTGAGTCTGTCTCTGAAGGAGATACCTATCTTACCAGTCATCTTGATTCTGAGCTGGGCCAAAATGGAGCATCCTACCTTAACAGCAGTCTGAAGCTCTAGTGGAATTTGGACTCAGACCCAAACCCAAGGCACAGGCGCTTCTCTAAATAAAAATAACTAGATCACAAGCTATTTTGAGATGGTGACTTTTAGATGAGAAACATAGGGCTTACATCGTTTTTTACTCCTGTCAAATACATCTGGATGCTCTCCTCCTTCCAGACGATATTCTGAAAGTGCTTTTGTCAGGGCCAAATTACTCCAACTGGAAGGTGGAAACTGTAGTGCAATCAACATTATTCACAGAAAACATCGGTGGGGTTTGGTTGTTTTTTTCTGTGTAGACTATTCTGCCACTCTGGTTGCTGCTGATGCTGATATAATTTCTGTCGTGGCTGTTGATGAATTGCATACACAATGCTGGGTCAAGATAAGAGCCAACAGCATGTTGGAAAGCCTTCTCTAAATACAAATCCCTGGCTTTCTTGACAGGGAGGTGGTTAACAAAATTTCCACTTCTGGTAGCAATTCACGTAGCTGCCAAAGCACCATTACCTCCTTTTCCCCCAGCACCCACTGGTAAAATCTTCTGGGTGATTTTTTGGTGGTTTTTTTTTTTTTTTTCTATACCTGGTATAATAATAAGAATAGTTCCCTTTCATGAAAAATGTGATGGGGTATTGCTGGTTATAAGGGATAGGAAGCAAAGGTGGAAGTAGGATGCTGGGACCTTATTGTCAGTGGCGCTAAGCAGCAAGTGCTAAAGTGTGTTTTACATCAGTGGAGCTGGTGGTGTATGGTACCCTGCTGAGAGCGTTCCCACTGTGCTCAGCAGATGGATGGCAGGAAAGTTTTGTTGTTGTGTGGTAAGAGCACTTCTCAGGAGCTCCAAGCAGTCTCCAAACTTCAGTTAATTGAAAGCTCTGGAGTGTGTAAATTATTACCCTGTTGCTTTGAGGAGCGAGCTTGTTGTTTTTTTTTTAAGGTGTCACGGGAAGTTTTCAACTTTGCAAAGGGTAGAAACTATGATTGAGGGAGTAGTCTTCCTCTTATCATAGCTGGCCTACCTTCTCTTTGATATTATCCCATCTTCCTCAAATTGCTGGGTGACATCTGATCTCTGTGACTTTTGTACAGCATCCAAGATCTGTTGTGATTGGTCCAAGATCTCACCTTTCATTTCTGGCCTTTCTAATTCCATTTCAGTCCCTCAACCCAAGCCTGGCTGACAAGCCCTTGGAGAGTAGGGTGTCCCTTGGAAAACCTGGGGTGTGCCTTGGCAGTGCATCTCTCCAGAGCATGGAGATTTCCCTAGAGCAGCCACAGGAATGGCCACAGTGTCCTCCACTAAACTCTAATGTGGAGGATGGCTTTTGCCACCCACACATTTCCTGCAATTTCTGTTTAAACACAGTGTTCTTTACTTGCTGCCTGTGGTTGGTATGTAAAGCTGCTTTCTGTAGGTTTAAAGCTGCTGCCCCTTCCAAAGTGGCTTTATTTAATGTTCAGTTCAGTGATTTCCACAGAGTACTGACTAGCCAGTATCTAAGGTTTTATTTAGGGTCAAGTTAACATATAGCACTGCTTTTGTCAACATTATTATTTTTCTTTTGTCTCTAATCTTACTAATTGTTTTAGCGCTATTGTATTCTTTTTTCCCCTCTCCTTTAACAATTTGCAATTGTTCTTTTGGGCTGTGGACCAAATCCTGCCATAATTCATACCTGTAAGACCAATGGTGCTGCATGCATGAACATGAGGACACAGTTATTAGCACGCTCAAGTCGGTTTCCCTGTTTTTAAATGTCATGTGGTGTAAAGGACTGATGCTGGGAAATGTCAGTTAGGATTTTAGAACTCCTAAATCTGTAAATCTTGATTTTCAGAGAGCATCTCCCTTGGATGTATAGTTTTACTGGTCATTCAATATATATGTGTGTGTGTGTGTGTATCTATATATGTAAAATGTTAAGTGTTGTACTGGTAGAACCACTTACTGGAGTAAAAAACTTTTATAACAGCTTTTTACACAATACAGCCCTTCTCCCATCCTACCTAGTGATAAAGGCTTATCTAAACTGGGAGATTTCACAGATTGAGAATTGTTTTCAAATAATGTTTAGTATTTGTACGGAGGGTGAAAGTTGAGGTTTAGGCTCAGTTTTGTAGAGTTTTTTATTTTTCAGAATTTGATTTGGCAAATCTCCTGCTTTTTTACTACTAATGGTTTTGGGTTTGTTGTTTTTTGGATCAACTGGAAGCTTTGATTTTGAGTTTTGCAGCTTACCTAGTACAATGCAGACACAAGATCAAACTGAAAGCATTTTTAAAATAATATATATATATAAAGTAGTTGCATTTCAAACATACTGTAAAATGTCTCAACACTGCTGGAACTATTTGTTTTCCTGATTTTCTTCTTAAGGGAAGTCCTGGCAGAATCAGCTGGTTTTTGTGATATGTTTTGATTCCAGCAGAACAGGATTCCAGCAGAGATTTTTTTTCCTGGTGGATGGAGAAAAGCAGGACCAGAGGAGCTCCCTGTACAGATGTGTTACTCCAGAAGAAGAGCATTCCTTCACCCTCGTAGAGGAACGATCCAATATGCCTTCCATCCGGGGGCAGGAGGGAGAAGGAGGGAGGAGAGGGGGAATGAGGATGCTTCTTTCCCAGTGCTCAGGGCTGCTGGCCAAGAATGTAAGTCTAAATTCAAGCCCAATGAGTGCTGTGCCAGATCCAGAGAGTTTGGAGTCCCTTTGTCCAGAAGTTTGCAATACTTGGGGGAGTTGCCAAATGAGATGTGTGGCATCCATGTAATATATCTGATGCATTAAAACCGGTTCCTACTGAGCGTACCGCGGTGCCTGAGGCAGAAGTACTTCTGATTCCCTACGTGATGCAGCCATCAGCAGACTGCCACTGTTCTCCTTAAATGCAGCTGCAGTGGCAGTTCAGGACAACCTCCTGCCTCGGGTCAGGCTGAGGCAGATGGCACGCACAGGGGGAGGAAAGGTGGTGCTGCCTTTGACCCTGCTCTCCCTCTCTGGGAAGGGAGGACCTGGTGCCGTTTGCATTTCTCCCTAGGCTGAACCATTAAGTCTGATGACAGAAATGAACCTTTCCCCCTGGACACGGGCCAAAAGACATCCCCCCCACCCCCTGTTCCTTTCATAACCGTCATTTTCACTTATCTCTGGAACATATCACGTACTACTGTCATGTGCTGTAGGTGCGTTCCACCTTTTTTTTTTCTTCAGCTACGTCCTGCTTCCCATCTGCCAGATAAGAGCCTCTCCTTGTGTGGCTGATGCTTGTATGCCACAGGTGACGGGTGGACCGAAGCCATTGCTTCTGCCCCAGGGGAGAGCCTCCGCATCTAGGAGAGAGGGAAATCTGCTCTGGAAACACCATCTAGCAGGCTCTGTGTCAACAGGGCTGTAGAAATTCCTGTGGGATGAGAGTGTCTGTGTTCCTCTGCCTCCTCGGAAAGTTCAGCCAGTTGTGCTTGTGCAAAGCCCTGGAGGGTTCTGAGGTTGAGCAGGTGTCAGCGAGGACATAGCCGAGGTTGCAGAACTCCTATGACAGGCTGTGCCGGACAGAGAGGAAACTTGTCTTGGTAGAAATTGGGTTTGTGTTTCATAGGGATGCCGATGGAGGACAACAGGCAGGAGGAATCCCGTGATGCTGCTTCCCAAACCAGTACTACCCAAGGTGGGTTTTCCATTTCTATAGTAATAAGGTCCCCATCAGATGCCAAGGGATTGCTGAAAGCTGCCTGTGGAGCAATTCTGGTGCAGGACATGTCATTGCAGAGGCCCACGTGAGGGTATGGGTTCAGCCAGTGCTGAAGCAGAGGTGGAGCAGAAGCAGTGTGGTTTGATGTGGCGTCTTTCTCTTAGGCTTGAATTCCCACTCATCCAGGCCTGAAGAGGCCCACTGGGATGTGTGGTAATAGGTGTATAACCCAGGTCTGTACCTGCAACCAGGCCATTGCTAGAGAAATCAAAGGAGATGTGACCTCTCCATCCTTCATCCTCCTGATGTCAGTCATGATTCTGGCACACATTCCTCCAGCTTTCTGGGGCTCATTGTCAAAGGCATGTTGCTGCACTGAGAGCAAGAGCTCTGGAACAAAAAATGAGACCTAAAGTTTTTCTTGGGGCTATCCCAGCCTGGGAAGCCATGCTGTCTCCTGGGCCACAGCTCAGCTGCTCCAGTTCCACAAGCAGCTGTCCTGCTTGTCCCCTGCAGCATGTGCCAGGAGGCGGGTTTTAGCTTCGAAATGGAGCTTGGTCTTTCCTGCCCTCCTTGGGTCAGAGTCCAGAGAGTGCCCTTTCCCTGGCATCTCACCAATGTGGGAGATACACTTTCCTTGGCATCTCACCTGTTCCTTCATCTCCTCCATTCACATCGTGGCTGCTTTTCCCCCAAGCACAGTGAGCAGTCCCCTGCCTTTCTGTCCCATGCTGGTTGGGAGCGAGTACTTCTGTGTGAGCCTCCCAGGCAGCGTGACTTGCTTCCAGCACGCTACAAGCAGACCTCTATTTGGATGAATGTCCCTGTTAAATATGTATGAATCCGATTGACTTTGACCTCCTAGTAGTCCAGGTTTGACTCCTTTTTATTCATCCCTTCATTCATGGACACCTCCTGCTAAACTGGGAGCCATGAGGACATCTCAGTGAGTTTTTAGTCATTTGAGAGGCTGCCCTCAATCTGCTCATCTTTAAAGCTTCCTCCCCTCCTCCTCTGCTCCATCTCCCTCTGGCTCATTCCTCACTCCTCCCCTTCCAGCAGCTGGATGGCTTTGTGACCACCAGTTAGGATGGCTGTTTGCCACTCTCCCGTGATTGCTGCCATGTGCTGTTTTCCTTATGACTGTTCCCTCTTCTCTTCCCCAGTCAAAAAGGAATTCTCCACACAGAGAGATACAGGAGCAGTTGTCCCTGGGCTGAAGTGGGAGCTCCTGCCTAGTTCTTACTCCGTGAAAAGCCTAGCAGGTTTTTTTTGGTTTATGGCAACCAGTGATTTTTTGCCTTGTGCCTCTCAGTACACTGTGAGGTTTTTATTTGCGGTCACGTGGCTGATCCTCTGTGCTTTGTGTTTACATACGGGTGCGAGGGCTTTGACTCATGTTCCCTTGGCGGTGGTGGAGGCTTGCTCAACCCAGCTATTCACCGCCTCTCTGCCATGGGTTACCAGCCATCAGGCAAGTGAAACACATGTTCGCACAGCAGCTGCGGCCAGGCGGAGCCCAGCTGCTCCAGCATCCCACCGAGGCTGTGGATGGTTGGTGGAGCAGCTGGAGGAGCTGCTTTGGGTTGAGCAGGCTTTTTGTCCTGGCAAGGGGCAGCCTCGCAGCTTCAGGGTCTCTCTTAGCAAACACTTGCTCATTGATGATGAAGGCAGTGGTGGTGGAGCTGGAATGGGAAGCTGGTGCTTTTATTGTTGGGAATGGGTCAGAAGTCCTAGGGACAGCGGTGCCTGCTTATGGGCAGGTGAGCTTGTATAACCTTCCTGTGTTGGGCCTGAAGACTCTGGATGTGATTTTCAGTGGTACCAAAGGAACTTCAGTACCCGGCTCCTGGTGAAGGCTTTACCTTTTAAGCTGTGGTAGGATGTAGTCATTTCCCTTCCTCTGCAGCCACCAGGGAATTCTCCCAGACACACTCTCCCAGACACACTCTGCTGAAACTTGCCGATGTGAAACAATGGCAAGTTTCAGCAGAGGGATCTCCACCACCAGGTACTGGCCTGCAAAGCTAGAGTGCTGCCTAGGTGACTGGTCAGAAACTTAGATGAAACCCAGGGCTTGTGGATTCTGCAGCCTGCTGCTGCTGCATGTGTCCTGTCAGTGCCTTTGGGGGAAGCTGGCAAGCCAGATGATGCCTTAGACTTTGCAGGCCCAGGAAGGAGGACATCTTCAGTACCTTGTTGTGTTCCCTGGAGATTTTACTCTGTGTGACAGTCCCTGGCAGGGACCTGCACAGGCCACCTGATGTCAGGTGTCCTGCCTAATCCAGGAGGGCATGCACTGAAAAGGGAGCACTTTGCCCTCCTCTGTCACTGAAATCTGCTCCTGTGGTTTTCTGGCAGCACCCGTGGCACCAGCTCTGCTGGGCAGCCTGCTGTGGCCTTTGACCAGGTCATTGGGTTCCTGCTGACTCCCAGCCAGAGCCACCTGTGAAATGGTGATGTGAACCAAGGTGAGCTGGAACCTGAGGAGAGGGGATGTTTCTTTGCTGCCCACCTGGGCCAAGAGCAGCCTCCTCCGCCTCAGCGGGTGGCAGCCAGCTCCCCCTTTCTCCAGAGGAGGCTGCTGCAGTGGGGACTATACGGTGGGCAATGTTCCTCCAGGGATGAACACCTCCCTTTTCCTTCCATGAGCTTCTGAGGCATCATCCAGTGAGAAAGTGTCTACTTCTCCTTCCCCACCACATATGCTCTTACATTTAAAAAGTATTTAGCTTATTTCACCTCATCCTATTCTATCTTTATATATTTATTTTTATTATGTTCTTTTTTAATTTTACTTTGCCCATCTCTGTACTATTTAATTCCCCACCATGAGCCCTCTTCAGCCTGCCAGTCTCCCTTACCCTGCGCTCTGCACCTCCCTCTCTCTGCTGGGGGGTGGGCGGACGGTTGTTCCTCGCGTGCTGGAGCTCATCCCTGCACGCAGTCCATCGTTTGGCTGAGAGCTCTGCATGCACCAGGATGGTCTTTGCCATGTGTGATTCGGGTGTCCTGTGCTCGGGCGGCCACAAGTCCCTCTGCTCTCGCTGACCTTTTCCTGCAAGGGCCGAGATGGCTGCCTCCCCTGCATCTCTGTTCCTCTTTAAAGATACAATACGATTCCCTTATCTCCCAGCACCAGGCGAGCCTGGGATGCTCAGAGGTGCAGATAACGTCGTCGCTGTTGTGCGTGCCGGGGCCCGAGCAGACGACCAGAGGCCTCTCCTCTCCCCCTGCACTGAGCAGATGACTGCCTGGTCATCTCCCTGCCCTCACTTTTATTTCTGTCAGGCACAGAGGGATCCAGCTGCCATTTCCACCATGTTGGAAAACCACAGTGTGTCCCTCCATGGTCTGGGGAGGAGGGTGGCTGGGTAAGGCCCTCTGGGAAGGGAGAGCAGGCAGCAGAGCGCAGGTAGCCATCTCCATTAGGGCTCAGCGGGGACAAGGCAGCCCTTGGAGGGGATGGATGGGTTCAGGCTGGCAGCGAGCCCAGACCACGCACAAAAAAGCAATTTATGGCCTGGCAAGGGAGTTAGGGAGAAACTTTATCCCCCTGTAAACCGCAAGTAGGTATTCAGAGTTCTTGTTTCTTCGGGTCTGGTCATCCAGGGACGCGATGTATCTGGCCCCATGGATATAGATAAATATCCAGTTACTTGTGTGCCCAGGCATAAATTCAAAACTACTTTCAGTAAAATCACAGAAAAAAAGAGTGAAATTTTAGTCCCTGTTAACACAGAGTGCTGGTGATGCTCTCATACAACACCACAGTGCATTTTCCTTGATAATGATAATTTGCAGTGAGAACATAAAGCCTGGGCTATTTCAATTTTACAATCAAATATGTTTGCAGAAACAAACGAATGTGGGAATTCAATGTTGCCTGGGTCATTGGATTAAAAGCCTGTCTCTCCACTAATTTACCTCTCCACCTATGGCTTTTGCTGCACCTGTTTCCACAAGCATCGGAGCGTTCATGTTTTGTCTGCCTTTACCGTGGCCAGATGAAATCATCTTGGAGCGTGGGTGTGGTGATGAAAGATGCACGTAGTGGATTTACATCTCTGGGATAAAGGGAGAAGCTGAGGAAAGATTCCCCCATGAGCCGGCTCTTATCGTTGGTGCTAATGCCTTAGTCAGCACAAGCCCAGACTGCCGAAACTGTGCAGCCGTGTGCTGTCAGGGCTGCAGCCCCTGCAGCTTCCTGGTTCCCTGTATAAGCCATGGGAGAAGAAGGCTCCGGGAGCTGGTGCTCCTCCGGCAGGGACTGCTGAGCTCAGGTCAGGTGAGCGGCAGGCAACTGAGGCTGCGTGACACTGCTCCTCTGGAATTTGGGAAAACACCCTCCCATTTGACTTTAACAGATCACCCTGAGGCCAGGTCCTGTAGCATGTTGAGCATCTGTGGATATTGGCTAGAGCTAGAAGAAACCTAATGTTTTGGAGGATCCTTTCCATGCTACAGACATGATACTCGAGTGGGATATTGCGTGTTTAAGTGCTCAAGTTTCCAGGAAGCAGGGATGTGCAGATACTCTGACTCACTAGAAGAAAAATTACTGCTAGTGACTCAAAAGCTTGGCTGCTGCTGTTGCCTAGTTAATCACAGTACTCCTCTGTGGGTCCAAAATCCTGCTTTGAGGACCAGAGAAAGTTTCTGGCCTTGAGGATCCTTCCTGCTCTGGTGCAGCTCTCTGTGTGGAGAGATTAACCTCTTGCTGCCTGTCAGTACTGTCTGCAGACCTAATTAATTTCCGGGCTGCTACCACAGATGGCCTGGTAGGCTCTGAAAGCCTGACAGTGGTAGTTTTGCCTAAAAGGTGGACTTTGCTGGGGACACTCGGACATCCTTGGGGTTACCATGTGATTTGGGGAATCCCCACACACAGGTGTACTGCAGGTTTGGCAGCGATCTCGTGATCTGAGGACACCGGGGGTGCACAGATTCGTGGGCAGTCATTCCTGGGAAGGGATGGATGCAGGGGTGCACTGGAGCTGGGGAACCCCGTGGGAACACCGCAACCATGCCCCTCTTTTGCAAGGGACCTGTCAGAGATGTCACCCTTTGCCTCGGTGTGTCTGGTCAACTGGGAAACAGTTCCCACTGGGCAAAGTGTGAACTTTGTATCTTTTGTACCTCTGTGTTTGATTTTTGTCACCTGTGGTTACTCCATACAGGATGGTACAGACCCCTGGTGTTACGCATGGAGATTCCAGGCAGCTCATCTCCGCTGCCCCAAGACTGAAGCACGTGCTGCTCTTGGTCCAGGAAAAGAGTACATCCACGGGTGGGAGCAAGGAATATTTCTTTTCAAAGTTTGTGATAATTTTGCACTCAATTGATATTTAAGTAACCTGGGAAATCATAATTAAAGCCTGAGCTTCCCTTTTCCTAAAACTAGGTCTTAAAATGTAACATGCCTTAAATATCTGAGAGGAGAAAGCAAGCTTTTGAAAGAGATGAAGCATGCCCTCATGTGGCAATATTTTTTTTTCCCTTATAATACCTGTTTTGTTTATAATCCCCAAATAATGCATTACAACGAGTTATGTCATTACCTCAGAACTGGCATACAGAGTGGGTGTTGTGATACGAAGCTGGCTTACACACAGAATGCTCGGAAATAATTATATGGGCTCTAACTCTCTTGTTACTTCAGTCCCCGCATGAGTGCTTTTATTCTAAAATAAGTATAGCTCCACACAGGAATTCTCAAATAAACAAAGGTGTGAATCAGAACTTGTCCTGTCCTCTGCTCTGTGGGAAAGTTGCTTCCCGTGCCCAAAAGCAAAGTTTAAAATTGTTATGAAGCCCTGGGTGAAGAGTGTTGAAATCAAAATAATCGATCTTGTAGTCAACTTTAAGCAAAACCAAAACAAACTGGAAATGAATACACGTTAACAGAGCTGGCCCGAGTAACTCACTTTAAAAATCATGTTATTTGTTGAGCTGATAGAGTTTCCTCATGTCTACATGAGGCTTGCAACTGCATGTGTAAACCCTTGAAACCTGGCTCTGCTGCAAACTTCACATTCTTGATACACACAGGTTGGGTTTTAAACTCCCAGCTGACAATGCTCTGATAAATCAGGAAGTTCCAGGCTGGCCTGATACAGCACCTTCTGCTTTTACTGTACATGATATTTTATTTTGGTTTTGTCCTCACTGAATGTAAGCAGTAAATATGACTTATAGAGATTACTGAGTCCTAGCATCTTATTGGGACTTTTCATAGCATTTTTCTTGTGTGATTACAGGTGGATTGGTATTTTACATCCAGAGCACTGTAGGGAGAGTAAAGATAAAAATAGATGAGGATCATGGGATGCCTTATTGGGAGTTGTGTGATGGTTGCCATTGAGATTTAAACTGTGGAGAAAGGTTTGAAATCCCAGGGTTTCCAATCTGCTGCCTGGTCACCGATTCCATTGGCTTACTCTGTATGGGATTGCTGGGAAGGCAGAGGCAAGGGAGATGTACTCTACCCCACCATGGAGCAACCCGTGTGTCGCCCTCCTTCCAACATGTGATTTCTCTTTTGAGGGACCTGCCAAGGGCAAAACTCATCCATGTGAAGGTCACCTGACACTTCTGTGGCAGCTTTTCACCACCATCACCAGGTGATCACCTGAGCCATAGGTTCCTCAAGGTTTATTCTCTTCCTTGCCAGGGCCTTGCAAAGCTGTGTGGGCTTTCAGGGTGGTCAGGTGAGCTGAGGAGCAGTTGCTTTCCCTCTTGTCTTCATCTCCAGTCCAAGCTCCCTGCTAATACAGACAGCAAAGGGTAATCTCCACCAGGTCAGGAAATATAAGGAGCAGAGAAATAGGAAACTTAGGATCCACTCAGGTGGCACTGCCATGGTGGCGGGAGGGAGGGTCAGAATGTGTGTGAGAGCTGTGGGTGGTCTGAATTTTGGGTGCTTGATCTGGAGGCTTTGTATATCACTGTGGATAACCAAGTTGCTTTGACAAGACTTCAGACTGAATGAGAAGTGAAAATCTTAAATCTCTCCCCTAGGGTCTCATTGCGTTCAGCGTGGCAAAATCCTTCCTCAGAGATAACTCTGCAATCTTCATTCATTGCATCCTCAGCAACACTCCACTACTGAGTTCCCTTTGAAAAGGTTTTTGTACTGTAATCTGCTGGCCGGTTACTTAACTGGTGCTGCTTACAAAGCTCCACTAGCTGTTGCACATCTTGTAATTTTTAAGGGTTTATTTCAGCTCCTTCGAAGAGCAGAAGGAAGCAGATGATTAACCAAATTTTTCCCAGTATTTTAGAAGCATTAGTAAGTATTGAGTAAAGGGCAATCACACTGTTCTTTTCATGGGAACCGCAAAAGAAAGACTGTTAGGTGAGATGGCATCCTGCTCTTACAGTCACAACTCATTCTTACACACTGTTTTTTGCACTTTGGTGCAGTCCTTGTGTGTGAGAACTTGTGCTTGTAATGAGCCAAGTAATTCAGCACCCCAATGATACCACCAGCCTCATCTCCAGGCTGGTAACGAACATGCGCCTGGACATGCCCAGCCAATTTATGTGCCTGCATATTGCACTATTTGCAGTAAGCAGCAGCAGTGTCATTCCTATGGTGGCTTTGGTGCAGCACACACAAGTGCCACTTCTTCTTGGCTTTGTCACTAGGTTGGTTGTAGCTGTGCTCTGCTTACTATCAGCGGTCCAGAGACATCCATGCATCTGGAAAAATGTGAGTGGGGAAGCTGTGTTGGAGAACCAGAGTCAGTCCTCCAGCGGTTAGTCCATCCCTATGCCTCACTGCCCATTTGCATGGCCTCAGTACCTGAGCCAGGGTGTTTCTGGCTGGTTGGTGTGTGCCTCAGCAGAGCTGATGTCCTTGCAGCAGCTGTGCAGGGGACCAGAACAGTGAAGTTGAGGTGGAGGCGCTTGCTGGTGTACCTGACCAGATCAGCTGGTCCACTGGTTAGATATTGGTGGCAAGGAAACTCGCAATACTGCTTTGAAGTAGTGGGTGGGTCTCAGCCATGTCTCCACTGTTTTTTGTGTTGCACCCTTAGCCTGATTTCCATGTTCTGGACACCCTTTGCTTCTCGCACTTCTTGTTTGTCAGGAAATGCTGGTCAGTGGGTTGTGGCGGGCTGTCGGAAGGGAACGGGGACCTCCGTCGGATGAACGCTGCCTACCCATTCTCTGCTCAGCCTGAAAACCTCGTGGAAGGCATGGTACACCCTGTCGTGGTCCTGTCACTTTCAATCTGTGTGAGACGAGCGATGGTGGCACCCCAGGACACGGCACCCTGGAGGCAGCATGACGGGGGGTTTGCTGCTGGTTTGCAGGTGCAGAGCGCTCAAGGCCATGGTTGTGAGCACCCTGCCTGACCCATTTTTTCCCAGGCCCTTCAGCAGTTTCTAACAGTTTCTGTTCTGATACAGCTGAAATAGGTAATACAGGAGTACCTGGCTCCTGCCACTCCCTTCCAGCAAGGCTGGGGCTGTGGAGCGGGTGGTACCCTCCGCCCTGAGGGGCTTCATATGATGCATGTTCCCTACACCACGGGGGAGCCAGCCTGCTTGCAGGGCTGGCACGATGACCAGTTTTGCTTCTCACTGTACACCAGTGGATCCTACCTGCTTTGCCATTGATATAATTTATCACTTCAATGGGATGTTCAGGAGTCAGGGAGACAGCAGCTGCTGGGGATGGGGGAGCAGCTAGCTGCTGCTGCCCTGGCCCCGCTACAGGAGGAGTTGCTGGCCAGAAAGGTGAGGGGCAGAGGGGAGAAATGCCTTCAAGAAGGAGCTGGGCCACTGCCTTCACCTTCCTCTGAGTCCATCTGCCCCTGCTTGTCAAAGGCGATGTCTGCACGGCTGCCTGAGGCTTTGATGTATGTAGGCAGATACCAGCAAAGTTTAATCCAGCTGGCTTGGATGCTGGCAGGCAGGGAATTGCAGTGCCAGCCCTTAATCACCTGAGCAAGTACCATGTGCTCCCAAAAAGCTCAGGCTGAAAATGGCAGCCTTGCAGTGGGAAGGCAGGGGGTTTGTCTGACCTTAATCCTGTCTGGTGGCTCCCTCCTGAGGGGCTGCACTGTGGATCATCCTCCAGGCTACTCCAAGGTCAGCTCAAGGTCTTGATCTCTGAGAGGCTTCATCCCTGGCTCGCAGGAAGTGGACTACTAATCTGGTCTAGAATAAATCCCAAAGGTCTTGAAGCATATGACCAGGTTCTTGTCTTCTTCTGGATGGTCCTACAACAACAGGAATGTTGTGCAAGGAGGCAAGTTAGGCAAGACTGTGGGCTTTAACAGTGCCTGAGCCCCCACCCCCAACTGAAAAATTGTGTAAATACCTTTCCAGGTAATGAGGTTTTCCTCAGTAAGAGACAGGGAAGGATGTTTATGCTGGGACTTCATATGGGAAATTGGACTAGTACTGTCCACTAAAGTTGGCCCTAGTTGAGCAAGCTCCTTGGCACAGCTGGATTTACCTTGGTGTTTTTAACATGGTAAAGTCAATTCATGCCAAGAAGCAGCTTCTGTGGCAGTGACAAGAAGACCAGGAGGCTCCATAGCACCTCTGCAGGACATTGACATGCTCAATGGAATCCAGAGAGATGTCCACATGATACAAAGAAGGGTGCCATTGAAACCTGTAAGCCCAAACCCCAAAAGCCCACCCTCTTTTTGAGGAGTAGTTTGACAAGGTAGGGAGAAGTCGGGACAGGTGAGTTCATTTAGAGTTATTCTCTTCCAGTCTTTTCCCTAGAAAAGCCAAGGTAACAGTATCATTGTCCCCTGGAAAATACTCACGGGGAAACTGAGGCATGCAGCAGTAAGGTGACGGATCTGTGGTCAACGTGAGGCCTGGAGAAGGACTCTTGGTTTGCAACCAGGTGCTCCCTACGAGTTAGGTTGTAAGTGGTATAAAAATAG
Source organism: Heliornis fulica (assembly GCA_013399135.1). Classification (NCBI taxonomy): domain Eukaryota; kingdom Metazoa; phylum Chordata; class Aves; order Gruiformes; family Heliornithidae; genus Heliornis; species Heliornis fulica. The sequence goes on along the minus strand of VXBZ01001935.1, from coordinate 1,006,432 downwards.
CTGTTGTGCTGTCTTTATTTAGAAATTCCCATTTCCAGCGGGAAGCAGGTATGGGGGGGTGAGGGGGGATGGGAATTTGTAAACCCTGCTGCCACTGCTGCTTTTCCTTACTAGTCTGCCTGTTAGTCCCCTTTTACCATTTTACATATGGTCACTTGATACCAGCAGCTGCTTTGGGACATCTCTGTCTGTCACATCCTGCTTTTTATTTCAATGTCCAAAAGCTTCAGTGCTCCACAAAAAGAAAGCATTAAAAAAAAAAAAGAAAAAAAAAGCCAACCCTGGTAGCTGAGTTTCCTCCCAGGCTCGGTTCTAAACATGTCACTTTAATGATGTCTAAACTACACAGCCCTTGATGAGCAAAACATTACTATCTTCTAGCCACATTTGTTTTCCCTGTCTCCCAGAGCATTATAGTCACCCAGGGAGAACTCCGTGTTCTACTTCGCTGCTGTAAAGCTATTATGGGTATGAAAAGTTCCCATTAATCTGCTCCACACATGGATGTTTCTGGATAAAGTTCAGTAGCCAGATCCCTCTTCCTTTGTGTGCATCAAACGAAGCAGAAAAACGCCTCCAATTTAAAGACATCAAATGAATAACCAAATAGATGAGATTAATTTTTGTTTAATCCACGTGGGCAGAGAAGCCAATGGCCGGTGTTTGTATGTGGACTCGTCCTGGGAGTTCATTACCAGCCAAGTCTGTAATAAGTTAATGTAGAGATTCCATGGAAATAGGGGGTTAATTATATGCAGAGGATGTTGGCCAATGTGCAGCTTTGAACAACAAAAATAGCCCAAAGTCTTGTGTTTTGGATGTGGAATCAATTAACGAGGTCCATGACATGTACCAGAATTTGTTAAGATAGTTGTTGTACTATAAGGATGCTTTCTAAATTATGTGTTTTGGGTTTTGTTTTTTTTTTTCTAAAAAGCTAAGAAAATAAGTGGCTAATGGAGGGTGAGGGACGGAAAGACATGAGAGTGGTAATAAAACACTGGACTTTGGCCTGGGGCCAGGGCAAGCTTTTCAATGGGTCTGAAGTTTGGATGACAGCAGAGTTTGAACTGGTTTTCATGAACTGCCCAAAGGTTCTACCATAGTAGATGGAGAGAAGAGGTTGCTCTTAGTTTACCGACTCCCTTCTCTCTGCTGGCGGGAGCGTAATGCTGCTGGTACACTCTAGTCATCAGGCTGACGGATATCCGCGTGTGGCGCGGTGTGCTGCAAATTCAACTCCGAAGCTGAAACATAAAAAAATTCTCCTCGATGCTGGTTGGCACAAACCTCACTTTTTTCCCCCTTTCCACATCTGGTCCTAATATAAAATGTGCCTTTCTGC
>VXBZ01001935.1:987199-1004926 GCA_013399135.1 Heliornis fulica | reverse complement strand
ACCGAGAGTGCCCCCCCCCTCCCCCGTATTTCTAGGTTTGAGAATTAATGGTACGTGTGTGCAGTACTTGAACAGTGCAGCTTGGGTGTGAATAGTGCACAGCGCCGAGACTCTGCAAAGGGATGTTGTTTCACAGAAAAAAACCAAAAAAAAAGCAGGGAAAGATGAGATTACTTTTAAACCCCTTCGGTGCTCAGAGCCCTGAAACACTTCTGACTGCTGCAGCTTTTGGAGGAGGCCCTTAAACAGGTAGAATACGAATTTAAAAGAAAAGTATCTGACCCACTTTTACCCCCGTTCATTTTAACACAGGCTCTGGGCATGCTCTGGGCATTTCTTAACCCCCTCAGCTCCCCCCGCTTTTCTCTCACCCCCTCCTTCCACCAACTTGATCCCAAAACCCCTTAGTTTGTTCCTAAAAATTACCTATTTGTCTGTTGTGTTGCATTTGGGTTTGTTTGGGGTCTTTTGTTTTGCTCACATGATCCCCAGGCCAAAGCAAACAGCACTTCAGAAAAATGTTGCAAGATAACCCAGTTTTGAGCCCAGTGCCTCGTGTAACTTCTCAGCACCTTTATTGGAGCGGTGGAGGCTGGTGCCACTGAGTCTCCATAGAAATCACTATTGTGGGTAAGGTTTGTCTGACTAATTAGTGGTAATCCTGAGCAACTCCGAGGGCTGTAATTTATGGGGTTTCTACTGGGTTGGCTGTTTGGCTCCTCACATTGAGAGTCAGCCCCCAGATGTTTTAGCCTTGTGGACTCCTTGAGACTGTCTGGAGATCTCAGAGAAGCCCACCCAGGGTGCATGGAGATGGCTTGAAGTGCCCCTGTGGACCCCCTGCCTCTCCTGGCATACCAGCCCCATCACTGGCCACCATCCCGAAGGTCCTCCGGCGGGGATGGATGCAGGAGGCATGCTAGGACAAGGGCTGGATGGACACCAGCGGGGTTAGTGCTGCTTTGCAATGGGGTGAGGAGGCTGACTGTCTGACAGACCTTGGTGGGCCGCGCTGCAGAAATGGACTAGGTCAGCAGAGGTGATGCTGGGACAACCCTGACCTCTCGCCTGCCTGCCTGGCTGATTGGAGTTAAAGTGTTACCAGGAAAGATGGCTTCAGCCTTTGCACAGCAGATCTGGTGTGCACCTGCCTCCCGGGGCACCCGGGGACAAGGTCAGAGCAGCGGGAGAGGAAGGTTATTTTTGTGGCCGCTCTTTATATAGACGGGAAAGAGGAGGCAGGGGAAGTCAGGCAGGAGAAGGATGCAATAGCCGAGCTGAGGTGACCAGTTTGAGGTCATCAGGTCGATGAGGAGATACAGAAGCTGTGGGGCTTGTTAGTCAGGGTCCCAGCTTGCCGCAGGAGCCAATGATAGTGCGTACAGTTTCTTCGACATGGTGTGGGAGTGGGCGATACCTTCATTCTGCCCGTAATACCAGGGGTGGCTTCAGGCACTGTGTTACAGGAGCAGTGCCAATGAGCGCCGGCATGCAACTTGCCCATGCCCCCCAGGACCCACCAGGTGTTAGAGCAGGAGCAGGCAGCTTCTGCTCTCTGGCTTGCCAACATCTTGAAGGGAAAAGGTATACCCCAAGTACCAGAGCACCGCTCCTTCCCTCGTTCATACCCTGCAACTGGTTCAGTAGGGGTCACAACCGAGTGAAATGGGAACGTCCAGCCCCATTCATGCCGTAAGCGTAAGAAAAGCAGCAGATTTTTTGTTTCCTGAGGGATCTGGAGAGTGCTATAGCAGAGGGACTCTTTACTGTCTCTGGATGTGTCAGTTTTAGTTCTTTCTTGTTTGGGAATGCTTTGGGATGGGGCAACCAGCTGCTGACACCACTGACCAGCGCCATGTGAGCAGTGCCATGTTCCGTGCCTTCAGCTCAGCCGAAACCCTTCAGAGAGCAAGAATGGACGATGGCAGCCTAATTCCTCTGCAGCCAACCTCAGCAAGGAAGTATAATTATGATAGTTATCGCCAGGAGATGTTTCAAAGGGAATGCATGCTAGATACTCTGACTAAGCACTTAATTTTCCCCCATCAAATTACTTCCAGCCCAGCAGCTAGCTCTACGTACATAATAGCTCTGTTGGCTTCAATGAGGTCCTCCAGCTAAGGTCAGCTGAGTACTTGCCCCATGAGAGCGGGCCACAGAGCAGATGTGAGACACCATGCTGTCACCTCATCCATTCCTTGCCCCTTCTGCTGTGTCCCCCCACCCCACTGTCTGCTTGTCAACATTTTGCCTTGTTTAGTTTTAAATGAATCAAGCTCCGTGTGATTCCGCTCTCAAACCGCCCAATTGTTTCCCTTTTAAAATTCAGATTTTTGTTCACACTCAAATAAAAATATATATCCATATTTTATAATTTCTACAGCGTATCCCCAGGCACAAATTATATTGTAATAATAAACTGGCTAGCTTGTTTTAATAGTTCCTGGCTTTTGGCTTTATGTAACACTGCAGGTGTGATACTAGTAGCAATACCGTAGGTGTGAATTATGATGTTCGTGTAATAGGCTGTACTTTATTGTTCTTTATTGCTTAATTGGCTTCTTCCGTGAGGATTCTGCAGTTGTTGGGACATAATGCCAAGATTTTCCATGAAAAGAGTGATACTCTCTTCTTTTTTTGGGTGTTTACTAAGGTCAGTCTGATTTCATTGCGACTGGGTTTTGGAAATGAAGGAAAGATCTTAAATTAAGGAAGTGCTTAACAAGTCCCTAATAAAAAGCAGAGCAGGCAAAAAGATGCTCCTTGTTATGCATAGATACTTGTGGCCCCAAAGAGAGTGTTGGGAATACAGCTGGCTGTGCTCTCTGGCAAAGGAAGCCCTCTCCCGTGTTCGAGGAATTCCCAGGTGGTGGGCAATACCTCTGGCTGTTTACACGCTCTGTGATCTCCTCTTCCATCTCTATCCTTCCCACCACCTTGTTTGTTCCAGAAGATGGAAGATCAAAATCATCTTCACAGCAGCACATGGGCCGACACCCCTGCCAGTGTATGCCAACAGGAGGGAAACCCTTAGCCCTGCTACGTGGGGGGCACCTGCCTCACCCCACACCAGCCACGCTGACCCACCTGGAGCAGCAGTGACTCAGGCAGCCCTTCAGAGCATGTGCAAGTCCTGCCTCTATGCCTAGGAATCCAAGGGGTGGGGAGAAGTCCCAGGGGTGCCCAGGTGCCCCACTTGGAACCTGAGATGCCTCCAATATGTGCAGCCGCACCGTGGTGTGGGGACCAAGGGTGTGTTTCCATGGTTGGAAATAGTGAATCACTCCAGTTCCCACCAGCTCTGCTCCCCTGTGCTCCCCAGCAGCACGCCTACTCATGCTGCTCAAGTTCACTGCTGGCCTCTCTGCTTTATTTAAGCCTTTTAAGGTTTGTCTGGAAGTGCAGGTTTCACAGAGAGATCTGTATTTGCTTTCAGCTGGGTGTAATGTTTGTGCGCCTGGCATCGTGTTTGCAGGGACAGCAGGGTAGGTGATTTCCCAAGTGGGACCTTCACCAGGCAGAATAAAGATCTTTTGTTTTTCCCTCCTTGTAATGGTATTTTCCAAAATTATTAATGAAATACAGGGCTGGGCAAGAGCTACAAAATATGGCTGCAGATTTAGACTTTGAAGGTGCAAGGTTTTGCTTGGTTCCACCAAAGCAGCGAGTCTGCACGTGTGTGCTGAATGCCATCTTGCCTTTCCAGGGATCAAACCCAAAGTCAGCAGAGATGGAAGCCTGAAGGATGCACTATTAACAGCCTGGCTAATGGGAGTTAGCCATACAACACGTTGTCCTCTGCTGTGGCCAAGACACAAAAAGCACACTGCTCGTGTCTTCCTTCCTCCAGGTCTCGCCATGTCCAGCCCACGGAGGTTGAGCATGTTTAAGCTGTGTTTGCGCAGTCTTCCTGGGAAGAAGGACTCATCTTACCCACAAAGGTCTTGGTGGGGTTTGTTCTGAAGTGGGTTTCCACCACATGGGAACTACCCAAGAGCTACATCATGTTCTCTTAGAGATGGGAAAACTTCATAAAGACGTTGAATTAGGAGTCCACTGTGTATTGCAACATTTACCATCATGATTCACGTACCTCCAGTGTTACTGCAAAGTGTGAAGCGATTCCCTTTCTCTTTTTCTTTGAGGAAATGCAGAGTGTTCCAGCCCTGCTGATTCTGAAAGGCAGCTCTGCCACTATTTTGTCCATGTAAATTGCTAGGATTATAGGAAAAGCTTAGCAAACCTCAACAGCATAATCTATCCAATTAATTTTTAAGTTCTTTGGGAGGCATTCAGTGTTTTTTCTTCTCTTTTCACCTTAGGCAGCACCATAGAAATCCTCAGAGTTCTGCAGGTACATACCAGGTTATGAAGGAGCTGTAGGCACTTAGAAACTTGAAGCATGATTAATAACTGTCAAATTACAGGGAACACTTCAAAACCCCTTAAATCCCTTAAATCTTTCCCCTTTCCTACTTTATCCTAGGAACTAGGACATGAGCCCTTACCTAGGCTGTCTTTCCCTGATGCAGTATCTTCATTTGTGATGAGAGAGGATGTGATGTGTAGATAACGGTGTTCAGAAACTTTAGGACGAAGTCCTGATATGGAAAAGAAAAAAAAAAAGAAAAAAAGAGGGAGAATGGGTGAGCAGCAGCAGAGGGGGTCACACACGGGTGCAGCTGGTAAGTGCCTGCCAGCGCCAGAGTCCTCAGACATTTTCATCACGGAACACAGCTCACTGCCAGATTTACCACATCCTTTTGTACTGGCCATGGCAAAGTATCTCTGGAGCAGCTCTACCAGTTGCTCAGAGGTAAAAGAAACAGCAAAAACTTCTCTTGCTTCCTTTGCATAACAGGTGTGGGTTTTGGTTTTTTTTTGGTATTGCTTTGTTTTGTTTTGTTTTGTTTTGTTTTTGTTTTTGTTTTTGTTTTTGTTTTTTAATAAATAACTGTGTGTTTCCATTTGGCCCTTTGCTGTATCTCCGCTCTGTAAAGTGTTCTCTTTGCCAAGGACACAAGCAGAGGCAGTCCTCTCTTTGCAGACCCCTGACAGTGGTTTGGGGGTTTATCAATTTTAAAGTGGGTTTTTTTTCCTTGCACACTTTTCAGTGTTTCTTGTGTTTCGATTGCATGGAGTAACTGTATTCATATTGCTGCCTTGCTGCATCTTGCAGAAATATTTAGGGAGTTTATTTCTCACTCCCATTTGCCCTGGAGGCCTCCGTCACCAAGTAAATTATAGGAGAAACCCAGAAACAGTTCATCGAATGTTAAGCAAAACGAATGGGGCTTGTATGGTGCCCTGAAGGTCATTAGACTGAAGGTCTGAGCCACTACCAGAGGGAGTGAGCTCCAGGGAGTGAGAGCTCATCTGAGAAACCCCTGTCACTGGACATGGGGGGGTCGAACCTGGAGCTGGCTGCAGGCACCTCCCAGCTGAGCTCAGCTGCCATGGCTGGACCTGGGGTAGGACCTCGCCCCTTCTCATACTCCTGGTCCAGACAACTCCCCACCAGGAACGGAGAACGTCCCACCCCGTGGGAGGGCAATAGAGACTTGCCTATCATTCCAGATGGCCGTCTGCTTCCTTTTCCAGCTGTGAAGCAAAAAGGGGATCTCTAAAATCATAAAAGCAGGCAGCTGCTGGGAGTTTGGGCTGATGAGAGGGCCCATGGACTGTTCCCTGCCAAAGTGAAAGTCTGCAAGTGTCACACAGTCCAGGGGTGCAGCAGGTGATGCAGAGCAACCAGTGGTCAACTACGTGTCCTCTGAGCCACTCTCCATCTGTTGCCTCAAAAGGTCACCAAATTTGTCATTATAGGTCTGGTCACATTCCGTACTTGGAACTATCGCGATTCAGATGATAAGGATGATAAGGATGCTCTGCATATCGGTTGCTCATTCCTCTGGAATGCCTTCACAAATGCTGAACTTTCTTGGAAATGTGTACATAAGTTTGATTTCTAAGTTACCTTTAGCAATTATCCCACACCATCCCACCCACGTCTTTCTCTCCCCGTCATATTGACTCTGTGGAGGGGCTGCTGCTTTATCTTCCACTTCAGTGCTGTCTCTTTCCAACTTGGAGGTGGAAGTGAAACCACAGAATATGGATGCAAGATTGAAACGGTGGGGCAGAGCATTGTGATGCCCGTTTGACTTCACAGTGTCTTCCAGTGCCTTTTCATAGAATCACAGAACAGTTTGGCTTGGAAGGGACGTCAAAGATCTGATTCCACACAACCCACCCCACCCCTGACCCACCATGGGCAGGGACACATTATAGAATAATTTTGACTAAATAAAGTCATTAAGTGAAAACTACTGTAAGAAGATGTAGATGCATCCCTGCACTGTTATTCATGCATGGTAACAGATCGGTTTGTGTATCTGTGGGGCAGCGTTGATATTTTATTCTCCATTTGTGCCATAATTGCAGGAATCCCTTATGCCAGTGTAAACACTGATCTCACTGTGTGTTGGAATGACAAAGTATATAAGATGAGGAGAGCTGGAATAACAAGAATGTGTATTTTCCGAAAAAGTAGAAGGTTTCTGGAGGAGGAATTGTCCCAAGGGGAGGTAACTTTACAGATCTAACTCATGGAGGCCTTTTTGCTTCTGAAGCTGACACACACATGCACAAACACACATGGTCCAGTATCTATTTCATGGACGCATTCTTCCCATCTCAGTGCGTAAAGGTCTTGAAAGCAATAGCTACTGGCAGTGCCCCAATTCAACATATCTAATAGGTCCCTTCCAGTTACAAAATCACTAGAGACACATGCCCAAGTGAAAGCAGGGCCTAAGCAATGAAACAAGCTGCATGCCCATGTGGGCTGCATTTGTGGGTTCTTTGTGGGTTTTTTTAAGCCTTGGTTTGCTGACTGTGTCTCAAGAACTGCGTTGCGAGCGTGACTTCACTGAAGTAACTCCCGCGAGTCACTCCATCGGTCCACGGGGATTTTCAAAGTCTAAAATCAAACTGCAGTGGGTTCCCTCTGTTGTTGAATTTTGTGGGTTAATAGGCTGCAGGTGGGAGGGACAAAAAGGGTCAGATTTGATTTTTTGCAGATCACCTCTGACTCGGTGGATCGGCTCAGAGTGAAGAGGACATGTCCTGCCTGCATACTTAAGGTGGGTATTTTGGGTCAGCATGGAGTGGCCGAGATCTCCTGACTTAAACACAGCATTCCCTATTTGCACCCTCTCCCCATCTGAGCTTGATGTTACGTGTGCAGACACGTCATCGGAGGAGTGACGCTGCCTCTCTTGAGCTCAGCGTCTGACCTCTGCCCATCCACATGCATTTGTGAGTCTAGAGCTATGGAAGTGCATATAGGAACACGAAGTATCGGTGCTTTACCATGTTTCCTTTCTGCTTAAGGGGGGAGATTTTACAGTAACTACTGGAGGAAACCTTTTGATGCAAAAAAAACATCAGAGGAAAAAAATACCTTGAAAGGAGTATTCATGGTTTGTGCCTGGTGAGGACATCCTGAATCTCCAGGCTCACGGCAGTTCCCTACAGCCTGGAATGCACTTTGCAGGCAAAAATTTCTGTTAGGAGGTTGTTGGTTTTTTTCCAAATTATTTTTATTTTACACATTGTTATCCCTGCTAGCAATTGCCATGCTGCCTATTCTCAGCCTTGATGAGCTCTGGCCAGGCTTTATCCTAGAGGTCTGTGTTCCTATCATCACCAAAACAGTTCAGGCTTATTCTTTGAACCAAATTTACTGTTGTTAGGTTATCTGGGAGTTTGACTCAGGCACCAAATTTCGCTAATAAGCATCATTTTGAAGAGCTTGTGTTTAAAGAGAATTGTTATCTAATGCTTACTGGCAGGTTTTGAATCTTACATCCCTGTTGAGATTGATTTCCTGTACATGCCTAATTACTGATGACACAGTAAGATAGAAGCTAAAGAGCTATCCTGCAATTGCAAAAACAAAAAAAAAAGAAGCTTTAAGCCAAGTTCCCTTTGGCTTGAACAGAAGGAGGCTTAATATTTTAACTTTTTTTTTCATTTAGTAAAGTCACCATGGAAGGATCCTCCTCCGAGAACTTGCAGCAATGTAAGGAGTGTGTACAAAACAAGTCCAGACATCAAACAGGGCAACTCCCAAAATGTCTCTGCATTTGTAAACATGCTTCACATCTGCTCAGCCTTGCAGTAAGCCTGAGACATAAAACTTGTGATATTTGCTTTATTCATTTGAATGGATGCTAATTCAGTCTGCAGCTTGATGAGATGGGAGCTGCAGCTGCAGCTGGCTTGAGAAAGTGTTTTAAGAATAAAAAAGCCACAAAACATCCTGAGTTTTTTTTTTTTTAAAGAAGGATCAGTTGCCTGTTCTGATTTGCAGTGCAGCCCTATGAATAGCTGTTGGAGCAACTGCCTAAGGACTGCATTTGCTGTTAGCCTTGTCCCAGGATAAGACAACAATCTTTGATCTGAAGGATATTCACTGACTATCATGTGGAGAGAGGTGGAAAAGCTTCTGCTTCTTTGATATGCGTGTCCTTTGTTCCAGAGTATGTGAGAAAATGGCTAGGGAGCTTATATTGGGATGTATATTGACATTTTCTGTAACACCCCCCCCCACCAACTGCAGGCTGGCCTTCTTGAGCAGGAGTGTTTTTCCAGGTACCCAGTAGGAAACCTTGCAGTGAGAATGGGAGTGTAGTAGCTTACATGGATGTAGAGTTGGCTTACCCCCAAGTTAGGAAGAAAATACACTTTGTCAATAAAAAGTAGTTTTATACCAGCATAGGAACTGGCACAGCAGGGACAGTACTCTTAGAGACCACATAAATTAAATATATATATATATAGTAACATCCACCTATATTTGGTGCATAATTATAATGTGTGAGGAGTGTATGGAGAGCAGGTTTGAGACGTGTGCTGTAAAGCGAGTGGCATGAGATGACCTTCATTGTGGCTAGGCATTAAACAAGACTTCGCTTTAGAAGTTGGTGTGACACTGTGAGCACTACCATCCTGGTTAATAGACCTTCTGGACCCAGCTGCTGGAAGAAGCTTTTGCCCACAGATCCTCAGCACCACCCCTTCTCTTTAAGATTTACAGGTGTAGCTGCCCAAGTCTCATCTGCACCTCCAATAACCTGGGGACCTCAAGTGAAAAGAACAGGACCTTGGAGTTTTACCAAGTTCTACACCACTTGAATCCCCAGATACAAGCACCACTAGTCATGCTCATCAACTCAAGTCTTTTCTCTCTCCCCTCATGCCAATTTCTAGTTGGATACACCAGCAGGACACACTCGTTTCCATGGGAAGTGCGCTTCTTTGTGTAAAGGTTTCACACAGTTTTTGAGGTAGAGTCAGGAAATCTGTTACTGAAGATGTAAAGCACAGTTTCTGGAGCACTGCAACCTCTGGGACAACCTTGGGCTTCGCAAAGCCGGTACTAAACACCATGTAACAAGAACTCTGGATGTTGGTGAAGGAGAAAGGGGAAAGTAAGGCACATCCTCACACGTGAGGCGATGTCTGCTCCCTAAGGATGTAAAAATGGCCTGGCCTTCTGTCTTTGGCAGAACCTCACTTGATACGTGTCGTGTGTCACTCGGCCGTGTCCCAGTCTGAACTCCAGTTCAGTGGGGTGTGTGCAAGAGTTGTGAATTGTTATTTATATGAGAGCAGTACCTAGAGGCTTAAGCAAGGGCTGTAACCCATTGTGCTGGGCGCAGAGCAAACACCCTGCGTGAGGCGGCCTCATCAAACATCATCTCAGGGTCCAAGAAAACACCGCTGAGAGAGCAGGAGGGGAAAGAGAAACAGAGAGAGGAAAAATTCATACACTCAGGGCCACACAGCGTGGAGACAGGGCAGCAGAGGTTCCTGCTACTGGGTGGTGGCTCTTTTTGTGTCTTCCCAGCAGCGAGCGTTGTGTCACTGCTGCTGAAGGTAACTTTTGGGTCACATCTACGCTCAAGGCTTTTGTGGGTCAGCTCTGGTGGCTCTTCCTGCTGTGACAATATAAGAGCACTTCTCCTACCACTAGAGTGACCATCCTACCACCTTAGTCAGTGAAAATAGGTACACATACCTATGTAGTGGTCTTTCTAGAGAGCAGTCCAGGCTTCTTATTTCAAACTTCTTGTACACAGGAGATTACTGGTATTGCTGAAGGTGGGCTTTACATACCTGATGCCCACTAATCTCCATCCATATGCTCCGGGCTACAAGGTGATGTGCCAAAGATATGGCATGTTGTTATCACAGCTGGTTTTCCAAGGGAGCTGTGTGCACGAGAGGTTATTTTTGTTCTTTGCTGTTTTTCTATGCCTGACATTCTCCAGAGTACAATGGACTTCATCCACACTGCTAATGCTTATTTCTATTCATCTCCTTAATAGGAGTGAGGGAGCAGTGACTGGTCACCCCTCTGCAATGTCAGGATTCTTCCTGAACCTTTTGAGTGACTAGGCTGGTAGGAAATGATGGCAGAGTGCTGATGAGATTGGCACTTCTTGATCTTCACACTGTAGAAAAACCCCAGGACTAACTCACTCTTCAGGCTCCTCAGTGACTAATGGGAGTTTTATCATCCTTTCAATTAGAAAGCATTTATCAGCAATCTTTGCTAGCTCACTGCATGAATTGACCTGTCATTCACGGTCTCAGCCCTTGGAACTGGTAATTAAGTTTAGCAATCTGCCTCTGCAGCCCTGATTGAGATACGTGGAACATTTCCGTGTGAGTAGGCAGATACTTTGGATTTTCCTTCCCAAAAGAAAAGGGCTTTGGGAAAGATGAATGAAGCATCCTAGAGAGGGTGCCTGCTTATGGCAGGTACCTGCAGCCATCAAATCCTTGTGGACAGGGCATGGTGAGTGGCACAGGGCAGCTCCACCACAGTGGGGGAGCTGACCTGACTGCCTCTGGTCCCCTGGGACTGGAGCAGATTTACTTTGAATTGATCAACACAAGCCGGGACCACCACACTGCACGCTCTAGCCAAGTACCTGCTTCATCCCCAAACTTTCCAAGTTGCCTGCTTTTGGGGCCATAAAGGAGACCCACCCTTCATTCTTCATGTTCATCATCAGCCTTGAAGTTTAAGCACGGATACGAAACTCCAAAGTCCGGGTACCTTTTTGTGTTGAGCAAGGGGTAAAGTAAAACAATTGCAGTGGAGCATGTTAGGTGTGATGAAATCGGAGACCAAGTACACTGACAGAGGTCCGTTGTCTTCTCTGGTACAGTACTTCTCAATGCCAGCAGAGGACACGTTTTATTGACAATGTCAACAACCAAAAAAATAAGTAAGCCAGTCTCCTGCTGAAGGAAGTTATTAAAGGAAGTTATTTAAGAAGATATTTAAGGAGTCTGGAGAAGAGGAGGCTGAGACCTTATCACTACCTACAATTACTTGAATTGAGGCTGTAGAGAGGTGGGCGATGGCCTCTTCTGCCAAGTGACAGGTGATAGGACAAGGGGAAATGGCCTTCAAGCTGCACCGGGGCAGGTTCAGATTAGATGTTAGGAAACATTTCTTCACCAAAAGATTTGTTGGGGTGTGGAACAGGCTGCCCAGGGAGGTGGTTGAGTCACCACCCCTGGATGTATTTAACAGATGGGTAGATGAGGTGCTCAGGGATATGGTTTAGGAGAGGACAGGTATGGTTCATTCATTCACAGTCATCACAGAATATTAGGAGCTGGAAGAGACCTCGAAAGACCATCCAGTCCACTCCCCCTGCCTGAGCAGGATCATCTAGAGTAGATCACATAGGAACATGTCCAGATTGGTCTTGAATGTCTCCAGAGGAGACTTCACAACCTCTCTGGGCAGCCTGTTCCAGTAATCTGTCACCCTCACAGTGAAAAAGTTCCTCCTTATATTAAGATGGAACTTTCTATGTTCCAGTTTGGAACCCTTTCCCCTTGTTCTATCACTGGCCATCACTGAGAAGAGCTAGACTCAGTGATCTAAATAGTCTTTTCCTTGTGATTCTGTGATTCTGTGAGTTAGACCTGATGGAAAAGCAACTGAACTGCAGTGTTATCCTGTGATTTACTGTGCTAGCTTGAGGTTGATGCTAGCCATGCCACAGGCATTGCTGACACCGGCTCTGCGTGTCTGCCATCATCTCTTGGACTTGTTCAGGTGTCATTTTCTGTTTAAGATGAAAATTTGCAGATGTCTTATGCTAAGATTTAGAGTAAAGTAGCTTTTCCCCATCCTTGACCTGATCTTTGGCTGACACTAACTGATAGAAGCTGATTTTCAGTAGCCACCCCGTCTTTTCTAAGCACACTTTGCTCTGAGTAAACCAGACATCCCCCTAAAAAATCCCCACTTAACCTTCTTCACAACAGGCAAGGGGTACAGAAATGCCAGCGTCCCCACTACTCTCTCCGAAGTCAGGTTCAAGTTGCCTGGTTTGGGTTTTTGGAGGAAATGCACAATTTGCAGAGTCCACTGAGCCTCACGGAAGATTTGGATCTGAATTTGTCTGGAGCTGCCCTGAAATATTTCTTACCATTCCCCAAGTATTCCTTACTGCGCTTTACCACAGGAAACATCCTGAGGGGATTTTTCTGCTGCTACTTCTCCCCCGCCTTTTGCTGCAACAGGCTCCGTCTCCGTGCTATCTTAAGGAGACCACCTACAATTTAACGAAATAAAGACCTCTCTGAAAAACTACAGGCCAACCTGATATTTAGGGGTCAGTTCCCCACAATATTTATCTAGTTGTCTGAGCTGGTCTAACCACGGGATGGCGGTGGGGGGTGTGTGGTTGGGGGAGCACATTATCATGTGATGGCTGGGAGGGTAGCCTCTGCTAGAAAACAGCAACAAAACCAAAACCCAGCAACCTAAAAGCAGCAGGGTAAGTGCCAAGGAGAGGAAAGGAAAAGGACTCTGATATTTATGAGGTATAGCAAATAATAGCACTTGGAAGTAGCACTGCTTACAAAGTATGTGCTTGGTGAGGATAAAGCAGCAGACATGCTTCTTTAGTTTTGGAGCAGAGAAAAAGGCCCTGCCTAATAGAATTTATTTAAGAGATTTCTTGGTGTTTCTACAGGAGGAAAAGTGGTCTTGGACGTGGAAAAATAAAAAGAAAAAAAGAAAGAATGATGGGTATCAGGCAACAATTTATGCTTTTCCTTGAAACCACCCAGTGGTTCCTTACAGCCTCCTGGTCCCTGAAGATCACGTGCATTAACTTCAGACCAAAAAAAAAAAAAAAGGAAGTAAGAAAAGAAGCCCTGACAATTTTGAGCAAAAGCTGCCTTTCCTCACCGAGGCACTGAGCAGGGATGTAAATTACAGGGTATCTGTTTCGGGCCCCTTTCAATATACAGCTCCTAGAAGAGCTCCAGAGTAAGATAATCCTCTGGAGATCAGAGGCAGCACATTATTAGCAGAAGCTCATGGGTTACATTTACTGGTACCTTGGGTACCCTCATGCTGAAGTGGTAGTATCAGCTAGAGAGCACGTAATCTTTCTCACGAGTCTAATTATATATCCATTGCAACGGCAACAGAATATTCATATGTCTTTAATTAGTAAAAAGATTATGCTTTAAACCCGCAAAAAAAAAAAAGGCAGCAAGAAGTGGGGAGGAAAAGTCAAATAGCCCTTAAATTGGTCTTTTGTCTAATCACATCACTGACTGCCTGGGAGCCCCCAGGCCCCCGTGCGCCTGACACAGTAAAAACATTTACATTTAAAGCCGTAGCTGGATAAGCTACAGCCAGGGTGACACCTAGGTGTGTGGTACGCTCAGTGACGAGAAGGGTTCTCCCTGAGTGACACCAGGTCCCCTAGAAATGTCTGTCCAGCCCCTCACGTTTATGATGTGGGTGAAACGCCTCTTTGTTAAAGCAGCTTGTTACCTGCCTTGAAAATTTCTCATTTACATTATCCCATTACAGAATATTAGGTAAAGTTCTCAAGGATTTGCATTAATGTTGGGTTAATAGTTTAAATAGAGGGGTTATATTTAAATATAAACCGTAAAGGCTTCATCCTTGAAAATAATGCCATTGCATTCTCACCTGAAGTACCTTATTTTTCCCCCTTTTTTTCATTGTGTAAGCTAACTGGATTATGTGGGTGCTTTCTGAGAGTGAATGGTGACATAATGGTGACGTAACAGGCTGCCCAGGGAGGTGGTTGAGTCACCATCCCCGGATGTATGTAACAGACGGGTAGATGAGGTGCTCAGGGATACGGTTAAGGGGAAGACAGGCACAGCTGGACTCAATGATCTTAAAGGTCTTCTCCAACCTTGTGCTTCTGTGATTCTGTGATTCTGTTTCATCCTGGAAAGATAGGAACTCAGTGAAAGTAGCCTAGAAAGGAGCAGGCCTCTTAGTGCTAAGCCCTGTCAGACAATACAGCTATTGTTTTATTTCGTGCATCTAGGCTGGGTTCATGGTGCCATGTGCAGAGCACGAATTGGGATACGGTGACTTTATTCCTTTAGCAGTTTTTAAAACCATCTCGTGTCTGTGTATGCAGTGTGTAGGATTTTTCATGCGAAGGCTTTGGATTTTTTTAAAGACCCTTTTAAGAGTTTTGGAAGGGATCTCAAAGAATGCAAGGTACTGAGGGACTGATTGCAGAGTTCTACGTAAAGCACGGTGCCAGGAGACATGTCTCTTCAACTGTGGTCACTTGCTCTTGCTACAGGCATAAACTGTGGAAAGCCCTATGTCGACGGTCTCCTCCCAGCTCTGGAAGTAAATGTAAGTTTGGATTAACTGGGAAACCTGGGTCTTCAGGAGTATTTGGATACCTAACTTGTCTTCAGTACCTTGGTGCAAGTAAACGTCCTCCTGCACTGGTCCTCTAATAGAGGAGATCTGTTCAAGCCAAACGTCCTTTGTCCTTAGCCCTCTGCAGCTCCCATCATTCAGGGGTGTAGCTGAGGGCAGAGTTCATGCTGGATTGTCTTTGGAGGAACAGCCTGGGGAGGTCTTATTTTTCCTGAGGGCACAATGACCAGGTTGTGGAGAAGGTGCTGAGTGGGCTGGAGCCACCACGGCCTCTTCCTACCTGGAGCTGGTGGGATACTGAGGAGGAAGTGAGACTGCATCTGAAATTGTAAGCACAACCTTTGGCCATTAATTTTCTTGTCCTAAAACACCATCTACTTGATACTGTTTATAACTTCTGTACCATTCCTTGCACATCCAGGTAAGTCCATGGTACTGGGACAGCCATGGTCACAGCCAGAATGTGGCCAGCCTCAGCAACCCAGTGTGGGCACAAGGTGACTCCTTGGCCCTGGCAAACCAAAGCCATCAGAGGTGGGGTAAAACCAGTGTGTTTCTAGCAGCCGTCCTGTTTCAGGTGTGCTTCTGCAGCTGAGGAGCACAGGCTCCAGCATTTTTCTTATTTTAAGAAGGAGTGTGGTGGTGAGAAAGGGTCTAAGGAGGCTTTGAGAGGGTTATACAGCACCATGGCTACATGGCCTGACTTTCAGGGTCCTTGAGCACCCCTCAGCGAAGCTGTCTCTGCACCTCGGGAGGAAGGTGGCCTCCACTTTCCCGGCACTTCGGGCTGAATTAACAGCAAACTGCCAGTGGTTTTGGGCACCCTGCTCAGAGTGTTTATGCCACTTATCTGCTGCCTAAAGATGGAGGGTTTGGAGACACTTTTTTATTTTGTCTTTCAGCTGCTAATCTTAAAGCAGCAGGAGCCTGTGGTCGTGGGAGAATTGCACCAAAGTGCCAGGACAGGCTTTACATTTTAGTCAGGTTGATGTGGGAAGCCTTCTGCATCACGCTAGTGGAGGTGAAATTCATCTGGTCCATCTTTCTTGTCAGGGAGGACAGCATTACAAGCGAAGCATTGACCTGGCAGCTTCCCGTCATGCTCTTTCACTTCACTTTTCCAGCCGGTCACGAGAGCTGAAGCAGAAGGCGCCCGACTCTCCCCGCCTCACAACGCCCTCGGAGGGCCGGTGCTGTGCGACTGGCTGTGGGGAAGCTGACCCTGGCATGAGCTTTGCTCCCCGACCGGCACGTGTGAGTGCTGGTGGGACTCCGAGCAGCGGATCCGCTGCTGGATGGGCCAGGCAGATGATTCACCAAAGCCCTGCTGGCAGGCAGCAAAGTGGGCGGTGATGCTGTTGGTCCTCTGCAGGGTGACGTTAGCCTCCCCAAGGCAGCCCTTCATCCCTTGGTGGGAGGATGAGGAGGAGGTGCAAACTCATGGATGGTTTTCCACACGGTAACCCGCAGCCCTTTGCCTCTGCACAAAGTTTCACAACCGGCACGGAGGGCCGAGAGGTGATTTTTTTGTGGTCGTACTTGTTTTCCTGGGCCATCTGGCTTCATGAAAGCTGGTGGGCAGCAGGGCTCTTGGGTAACTGCGGCGCAACCACACAGAATGGGGGAAAAAGCACACAGGAAAAGGTGGGCTGCTGGGTTTTGCCTTGCTCATCCTGACAGGCTTTGTGCTGGTGTGAAGCATGAAAGCTGAGTCTCAGCCTTTACCAACGGCTCATCCCATTGACTTTGGCTTTCCCTTCAGTTTTTTATTTCCGCTGTTGCTGGACGGGATGAGTCCAGCCTGTGGATCCTAACGCTCTTCCTCAGGATGCATCCCAGTGTCTTTGTTGGGGTGAAGTCGAGAGCTTCCTATGGGAAACAGCTGCAGCTGGTTCCCGTGGGACTTGTTACCACCTCCGGCACCGTCAGGAGGCTCTTGCGGGAGGAGCGCTCACAGCTCCCAACTGCAACAATCCCGAAGCAAGACAGCGGGAAGCTGGCTGGATAAATGCGGAAAGCGCTTGGAAATAAACACCCCGCCGGGGCGCAGCCAATCTTTTCCCAACCGGTTTAAAGCGATTGGCGGCTGAATCCTCCTCCGAGTGGGTTGAGCCTGGCGTCCCCCTGCGAGGCGTGCCGGCGGGGTGGGGGTGCACAGCAGGTCCCCCTCCCAGCTGGGAGTCCCTCAGGGATTTAACGTGGTACCAGCAGCAGCCGGTTGTGCTGGAGGCAGAAAGCCTCCCTTCCCAGGGGCTGGAGCAAAGTTGAGGGTGTTGAGCAAGACGAGGGGCGTCCCCCACCGATGGCAGAGGAGGGCGAGGGCACGGCGTCCTGCCGTGCGTCCGCCTCGTGTCGCTTTTAAAGTGCTAACATGTTTTACGACGCGGTGCGAGCAAAACAAAATAGTGGCTCCTGGCTCCTCGTAACTCCTGTAAATTCCAGATGTGACAATCCTTCTGCTGGCAGACAGAGCTGTTTATCCCCGCGCTCTCCTCGCGTTGAATTAGCTCCTGCTAGGAAGAGCTTGCTGAAAACGCACTACTAAGCGGCTGCAGAATTGTCCCTCTGCCCCTTCCCGGAGCCGCGGGTAAAAAAGTGCAGTCCGAGTTCCTGGGCAAACCATGCAGGGCCCGGGAGAGCAGTTCCCACCCCCCCTTCAGGAATTGAACGTCATTCCTCGAGGATAATGCGGGATTAGGGCAAGGGGAAAACGCGTGGTTTAAACAGATCCAAACTGCAGCGGGGCTCAGCACAACCCGTCCTCCTTCCCACCCCGGCCCTCTTCTTTTTTTTTAATTTTTTTTTGTGGGGGGATTGTTTTGAATAAAACTTTTCCTTCATGCAAGGGGAAGGAGGCCAGAGGGCCTCTGGATTGTGAAACGGGCAGAAGAGGAACCGCGCTGGTTCCCTGAAAGCCCCCAGCCCCGGTGGTAGGGCAGCCTTGCTCACCA
>VXBZ01001935.1:885919-986441 GCA_013399135.1 Heliornis fulica | reverse complement strand
GGGGGGGGCGGTGATGAAGAAGCTGGCTGTTGCATTTATTACCCCTCCCACAAAGAGGCTGCCTCACTTGTTTAGCTTCTGCAGCCTGTCTATGCTGCTGTTTATTGGGAGAGCAATACTCTTCCCCCGAGATGTTTAGTTTTAAAACCATCAAGATGTCCCCAGGGCATTGGAAAGGGGATGTGCTGTGTCATTAAAAGCAGAGGNACCCCCACAACTTCTTTTCTCTGCATTCCTCTGCTCATTCTGTCATTTCAAAGCTTTTTTTTTTTTTTTTAATATATTCCCTGGGGGTTTTTCTCCCTTCCCTTTACTTTCCCTTTTCCAGGGGCAGCTGATGCCAGCCAGTTGCTGCCAAACAGGCCAGGTCTCTACAGCTGAAACTGCTCTCAATGATTAAGCAGGCAATGAATCAGCTGTGTCCTTAAAAAAAAAAAAAGCCATTTTTGCTTGGACCTGCTGCTAGGCTGTTGTGTATGTGTGTGTCCCATAAGCTGCTAGCTGGTGACAATGCTAAGTTGATGCATTTGGGTTAACTCCCCCCTTCACCTCACAAACCAGCTTCACCTGGTGACAGTTATTCCCCCTTAAGCTTATGGGAGCAGTTATAAATGTTGAGGAGGAGGAGCACTGGGCTTGGAAGGGAAAGATGCCTTGCTGTTTATTTGCCTGCTTTCAAAAGCATACTGAGGCAGCTTTGGCTTGAGCGCTGTGCAGGCAGAAGTTCTGAATGGGGACAGGCCAGTCCCAAAAACATCTGGGCTGGGGGGGGTGTGCTGCTCCCCCCCTCACCTACTGGAGTACAACTACTGGGGGCTGCTGTTCCTGATGGGGTCTGTGATGGAGTAAGAGACTTTTCTTTACCAGCTTTTCAAAACTTCACCTGGGTGTGACTGTGGTTCAGTGCCTGCTCATCTTTGGAGAGATTTTTGCTGGGTAAAGTTCTCCAAGGCTGGAGAACCATCCTGTCACCACTATGCACAGGCTGGCTGTGGCAAGGCAGTGGTGATCTGGCACGGGGGGNTTTGTTTTTTTTTTTTTTTTCCATGTGACAGGTCAGTTGGGTGGTAAACACATGAAGGAGGATCACCATTACAGCCTTGATGGAGTGGAGAGGAGCTGGCCCAAGTCTTGAGGTGAGGAAACTTCTCCAGGGCAAGGCACTGTTCCTCATTGGTGGCACCCTTTTGCACATCTTGGAGATAATTTTCTGAGATTGACATTAACCTCTTCTCATAAGTGTGCACAAGCACCGAGTGTTGAAATCTGCTCAAGAGCTGGATGGAAAATTTCTGACAATGGTTTGCTCTCAGGAAATGCTGGTTCAGCAAGAGGAAAAGATGTCAACTGCAACAGTAAAAAAAGGATCAGAAAGAAGCAGACAAAAAAATATATGATACCACTGAAGATACCATCCTGTGGGCTTTTTGAATATTTTTCAGTGCTCTGTTTTTTATTGTTCATTGGCATGTAGGATGGGCACAGACGGAGCAGCGGCTGCATCATCTTTTTCCCTGTGGTTTTGCTCAGTACATGGCAGGTAGCAACTTCTATGCAGCCAATGTGTCTTTCCCAGTCCTGCCATAACAGAGACTTTAGTGGTGTGGATGGAGGGAGAGGAACTCCCTCCAATGTCCCCTCTGCCTTAAGGAAGAGTCAAAGGGCTCCTCTGCAGCACAAAACTGCAGTGGAGGCGTGCTGGGGTCTGCCCTGGAGTGGGCTTATCTCCTTCACTGCCACCCCATACTCCTGGCTGTGTGGGTTAGATGACAACCTACTAAAGCTCCCCTGGGTCTAAGTGTACTGCTGGTTTATGTTTCTCCGGTTCCTTAGGTCCAGTAATTTGAAAACCAGCATCTTTCCTGAGTATCCAAGTCCTTGCAGGAGTTCCAAGTAAATACCCAGGACAGGAACAAGATATGGGTGCCCTGGAAGGATAAAAACGTGTCCCACGGTAGTTGCATCGGTTACTGCTCTGTGGTTGTTGGGGTTTTTGTTCTGTCTGCCAAATGCATGGCATTGAAAAGTCAACAGTCAAAAATATACACATTGAAGTAAAAGCCTAAGCAGAACAGTAGTCTGGGGCAGTTCTAGGAACAGCCAATGGAAAAAAAAAATCCCCCAAAACACACAAATATGAAAGTACAAAATCCCCCCTTTGCTACCCAGGGCAGTTGTTTGGGTCAGGACCACCCTGAATAGTTACAAACAGACCATAGTGCTGTGTGTGTTTCAGCATACGTTGTGTAAATAGGCTACTGCTGTTAGATGGCAATTGAAATGTCTGACTGGTCTGATCTACGTCCTGGTGTAGTGCCAGACATCAGAGGACTGGTTTCTATGCTTCCCTTCCTCCCCGTGTCATTTCTGAAACAGGGTAGTGCCTAGATGGGGTTGTGGGGACCCTGGCAGCACATGGGATGGGACTTCTCTCCCAACATCTTGCCACTGGCACCCTGAATTCCCCTCTGGAAAGTGGGATGCTGAGATGGGAAGGGGCGCAACACTTCCCATCCTCACTGGAGAACAGGGCCGGGTTTGTGTTGGACTCTGGGTGAAAGCACCAGCCCAGATGCCCACAAGTAGCTTGTTCCTAGGAAGCAAAGCTATGACTTTTTGGAGGTTTCCTTTGGTGTTGTGTGTCATGTCTCAGAAGTGCTGTTTCTGTTTTATTCTACTTTGTTCAGCGCAGTACCCTAAGTTGGAGGGTACGGGAAAGGAGCATCATTTCTATGATAACAAGGATACGTGCTTGGAGGTCGTGACTCCCCTCAGCTGGCAAACAGGGCACTGGCCTGCTGTGCTTTCTGTCTTACCCTGGGACCACTGAATTGAGTGCTAATGTGTGGCAGATGACTTTGTGTTGGAGGCACTGGCAGAACCAACATGCTTCCCAGAGGTTAGTAAGAGTGTTGTAGCTGCTATTTATTACCAGGACAAGGACTGCCTACACAGAATCACAGAATAACTAGGTTGGAAAAGTCCTTTAAGATCATGAAGTCCAACCATACCTGTCCTCTCCTAAACCATATCCCTGAGCACCTCATCTACCCGTTTGTTAAATACATCCAGGGATGGTGACTCAAACACCTCCCTGGGCAGCCTGTTCCACAGCCCAACAGCTCTTTCAGCGAAGAATTTCTTCCTGACATCTAATCTGAACTTGCCCTGGTGCAGTTTGAAGGCCATTTCCCTTTGTCCTATCACCTGTCACTTGGCAGAAGAGACCATCACTCTCTTCTCTACAACCTACTTTCAGGTAATTATGGACAGTGATCAGGTCTCCCCTCAACCTCCTTTTTTCCAGACTAAACAACCCCAGCTCCCTCAGCTGTAACTCATAAGGTTTGTTCTCCAGACCCTTTACCAGCCTGATTGCCCTTATCTGGACCTGCTCCAGGACCTCAATGTCCTTGTAGTGAGAGGCCCAAAACTGAACACAGTGCTCAAGGTGCAGCCTCACCAGTGTCGAGTACAGGGGCACAAAAGTGTCCCATTTTTTACTGCAGTAGCTTGCCTTGAAAACCTACTTTTCTGCTTCCCCCCACTCCCCATACAGCTGCTCCAGGCCATGCTGCCCATTTAGCATCTCCCTGAGCTAGGGAGGACAGACCAAGCATCTGGGAATGTGTGCACAGCTTGGATGACCCAAAGCAGTTTTGCTCCTTTTTTTCTTTTTCTTTTTATTTATTTCCTGTTACTGGATCACTCAGGTGCTCCTGCTTTGAATCTTCCTCTTTTGTTACCTAGCGGGGCGTTTGTAGCTGGAAGCATGTCAGGACAGGGGCAGTTTGACACAGGCAGGTACAGCACAGAGGAGCAGTCTGACCTGCTTGCAGGCTCCATGCGCTGCGGCTCTAAAGACGATGGCAATTGTTTTCATGCATGTTATTGGAAGAGGGAAGTAGCTGTTTGCAGTAAGGCATGTATTAATAAGGAGCTGGATTCTGAGGGTCTTCTGCTGATTTTTTCCCCACTCCTAGCAACTTGCTTTGCAGCCCCGAGCCTTTTTCAGTCCTGCTGGGGTCTGGCATTTGTCAGTCACTTGGAAGATGGGAGCTCCAGCGAAAACTTTTCCCAGTTGCCAAATGTGGCCCATATTTAGGGAGGCTTTTGGTCCCAACCTCAGAGGAGCTGTTGGTGTTCTCACTGCTGGGCGATGCTCCTGCCAGCCTGGGGGCAAAAGAGGATATACAGGGATGTCCAAGTCTTGTGGATTTCACCTCCAGCATGTGATGCGGCTGTTTTGCGGCTTGTGCATGCAAACGCTGTTGAAAACTGCAGGGGCATGGGAGAAGAGGAAGAAGCATTTCATTTCTCCTCTCCCCTGCCTGTTCTTGTCATGCTGCCGTTCTCCTCCTCCTGCCCCGCTCTTCAGCTGTTTGGCAGAGTCGCTGCCATTGCAAATGTACGTGACTAATCTGTTACTTGAGGAACAGGGAGGCAGATTCACAGGCACGAATGACCCAGGCTGTCAGGAAGCTGGGAAAAGTTTTTTGGTTTGATTTTTTTTTTTTTTTCTCTCCAGAGGGCTGCTCCTCTTGTTCAATGATGGGAGAGATACTTATCTTAGTGTTAGACGGGATGGAAAAGGTCTCTGATAAAGAGGTGGCCATCTTCTTCCCAGCCCTCGAGGCAGATGTACTGCAGCAGGACAGCACATCCCCCTCTGCTCTCCCCCCACCCCAGACATGTGGATGCCGTTCCCTTGCGGTGGCACGGTGCCATTAGCCACGGCATGCTCGCTTGAGGAGGGAGTGCAGAGCCTTTGGAAGGTCTGAGCGTGAGATTAGTGCAGATGCTCCCTCGTTCATCTCCTAACCAGCTCACGCAGCGGCGCAAGGCCGCGGGACCCGAACGCTCTGACCTGAATACAGCCAGGCGCCTGCGCCGCAAGCCGGGCCCTCGCCTCCCTGGGCCGCTGTGCCTTGCTCTGCTTCAGCTGTGCATCCTTAAGTGATTCAGGGGCTCGGGGCCAGAGGGCTCTGTGCCTCGCCGAGCTGATCCCGAGGAGAAGGAGTGATGTGCCAGGAGGTCTGGGAGGCCTGAATGTCATTTCATCACCGTTCTCCTGGGAGAGGTAGAGGGATACAGCATGGGAACAATGGGGGTGGGGGGCAGGGGTTAATGAGGAGAAATGGGATAAATTAAAGCAGGGAGAAAATGTAGGCTAAGTATTGAAGAAAAACATATGGTTTATAATAAATATTACATGTTTAAGTGCTTTCAAGCCAAAAATTCTTCACAAAAAAAAAAAAAAAAAAAAAGAAAGAGTAAATTCCAGAGAATGACTAAATTATTGGACATAGTTCCTAACTAGGTACCTAGAAAATATGTTGAATCAGGCTGTCAGTGTGAATTACTAGCCCGGCTCTGGAAAATGTACCCTAGGGAGCACCAGCTTTCCTGATTTTCCACCGATCATAACGCCAAAGCGAAGCCTCCTGAGGCGAAGGGCTCGCACATTCACTAAGTTACAGTGCCATCTAGCCCTGTCTGAGACACAAGACGTTTATGAGTGGTTGCTAATTTTGTTCCTGTAACTGGGAGGCTGAGTCACTTTCGTTCGAACCCACCTCTTAGGTCATGTGCTTGTGGATGGATGTAAGTGTATCTTGGAGCACATCCGTACGTGCGCTGGGATGTATTTTTAAAGGCTCGTCCACAAGTCACAAACATAAATGCCTGACTGGGAGCCATCCCAGCTGGACAAATCCTACATGTTTTCACGGCCACTTGATGTGGGGAGGGCAGCTCAGCCTTGCTGAAGCCTGCCTGACACGTCCCATTGATAAGACCTTGCTTCAGATGGCTTTGAAACTTGCCAGCCTGCGACTGCTTGGACTGGGAGTGCTGAGTGCTTGCTGCAGGCTATTTCATAGAATCATAGTTCAGGCTGGAAGGGACCTTAAACATCATCTAGTTCCAACCCTCCTGCCATGGGCAGGGACACTTCTCGTTAGGCCAGGCTGCTCAAGGCCTCATTCAACCTGGCCTTGAACATCTCCAAGGAGAGTTCCTATTTCTAGGAAGCTTCCCCCAGAGCAATGTTTGTGCCCTCCCTGAGGGTAGGCTATGGACCAATGCCTGGAAAATTAGTGGAAAAAATTCTGGAAAAAAAAATAAATGGTGGTGGCAGGTACAAAAGTGGTGATGCTGCAGCTGCTCTTCATCTGGTGAAACATGGTGGGGGCAGAGGGTGGTGGCTCTGGCTCCCACTGTGTGCTGTGGCTGCATCCTTGCACCCTTCACCACCCTCACTGCAGATGCATCTTCCCCTGAGAGGCAGGGCCATGGGACAAGCTGCAGTGACCCACCAAACGCCATGGAGTAGAGAAAGATGTGCTGGGCTCTCTGGTGTGAGGGCTTGGTTTCCTCACATCTGGGAGAGTCCTGAGGTTGCTGTGTCAGGTCTTGGGGCATCCCCTTTTTGCCCACATGGGCTTCAGAGGGCTTCAGCGGGTGCTGCTGGGGCCATGGGTTTGGTGTGATGTTGTGGCTTTGGGTCTGTAAGCTGGCGTTGGCCTTGCTTTTCTGCCTTGCCCCAGCCTAGTGCAGGGAAGCTTCTGGGCCACCACAGGTAGGGAAGTCACGCCTTCCTGCAGAGGAAAGCACCCGTTACCCTAACCGGGCTTGGATCACAAGAGTTGTTGTGTGCTTTCTCCTTCAGGCCTCTTTTTGTTCCGCGTGCGCTCGCAGCAGTGGCTGAGACATACGCTCGTGGCCTGGAATGAGGTCGACTGCAGTTACATCCGAAGAGAGTCGCTCAACAGGGGTTTTCATGAAGGCAGGACACGGGCTTTCATGGAGCCCGCTGCTGCTGCTGCTGCACATGTGCTGTTAGACCTCCGAGTGCACTCGCCCTGCCTGCAGCTTGGTGGGAATGAGGAGCAGAAGGCTCGGAAGCGCAGCCAGCCTGCTGCACATCTGGAGGCAGTAACGTGAGGCTCAGCGTACGCCTCCTGCTCTATAACGAGGGGGGATTTCTTTGCATTAGTGATTTCAGCGCGTTGGCACTGAAGCGCTGCCTCATTAAGATGCACTCGCACCGCGTCCCCCTGCGCTCTGTGGCAGCCCGAACCTTCTCCACACGTAAAGGTGCTTGGAGCTGGCCAGAAGGGTCAGGCCTCCCTCTGCGGTGCTTTCACCCTGCTTCCTTTATCTGGCAGAGCAGCGAGAAGCACATGCTGCGGCAACGTAATCATTTAATCCAGGCTGGTGAAACCTGTTCTCCAGACGAACAACTGACAGATCATTTGCTCCGTAGCTCTGCGTATGAATGCAATGTTTGTTGGGGCGGCTGGATCTCAGTGCCAGCTTTCCACTCTTGTTTCCAGCAAAGCCAAACAGCAGCCTGACCGTGAATGTGCTTCCAGCTCCTTCCTCCGCTCCCCGCAACATGCTGGCTGCAGCTGCCAGAGTCCCGGGGGCTCTCCCTGCTCGGCTGCTGTTGCGGATGCGGTAGGCGGTGCGGATCCCTGCCAGGCAAATGCAGCCCTCGGAGGAGCTCAGCGGGCTTGTGGATCCCGGGATGGGAACACGTTTGCCCGGGGAGGCAGGTGATACCTGGAAGGGTGCAGCCAAGACTAACAAAGGTGTGTTCGCAGATAGTACGGTTTGATCTTTAGCCCTTGATACAAACCTTACTTTGGCTGGGGAGGCTGCTCTGCCAAGCCTGTTTCTAAGGGCGTAAAAGCCTGGCAGGCTGCTGGGGACGGATGTGCCAGCTGTGGGCTGGAGGGACGGGTGGGGGGGGCCATTGGCTGTGGTCCCCCTTGCGACTGCTGAGAGTTAGCAGGGGCAGGAGAGGGAGGCATCCCCTGTTTCAGGCCTTGGAAGTACTCACATCTGAGTGCCATATGTGAGGGGCCAGCACATGTGTGTAGGGCCAGTGGTTCATTGCACAAACGTGTGCACTCACGTAGGTTTTCTGAGCGCCCAGCACTGAGAATTTCTCTTCTCCTCAGCTCTTCCAGAGTTGCTCCCGGTGGGCAGCATGTCCTGCCCTGCTGCAGCAGGCTGCTAGCCCTCATCTGCAGCTTCTCTGGTTTCAGCTTCCATCTCTTTTCCAGATTTTGTAATGTGAGTAACCCCAGGCTGCTAAGTAACAGCTGGCAATCTCACAGCCTGGCAATGGCGTGGTGGTGGCACGCTGCCAGGGAGGGGTCTCTGGTGGGTTCCCCATGGCTGCCACTGCCCCAGCAAACAGCAGCATTAGAAACCTTCCAGGCAAACATTCAATGGCTTTGCTGCCGTCCTCTTTATTTTTGGCCTAAGGAACAAGCCCAAACATTGTCCTGAGGCTCTTCCAGGGCTGGAGGATATCCCTTCAGTTGCTTGACCTGCTTGCGTTGCCTCTGAGGATGAAAGGCAGAAAGAAACTGCTTCCATTCAGACTGCAACCCAGGTTTCTTTAAAATGCCTTTTTTCAAGAAGGTAGCATGTTAAACATTTCCAGGGCCAGCGCTGTGGGGATGGCTCAGTCTCCAGAAACACCTTCCAAAGCTTGCTGTCCAGAACAGCATGCTCTGAAATGCCTTGCATCCCCCTGCGCTAGCTGGCCCTCCATCCTACCGTGGCTGTGCAGCAGGGTTTTCCTTTCAGCTCGGGTGACGGTGGTCTCGTGCAGAAGACACCCTTACAAGAACAGCCCTCCTTCCAAGCTTGGTTAGCTTGGTGTCTTCCAAAGACAAGGAACAAGGGCAAGGCATCTTGTCCCTGCCCACACCAGGGGGGTTGGAGCTTGGTGATCTTTAAGATCCCTTACAGCATGAACCATTCTGTGATTCTTTGATTCTATGAGGAGTGTTGGGGCCTCTTGGCCCTCACACTCTATGGTAGCCATGTTTTCCTGCTGCTTTGGTCTGTCTCCCATCAATAGTTTTAACTGATGTAGACAGTTTTTGGTGGACATGTTTTATTGCTCACAGATGATATCAGATTGCCAAGCTTGGACACATGAAGTAACTTGGTCACCTACTGACTGGCAGTGTGCAGAAGAACGAGCCCCCTCCTCCCAGCCCCCATGGCTTTGTTGGTGTGGCTGTCCTGGAGCAACCACCACTGTGGATGAATTGTGTTCAGTTTGGGTTTCGAGCCATCAGCTGGGACTCTCAAAACTGTTCCTGCTGCCACCATATTTAGGACTGGTTTTACTGGTTCTGGACTTAGGTTCCATGTTATTTTACGATTCATGGATCCACATTAGGATCTGTATTTGTTGCACGTGGCAGAGTTCAGCTGCTTTTTCTTTCTTGCTCCCTCTTGCTCACCTCCAGTGCCTGGCTCCACGCACGACACAGACCCGCAGGGCCTTCAGGGAGTGCAGGTCTGGGCTGTGCATCACCCTGTCGTCAGGACCGTGCTGGGAGAGGTCAGTACACGTGCACAGCTCAGGGCAATGCGGGCTCGAGGCGGGGGATGGGAAGTTTGGAAGGATCGCTGGTATTTTATCTGCAGTTTAGCATGGCTCGGGGCTGTCAGCAAGGCACCGCAGTCCTGAAATTTTCAAGCCTGAGATGGAGCTGGGAAAGAAATCCTGGGACACAGTCTAGGGCGCTTCAGACAAGGACTCCCCCTCCTTAAAGCAGAGAGACGATGAAGCAGGGATGTTTGTGTTTGATATGTGAAGTCCGTTTGGATCTATTCACTCCCTGTCTTGGTATCATTTATTGAGGGACAAGTATTAACTAATAAGAAAGTGTCTTTTGTTTGAAGCCCCTTTTCTTGCTGCTCCCTGTGTCCCATCCCGCCCTCAGCTCCCCATGGCAGGTGTTAAAGAGGCAAAAGTCAGCGCTCCAGCAAAGCAAGATTAGCAGCACACAAAATGGCCTCTCTCCCCCTTCTCAAAGCCTGGAAACTCCCCCCTCTCACCAGCCTCACAGCCCAGCCGTCCCAAACCCCGGGCACCAGTGATAGGGCCCAGGTGATGGAGAAGATAATGGGAAGGATTTTTTGGTACAAGTATGAGCACGAAACCTCTGAAGAAATATTAAGCCTAGTTGCTGTGGAAAGAAAAGAAAAATAAGGCAAGTGCTTGCATATGGTGAATGACATGGTTGGTGGTTCCTGTGCACGACTGCTCCCTTTTGCACATGTTAACTGCTGTGGTGGGGGGTGTGAAGGCTATGAAGGTCTACACAGATGATTAACTGCAAAGCCTTAGGATGTTTTGCTAAGTGAGGTTCTAGCCCAGTCTGTGGAAATCTCAAATTTTTATGTCTTTTTAATGCTAGATCCTGCCTGCAGACATGAAGTTTTTCCTGGCCTCACTCTTCAGTATTGCTGCTGTTCTTTCCACCCTCCATCTTCATTGCTTCCACTGTGGGTACAGAGAAGTGAGCTTCCAGCACCTGCAAGTTCCCATCCTGTTGGGTAACAGTGCTCTGCACGAAAGGGACCACCAGGACTTGGGGATGCTACAGGTAAGCATCCGAGCAGTAATCACTTCACACCCTCTGTGAGGCAATGTGCTTTGCGTGGTTAAGGCAGCAGAAACAGGGCTCATGACTGACAGAGCAAAAAATCAGCGATTACTCTTTGGCAGGAGGCACTTAAACTTTGTCAAGCTCGGCAAGTATCTCCATTGTGGTCTCTGACTCACAATTCAAGTATGCTGGGAACATTTGAGGGGGCTGGGTCAGTTCTTTAAGCAGTGGGAAAAACAAGGCTTTAACACACCACGACAGAGCTTTGGGTCTGCGCTCTACTGTTTTCTGTGAGGAAACTGGCGTGGCTGGCAGTGCGGAGAGGGAGGTGTTGTGAAACACACACGGGACACTCAGAGATGATTTTTGATCCCTCCTAACTGTGTTTCAAACTCACTTGACTGCACTGGCCGAGCTGAACCACTTCTGACTCACCGTCCTCAAGGTGACACGGGGATGAGGTTGTCTGTGGTGGCCGGTGACAGCTGGGTCTCCAGCTCCGCTGCAGTGGCCTGGCAGAGGTATGCAAGGCAGAGTAGCTCATGGAGGGCTCACTGTCCCTTCCCAGCTACTCTGAACCTCTCTGTGGGCACAGCCACGTCACAAGCTGGCAGGTTAAACCAGGTTTGCAGCTCTGGTGTGTCACTCCAGTGGCAAAAAAGCAGCCAGGCTGTTCCGGTGAGTCAGGCTGCGATTTTGCAAANGGATGGGATGCATTTACTCCCTTACCAAAGGTGCTTTCTGCTGATATGGCACATTCCTGCACATGGAGGGGAAGGCAGATATGGCCAGACACCCTTTTCCAGGTCCTGCTGCGTGGGGTGGGGTCGTTCCTCCATGCTCCTCCAGCTGGAGAAAACCACCCGCTCCGGGATGCTTCTCAGCAGGTCTGATTGCAAAGCAGGGAGATGCTTTCAGCCCATGGCTTTGCACCTTCTGCTCACAGGAGGGGCAGGAGGACAACTGGGAAATGGTGCTGGAGGAGTATGGCCAAAAATGAGCAAGACTGGGTGAGGAGCAGCCATATGGCAGATGAGCTGCTGGCCTCATAATGAAGCCAAGTGCTTGGGATGCGAAAGGCTTGCTCTGCTCTGCTCAGTTCAGGGCCCAGCTTCCTGTTTGTTCCTCCCTGCTATGGTTTTGCCCAGAGATTCCATTTTTGATCTGAAAAATCTTCCAGATGAAAAATTAATTACAAAAGTGATGTATTCCCATAAGAATACAAGAATACTTATAAGAATAAGTTTCTTCAGTGAATAAGCATTTTAATTTTTTTTAATGAAAATCTGTTTTATTCACACATAAGACACACAAATAGCTCTCATTGATTCCATGCTAGGGCACTGCCCTGGAAAAACCTCCAGTGTTCTGTTTAATAAAGAATTATTATGTTATGCAGTTAGCATCCATTAGGCACACAAGTCCCAAAGAATTAATACCTACACTGCGGTCCTCCCATACTGGATGTAGTTGGGTGGCGAGTTGTTAAGTCATGACCTTATGCTATGCCTGGGATTTACAAAAGGTTACTGGCAGTGGAGAAGTGGGATGAATGAGATGTGGGAGTGTTAACTCAGAAAACAAGGTGGGTTTTTTCCCACTGAGCAAGGGATCTCCTCCTTTCTGCATGGCAAAGGTGCAAGCCTTTTCCTCCAGCTGATGTGATTTGTAACGCGGACTTTGTAAATATTTTCCGTATGCAAAGGTCTTTGCTCACAGTTGTTATTAGTTCCATATTTACTTGGGAGCTTCGCATGCTGAGAGTGGCTTTTGGCTTGTAAAGAGGAACTTCTCTGAGGCTGGACCATTTCCCCTCACACAACGAGTCTCTTCAGGATTGTGTGCAATGCACTGAAAGCCTGCTAAGGGGCAAGGTGCTTTTCCACGCAGCAGAAGACTTTGCAAGCTCCTTAACAAAGGCCAAATAAAATAAAGCTTAGAAAGTCAACATGTTTGAGAAGATATACTGTTCTGGGAAAGAAGCGGAGATGGGGGTGTGTATTTATGTGAACAAAAGAAGTCTAAACTGTAAACTCTAATGTATCTATTAGCTCATTAATGCCTCTGATGCTGACTAATTCCAGGGGTGTTCCTACTGCCCGGCAGCAAAAGTGCAAATAAGTGGACAGCTGAGATTTAGTGCCAAATATTTGAACACATCATGACAATTCAGGCCACCCACACTCTTAAGTAAATACAACTTCTGGAGACTCATTTCAGACTGGACTGAAGTGCAGAGCAGCCACTTTCACGGGCACCAAGGCCAAACGGTCTTCAAGTATTTGGGGACAAACTTTGCCCTCTGTTACACCCTGGGAGCCCACATTCACTCCATGGAAATTGTGCTGCACATAGCTGAGAGCAGAGCTGACTCGATGCTAATCTGACTTATTCTAGGTCAGATACGTATAAATTTTGCATGTAAATGTGAATGTGGAACAGATCTGGACTCGATTAACTCCCAAGCCCTTGACACAAAGCCATAATTGTTTATCCAGATGATCTTTCTTTGTCTCTCTTTTATTTTCTCTACACTTTAAAACCAAGGTTTTAATGGGCTTGTAAAATAAATACATGAGTGTAGATTAGAGTGGTATAAAAGTTGTGAGGAAAACCCTTCCCTTCTCTGCAGCAGGGGTAGATGCTCACTGAGTACTTACTTAAGCTGTGCTCTTCAAAGCCTTGGGCAAGGGTGGCTGTGGATCTGAAGGTAGAAGGGAGGGTATTTCCAAGACAAAGCTTAGCCCAGGGCTCCTGTTACAGATGTGAAGGACCTGTGATATAGATAATTTTTTGTTTTTTTATTCCCGGTAGGCAGTGAAATAGGTTTTAGCAGCCATATGGGGTGTGTGTGTGTGGAGATGGTTGCTGGGGGAGGGGTAAGCCATGGGAATATGAAAAAATATCCTATTTATCAGGCCAATCTAGTCTAGGGGCACAAGTACTAAAACATTTTAATCACAGTCATGTGGTTAAGTGTCACTGCAGGGCAGAATGAAGGCTGTCTGTATGCCTTGGTTGCACACTGCCACACTTCAGCAAGTTTGAATTTATTTTAAGCATAGCTTTAACTTCGAATGCCCTGGGCTTGTAGTGCCCAATCTGGAAATAAGTACAACCTCTCTACACTGTACTTCACTCTTAAATTGGGTCTTTCCAGGTTAGCTCCGTCTCTGTTGGCTCGGCAATAGCACAGGCTCTCATTTCCTGACCGGTTTGCCGTTGCACTCGAGAAGGTGGTGTAGCTGAATGGATACGGCAGCAAAAGTGGGGATGGACAGCACGGCACAGCACACACACCGAGCGCTTCCAGGGCTGCTGTGTGCACAGCATGGTTAACGTTCTAACTGCCCACGCCTGGCTGTCTGCCCCGTGACTGTGGCAATGCCCTTCACACACAGAGGGTGTGTGTTGGGTGTCGAAAGAACCCGGGTGGGATCGGAGGCTCCAATTCAGTTTCGTGCTGTGGAGGAGATGCTGTGATGCCTGCTCTCAGTAAGGACAATGGAGTTGGTGGGATGATGCTCAGCTCGGGCAGGGCTACCTGCAAATTGGTCTCCAACTACGTGCTGTAGCTCTCCTCAAGCCAGGATGGAACAGGCTCCACCTGGCCTGGCTGGGCGCACTCAGCTGAGCGGCATGGCCAGGGATGGGGTGCTTGCCTTCCCGCTGAGGAAATCACCTCCTGCCTCTTGCGATGAGGAGGGCTGGTGGCTGAGGGACTTCTGGGGATGGAGCCAGCGACCCAGCTGCTTTTTAACATGAGTTTCTTTCCTCTTGATAGGAGGGAAACAGCATCGTCCCTGGAGCTGCTCTGCCTCTCCCTTGGCTTCTGCCTGCAGACATCGCCTCCCCACCCCCCCAGTCCTGAGTCCCGTCCTGCTGGGTTTCTTGCTGCATATCCAGAGCCAAGGTGCATCTGTCCTTTTCTTCCTTATTCTCTCCCTCACTTCCCTCCCCACCCCCCCTTGCCCTATTCCCTGACTACAGGGCAGTGGACCTGCCCAGGGGCCCAGGATAACAGAAGTCTGAGCCCTCACTCTGCCTGCTCGTTGGCTAGAGTGGAGCAGCTCCTCACCCACAGATAACTTTGCCTTAAAGGAGAAGAGAGTTTTTTTTTATTTCCTCATCGATTTCCCCATCGTGCTCACCCATTTGCTTCCCAGCTCCTGTGGGGAGGGGGATGTTTGTGCTGGGGACCCGCCACCACCCAGTCACCTACTGGGAGTTCCCCTCTTCCCTGCAGGCTTGTTCCTGGCAGTGGAGTTTGTCTCTAAGCCAAGCCTCCACTAATTAATGCAAGCCTCACTGTTGACTTTAAGTGAGCTTTGGATAAGGCCTCTCCAGGACTTGCAGCTTTCCCCCAGCTCGGTCCTCGCATGCCAAGTGATGAGGCTTCCAGGACTTCTCCCCTGGGATGGCTCCAGTTCGTGCATCTCACTGTCAGGAAGCTTTTCCTGCCGCTCAGCCTAATTTTTCCCCTTTTCAAATGTCATCCCAGCACTCCTACTTGGTGTGTGCTTTCTGCACTTCTCGCTCCCTCTGAGCAGGCTGATGCTTTTCCCTCTCCTCTGCCTGGGCTCTTCTGGTGCTTGCTGGCTGTCACCCAGTTTTCGTGTGCCCGTCTCGGCTTAGCCAGTCAGGGCACATTATCTAATTTCCCTTTGCAAATCAAACCACCCAGCGATTTCTTCTCTTTTTTTTTTTTTTCTTCTTTCTTAAATTTTCTCCTTTTCTCTCCTCCCCGTGACTCAGGAATGATTTTTTGGGTGTCTGCCCCAGCATGTGGAACATTTTTCTCTCCCGTCCAGCCTGACAAGGGTTTTTTTTTTTGTGTGTAAAGTGCTGACATTCATTTGTCGCCGGAGGCTACTCACTCTCCGTGTAACAAACATCCTTTGAGATGGAGGTCCTGGGAGCAGCCCAGGTGGGCACCCCTCAGCCGATGCCACTCTTGTGCAGATTCTCTGATACCAAATACAGGCCGTAGCTCCCACTGTAGCCTTTCCCTGTGCTGAGTAATTAGCGCTCTCCCCTGTTTGTCCTTCTTCCCGTGGATTTCATGGATCTGAGGCTGCTAGCTCCCTGCTGAGATCAGTCAGCCTGGGCAATGGCCTCAAGTTCAGGAGGGGCTGTGAGGGAAGAGGGGCAGGCTCTGCCCCTCGCTGGGCACACACGAAATGGCCATCTTTCAAGGTCCCTTTCCAGTTTCTAACAATCTGTGGATCTGTGTGAATTTGTGACTGTGTGGGCCTCATTTCTTGATCAAGGCAGGCTGAACAGGCTTCCTTCTGAGGAACAAAGCAGCACTAGAGGGAAAAAAGTAAGCGGCAAGTTTGCCTTCCCTCCTGTGCCCAACTCCTTCACTGCCATGTGGATGCGAGTTTTCTTTGGGAGCAGGACCCGAAGCGAGAGGCTGAGCTGTCCTGTGCCTTGTCCTGCCACAGGTTTCACATTCTTGCTCTGCTGTAGCCAGAAATCGAAGGTTTCGCCGTGTGAAGTGCTAAATGCAACCGCGGAGGTTGCCATGACAGCTCTGAGGAGAAACTGGGTCAGGCCTGCAGCCCGTGGAGGGGACCAGCCGTGGCTGCATGCTGGTCACCCGTAAGCCCGTGGAGGCAAACACGTCCCAGCACTTGCTATTGAGCTGACTGCATTGGTTCTTTACTTCCCAGGAGGAAACAAAGGAGTTGTTAACTTGGTTACCATTTTAAACTTAGTGGGGCTAAAATGACTGGTTGTAACCCACACCGCTGCCATGGCAACAGAGATACAGATAGGTCTATAATGTGGAACAAGAGCAACTTTTCTTGCTTATAAGTACCTCTTCAGAGATGTCAAGAAAATAGAATTAGGAATGTGATACTGGAAATACCAGGCCAGAGGAGTTGAATACAGGATCATTTAAAAGTGAAAAAGAAAGCCAAGGATGGATGCTGAGGCTGAGAATGTGCTTTGGCCAGAGAATTTCCTTAAATAATTGTTTTCTCCATGGGCTTAAGACCATGTTTAGAAAAATGCATCATTGTTTCGACATCAGAATATGTTTTTGAAAAGAGAAAATCAGGTGTTCATTGATTATTGACCCCTTTGGAGAACGTGGTCACCAATGTTTCAAGAGGTCATGGCTGAGAGACGTGTAAGAGCTACTCTTTTTTCCAGCCTCCTCACCCTCTATATTTTCCAGTCTCCTCACTGTCTATATTTTCCCTTTGAGGGCATTATACTGATCTGTTGATTCCCCCCTTTTTTCTCCTACTCATCACTTTTTGGACAGATGACACCAGTCTCTGGGATCTGGGTACCCTCCTTGGAGAACAAAAAGGATGGATGAGGCCCACCTACTCGTGTTTTTGGTGGAAACCAAAGTCACTGCTGTTCCTGTCCTTTGGCATCACCCGTAATGCTGTCATCTGGTCTCTGTGCAAGGGAAGGACAGACACTGGTGGCCTACCTCCTTGTGGGTCATGTATTACCAGCAGTTTCATAACAAAAGGGCCCGTGGATTTCATCGGCTCTACTTTTGTCTTGACATCACTGCCAGGTGACAGTGCAGCCTGTTTAACAGTGAGACTATACGATCTGTGGTCATGACCACACAAAAAGCACGACATACCTTTGTAGAGCATGGGAGATATATTTTTTTTAAAATTGCACAAATATGAATGAATGCACTGAACTGCATTTTGTATGCACGTGCGTGTGCACACACAACTGTGGGTCCAGTCACAAGCTCTGCTCCATTAAAGGGGTGTTGGTTTTAAAGACTTCGCTGTTGCCTTCTGCGGCCTACCCTGTCACGGAGGCAAGGAACACCAGAAGGTTTACCCTGCGGGGTAGCAACAGCTTGGCACACTGCATTGCATGGCTGGAAGGTGACTGAGCTTGGTGTCACCTGGCCAAGAGCAGGGTTGCTCCTCTGCTGCTAGTGACCTTGTGGTAGTGACCTAACCCCGTCTCTGCTCCCATGTAGACAGCAAACATTGCGCTGATGGGATAGAGGTTTAGCTAGGGCAGTGAAACGATGAGCCTTGTTTGGGCTTGCTGAGCACCACCTCCACACCAACAGTAGTTATTTGGGATCAAACGGAGCCCTGGCTGAATGGGCTGGCACAGGGGCTGTGCTGGGCGCTGGCCCCAGCTCCTCCAAGGCATCAAAACATGCAAACCCTTCCTGCTGGCCTCCTCCCTGCCCGGTTTTCCTTTCAGTCTTGGACATCATCTCCTTTCTGAGTTCATCTGGAAGCATTTCTTTTCAATGTTTCTAGAATCCCAGAAGGGAGCTTAATCGCTTCAGCATCCTCCTCATGCAAAGTGTACCTGGGGTGCCGGATGGCCGAATAACCTCTCATGCACTGAGAGCCATTAGCATTTGAATTAGTGACATGAGGATAACGGGCGATTATCCCATTTAACAGCTGTTGAGCGCCTTTAAAGGGACACCATCAAGAAGAAGGAACAAAAACCCAGGAGATTTTTCTTTTTTAATAAGGACTGCCCTGACTCGTATGGATACTGGCATCCTCTCATGTTTGAGAAGTGGTGCAGTTTCCAAGAGGACACCTTAACAATTTTAAAACCACTGCCCTGGAAAAAAGCTGGAAACCCAAGTACACCCACTATGTGCCAGCACACATGAGAAAGTGGAACTGCCCCCAAACAGAAAGGGAAGTGGTCCTGGATATTTGGGAGCCAGGCTAAGCCAAGCATGACAGGAAGTGGTCATAAGAAAGCTGCAAAAAGAAATAAAAGCTAAAGCATCCCTTCAGCTCGGAGCGC
This sequence comes from Heliornis fulica, assembly GCA_013399135.1. Lineage (NCBI taxonomy): Eukaryota > Metazoa > Chordata > Aves > Gruiformes > Heliornithidae > Heliornis > Heliornis fulica. Next base: position 968,235 of record VXBZ01001935.1, on the reverse strand, counting down.
TTCGGCCATAAGGGACGAGCATGGCATGTGCCTGACTGCCATCCCACCTTGGTGGACAGTCAGCTGTTTCAAGGGGCAGGTTGCCTCGAGCTGCACCAGGGCAGGTTCAGATTAGATGTTAGGAAGGAATTCTTCACTGTAAGAGCTGTCGGGCTGTGGAACAGGATGCCCAAGGAGGTGGTGGAGTCACCATCCCTGGATGTATTTAACAGACAGGTAGATGAGGTGCTCAGGGATATGGTTTAGGAGAGAACAAGTATGATTGGATTTTATGATCTTAATGCTTTTTCTAACCTAATGGTTGTGTGATAACCCAAGCACTAGTTAAAGTCCCAAAGCAATATAAAGGATGAAGAAAATCCTGATGATGTGGCTAGATGCAGAGAAGTGTATCTTGAAAGCGTGCAATCTATCATATGCATAAGAAAACCTTGTGTACACAGGACATTTTTTCAAAAGAAGACTTAAATGACAGCAATTACTAGTTATTAGCATAGGTGATGCTGCAATACAGATAAATCATGGTCCACAGCTCCGTTTCTTTTGACAGTATGCTTTCCAGAAGACAAAACATTGGTCTTTGCCAACACAGGGAAGTGTTGTCTGGACTGCTGCATCAAAGATGTTAAAACAAACCCTCCTCATCTCACATTTTGAGTCTCAAACATGAATAAACTCTGCCTTTTACACTACACTGAACAAGCTGAGGGGCACAGAAACATGAGCAAAATGAACTAGCTTTGTCATGCCCGTGTAATTCTTTTCAGAGGGCAAAAGTGCTATGCAGGATCAAGGCAGCCTTTTTGGGGGGCAGCAGCACTGACTACCCATGGCTTTTGAGCCAAGAAAAAATACTTCATGTTAAACAACTATGGGCTAAGTTGCCCAGAGGGGGACCTTCTTCTAATCATCATTCAGAGACTAGAAACCTGTGAAACCTTGAGGCCATATCCTTCCCAAAGCTACCCCTTGGGTGCATGCCAGACTGAGGTGCTGAGCCCTAAGCCCATAGCACCAGGCATTGAGGTGTGCCTTGGGTCAGGGTAACCCTGAGGAATGTTAACAGAAATACTTGTCTAGCCTTTCCTGTGCTGTTTTCTCCTCCTCTAGCCTTGAGGGTGTTTGGACTTCTCTAGTGAGCCAGAGGAGCCTACTGAGTAAAGGATTTTTCCACCAGCCTTTTCAGTCTCTTTCAATCCCATTTTTTTCATCTCTGCAATCTCTTCTTTCTCTTTCAATAAACATCCTTTGAGGTGGGTGCAGCAGCAGCACCAGGCACGGGTGAGGAATCTGCTTGTGTCGAGGGATGATTCACAGTAGATCTCATTGAGGGATCTGCCCTGCTCTGTGCTAAACCCTGACCCACAGTCAGGTCTGTCTACCAATGATTTAGCGCCGGATGCGACGTGAGGAGAGGCGGCACCACATCTGCCCACCCCTTCGGTCCTGACCACAGGCAGCACTCTGCACCGGGTCTGCCTCATGCATTTATAATGTTAAATAACATCCTTCCCTAATTACTCTTAACCTCTGTGATGACCACTAAGTGTTATTTCCATGCAAAGTAGCAGTAGTAGCAAAGATGAAGTTACCTGTTTTTTTACCATTACCTGTTTCAAAGCAGACCTTTTCCACACCATCCTTACCCCTTATCTGACCATTAAATCTGCAAATACACACAGAGGTATTTGTTGTGTTGTTACACGTACCTGGAGGCAGACTGTGAGCCAGCACCAGAGCTCACATCTTTCACACTTTTATGCAACATCTTGGGAGCTGGGTTAAGTTTTTCCCTGGGTTGGGGTTTCACACAGACCTCTGGCCCACAGGCAGGACTGAGCACATGTCGGACACAACCGCTGCTAAGACATTCTCATCCCACATCTCCAGCTGCCATGGATGAGGAGGACCAGTGGGAGGAATTGGCAAGCACCTCACAACTGCTGCCAAACCCGACTGCATTATTTCAGGTATTTTTCTTCACATAGTATTAATAAGGGGATGTTGACAACCCTTCCTCTACCTCTCTGCCTCCTGTGGCCCCCAGTAATATTTCCAAAGAGCCATGCAAAGGGCTTGAGCCATTTCTGTGTGCACTGCTGGTGTTTCGGGCCCGTGGGTGTCACGCTTTTCCCATCAGCTGACGTTGCAGCTTGCCCACACACTGCATGTGGGCTGTATGGGGGGGGGGCAGATGCAGGGAGCTGGGGCTGCCGCAGGACGGAGGCCCGGGCTTAGGGCTCCTTTTGCTCACCGACATGGGAAAAGGAGTGGGAAGCACATCTCGCTGCTCTAGGGTGGGAGCCTCTGGAAAGGCTCCTCGTGACATTAAACCATCTGAAGGGCAGCTGTTAATCACTGTAAGGAGATCAGGCAGGTCTGTCCTGTAACCAGGGCTAGCAACACGCTGTGTGGGACCCAGGTGTCACCAAGGACACCAGGAGCTGCTTTGACTCATCAACATGCAGAGCAAGAAGGAGAAGGCGGTGTCAGAAGGGCTTCCCAGGCTGGGGCCTCAACCACATAGATGCCAAAGCCTGCTTCCCATGGCCACAGAGGTGCAGTGCCTTATCCTCTGGGTATCCACAACACACCAGAAGGTTTTGTTGCCATTCAACAAGACAGACAGGCTGGAGAGCTGGGCAGGGAGAAATTTCATGAGATTTAACAAGGGCAAGTGTAGGGTATTGCATCTGGGGAGGAACAACCCCAGGTACCAGTATAGGTTGGGGACTGGCCTTTTGGAGAGCAGTGCAGGTGAGAGGGACCTGGGGTCCTGGTGGACAGCAGGATGACCATGAACCAGCAATGTGCCCTTGTGGCCAAGAAGGCCAATGGCATCCTGGGATGTATTAGAAAGGGGGTGACTAATGGGTGAAGAGAGGTCCTTCTCCTCATCTACTCTGCCCTGGTGAGACCACACCTGGAATATTGTGTCCAGTTCTGGGCCTCTTAGTTCAAGAAGGACATAGAACTCCTTGGAAGAGTCCAGTGCAGGGCCACCAAGATGATGAAGGGAGTGGAACACCTTCCTTATGAGGAAAGGCTGAGGGAGCTGGGTCTCTTCAGCTTGGAGGAGACCTGCTGAGGGGTGACTTTATTAATGTTTATAAATATGTGAAGGGTGAGTGTCAGGGGGATGGATCCAGGCTCTTCTCAATGATGGCCAGTGATAAGACAAGGGAAATGGGGTACAAGTTGGCATATAGGAGGTTCCATGTGAATGTAAGGAGAAACTTTTTCATAGTGAGGGTAACAGATCACTGGAACAGGCTGCCCAGAGAGGTTGTGGAGTCTCCTTCTCTGGAGACATTCAAGACCAATCTGGACATGTTCCTGTGTGATTTCATCTAGGTGATCCTGCTCAGGCAGGGGGGTTGGACTAACATTCAGTGAATCTGTGAATCCCTGCAGTGCAGGGCGAGGGTCTGTGCCAGCTTTCAGGCGGTGCTGCTAACCCTTGTGATTTGTCCTTCAGACTCTCCCACTGCTCCTGGATATAGTGTTTGCTTGCCAGCCCTCTATGCACCTCTTGCTCAAACCCTGTGGGGTTAAACATGCAAGATGGGTGTTGCCAGCAAAAGTGAAACCCACCTTTGGAGTTTCCTTGGGATATTCCTCCCTGCTGATGAGTTCAGGAGTGAAGCAGCACTGAAACATAAGCATGTTTCCTTGGGCAACACCCAGGACCAGGGAAACTTTCCCAGGAGATCACCCTCAAACACACACACGCAGTTCTCATCCCAGAGGCAGGGACACCCTCCACTAGATCAGGCTGCTCAAGGCCCCATCCTGCTTGGCCTTGGACACTGCCATGGAGGGGGCAGCCACAGCTTCTCTGGGCAGCCTGTGCCAGGGCCTCACCACCCTCACAGGGAAGAATTTCTTCATTATATCTAATCTAGATCTACCCTCCTTCAGCTTAAGGCCATCGCCTCTTGTCCTGCCACTACTTGCACTTGTAAACAGTTCTCTCCAGATTTCTTCTAGGCCCCCTTTAGGCTCCTCTCCCCAGAATCTTCTCTGAGAGCCCAACTCTCTCAGTCTGTCTTCACAGGAGGGCAGCTCCATAACTCTGATCATCTGCATGGCCCTACTCTGGACTCGCTGCAACAGGGAGCTCTGCCCTTACACTTGATGTCCAAGAGCAGAGGATAATTAGGAATAAATTCACTGAAGCTTGACATGAATGGCAGGGAGGTCTTCTTCTGGTATCATTATCATAGGTCTCCTTTTCAGAGAGAAACAAATGTATGATGTACCTGACATCTGCTTTGGGCTGAGATGAATGGCACCTTCACTACATGTTTCTTGAGTAGATATGACATCTTTGTATGGCCAGAAGAATTCCTTCACCTCACAAAGCCACCCTTCTCTATGCAGCCTTCATAGCCTTTCATTCCCTGCAGCATCCACACTCATTTGCGTCTTCATTGCTCTGTTTTCAGCACTTTGTTTTCCGAGGCCTCAGCTATGGTTCACTCCTTCCCACCCACATGGTACTTCTTTCTCCTGCACAGTGCCTCATGGTGTCACCCTCCTCTCTCCTCTGCTTGGAGCCTGTGCTTCTCCATGATGCTGTGCTTTTCTGCTTGTTTTGTAATGTATTGCATTTCCCAATCTTCCTACATGCAATCTCTCCTCCCGACATCCCCTCTTTATCTCTCTCTCTTTCCCTGGGCAATGGCTTGCTGCCTCCGTGCTGCACTTGGACCTTTGGGAAACATGTGTGCTGGTTCCCTCAAGCTGTGCTGCACTACAGGCTTCAGCGCAGCATGCCATAATCCAGTTTACCTCCAGCCAGCCAGCAGCCAAGTACTGGTGCACAGATCTTCATGGGCAGAAGGAGGAGCTTGATTGGAAAGATCTTTAGCTGATGTAACTTGTAATTTCAGAGAGGAAAATGGGCCTTGGGATGCATGGTTCTGATACTACAGTCAACACACTGCCCTGAACTTCCTTCTCTCTATGTTCCCTGCTGCAGCCAAGGCCAGGAGCACTCATTGCACGTCCCACGTGCTTGACCAAGCACTGGGCTCCTCAGTGCCCTTTCTCCAGCAGCTGGGAAGCTCAGCAATTTTGGGGTCTGTTCTCCCATCTAGTGTTGGACTTGTTCAGCTGAGGGTGGAATTTCTTTGAAAACAACTCCTAGTGCACCAATGAGCCTTTTCTGCTGCTTCAGACCTGGAGATGGGAACTGCTAGGGAGAGGATGACTTCAGGACACAGGCTGTGTTTCCCTTGTGGCTGAGGAGATGCTGTGTTGATTATCTTTTTCCCTGGGAAAACACAATTCTCCAGGGTGACCGCACTCTGACATTGCCCCACTGTTGTAACAATGGCTGATATATCTTTTGGCCCTTTTGGTAGTGGGCAGCAGAAGAAGGAGCCATACAGGTCAAGGAGGGCTGTCTGGGGAAGATGGCTGTGTTTGGAAAGAGGGTGTTTCCCAAGGCACCACCTCAGAGATGTCTGTCATTTATTTCAGATTTAATCAGGGTACCACTGACGTCACGGATGCAGACAAAGTCTCAGCATGCTAAGTGCAAAAAAGCACGTGGCTCTCAGCTCAGGGATGCCAGCACAGTGGTGTTTCTGAAAGCCCGGCACCGATCCAGAGCAGCTGTGGTTCCAAACACTCACGGGCCTCTGCAGCAGGGATGAGACACCCTTCCAGTGCAGGACAGCAGCGTGACTCTGGCCGACGGGCAAGCGACGCAGCACCTCCCGGCCAGCGAGAAAGCTTGGGCGGTTTTGCACATAGGAAGCTCCTTTAAAATGTGTTTCCTCCCGCTGCGTGGCCCTTTGTTTTTCAGCCATGCTTGATGCTGGCGCTGGGAAGCTGAACTCCCCAAAAGTGAACTTCCTCTCCTACTATAAACTGACCCTGGGGGTTGCCATAGTGACTGCCGAGCGGCTGTCGAGCTGTGTAAACACTCCCTCCCGCTTCCCATCGCACTGCGCCCCAGAGAGAGGCCGAGCGGCGGGATGCGAGCAGCGACCTGGACTGCGCAGGCGGTTGTGAAATACAAACCCAACAATTTCTCTGCTTCCTCCCCGCTGCCCCCGCGGCGAGGCAAACGCAGCCGGCCTGGAGCAGGTGTGAACACGCCCGTCCCCGACGGATTCGGGCACACGGCACCTTACCGCAGAAACCAAGCCCAGACGCTCACCTGGGGAGCTTGAGCAAGATGTGGAAACGTGTGGTGCAACTGGATGCTCGGCAACATCTGATTCCGGCGGCCTCACCTCAACAGCTGGTTGAGCGCCCACTGCGCGGGGGGAGCAGTTTGGTACACCCACAGCTCCTCCATGTCATTAGTTTGAACAAGCAACTGAGTGTGAAATCCATCGGTTTCTGGGTCCGCTGTTGCTCACTTTGATGCCAGCTCTTCCTCTTTCATTTCCTTCTTTCTTAAAAAAAAAAATTATATAAGTCCATTTAATTAAATTTATAGCTGTCTCTCTGGGTCACTTTTCAAAAGCTGATGCTTGTGTTTGACTGTATCCATCCCAGTTAAACCAGGGGGTTTTATGGTTTCAGCAGCCGTAGCCTGGGCAACAGCACACTGGAGCACCCAGGCAGATGATAATCCAGCGACAAGCGGTATGTGTCGCCTAGGGCCACTACGTGTGTTCTTCCAAAATGGCAGGTACTTCTTAGCAGGGGATTTCATGAGAGCTGGGTGAAACCATCCTGCCAGGAGGTTATCAGCCCTGCACCCACCATCTCTGGCTTCCAGCAAGACTCTCAGACTGACAGTCATCAACTCACTAACAAGGCCTCCCCTTACATGCTCTCCTCACCCAGGGCCCCAAGCCACCACACCAAGTTGCATCATCCTGGGACCATTTGATGGCATGAGTAATGTCTTCTGGAACTAAGGTTGCCATCCCATCTCAATGGACTGCTCCAAAAAGTGTGTAGCACATTGTCTCAAACGTTTGTAAAATGACGCCGGTACCATCGGGAGGGCCCATGCAGAAACATCAAGCATCCTGCAGGACCCCCACCCATGCCAACTGCCAAGGCACACTTCTGTTTTACTACTAACGGACTTCCTGGCGTGAGGAAATGAGGATGGAGGGATTTATGTCATCCCATCTTTATCAGCTTGGGTGTCACTGACCAAGCTGATTGACAGGTACCTTTGATGTGACACAGTCACAGCTGTCTGGGGGCTCCCTAGATTCCCATCCCTTCTGCCACGTCTGAGAGGATACACAACCTCTGTTAGCCAAGATGCTGGCAGAGGTGAGAGAGAAGGCGTTTTCTGGCAGAGTGCTTGTTTGTAATCCTAAACATGTCCCTGTAATCCCAGCATGTGACTCAGAGCTGGGGGGATGCAGAGGGTCGGTCTGGTCCACTCACCCACTGCAGCGAGTCATTACACCCTAAAGAGAAAAGGAGCCTGAAAGCCTACTCTGATGCTTGTGAATGAGGGCAACGGGGCGTGTTGTTCAAAGTACACTAAATTAGAAGTAATTGTGTTGTGCAATATGTTACAATGCCTGGTCCCTATAGTGTCTTCACTAAACAGATGGGAGGAACTTTCTTTTTTTTGTGAGTCACTCGAGGAGACAACTGAGAGGCAGGCAGAGACAGAAAGTGACACACAGCTCAGAACACCTTCTAGGTCTCGGTGAGTTGGCACTTCTCTGCTCATGCCAAGCCTGCCTCGATACGACATGAAAAAAATAAATGAGCTGAATCAGGCAGCGTGAGAGCACGGTCTTTCCTGCTTCCATCAAGTGAGCTGCTGGACTCTCTACTGCCAGCTCTGAGAACATCCCAGCCCTGAGCAGCACTGTGAGTCTGCCTGCGCTCAATGTGGACACCACGGTGAAACCAGTGATGTGATAACAACACCAGTGCTCCTGCTTTCCCTGTAATTGACATCACAGGAATAAATGCCCTGCAAATCCCATATTCGCGTAGGGGCTTAGAATGTGTGACGTGGGCCACATGCATTTGTCAGTAGCTGGAGAGGAGGCATCAGTGTGGAGGTCTGGGGTAAAGGGTGGCAGGGGGAAGGAGGACAGGAAAAGCAGATATGTTTTGGCAACTCTGAGAGCTCAAAGATCACTGGTCAGGTGAGTTTATCAGTTTTCTCCATGTGAATTTTAAGCCAGCTTGGCCCTGATGAGAGATGGAACAGACTCAAATGATGTGGCATCTGAATTAAGACCACAGAAACAGTTAACCACGTGGATGCTTTACAAGTTACTGAAACCTCTGTAAACCTCAAGAGACTGGGGCTCCTTTTGTGCAATTTTTGGTAATGCTGCTTGGGAGGCCAAATTTGGGGGGCCCCACAGAAAATGTCACCAGCTACTTCTCCAAGCCCATCTCCCCAGCAACACAGGGCAGTATCACAGCTTGGTGTGTCAGGGGAGCACAAGCAGGCATCACCTGCGGTCTCAATGCAAGCATAACATGCATTAAGGAAGCCTGAAGGGAGACAGTGCAAGGGACTTTTCAAGCTTTTCCCACATCTGGCTCTGATCCAGACGCAAATAGTCCAGGGATGCCCTTTCCAGATGTGGACTGACATCGTGGCTGTCCAGAGAAGCTGGAAATTGCTGGGGGAGGGAAAGGGAGAAGAGGTGTTATTAGGCTTAAAACCGAGGGGAGCTTTGGGAGGCTCCTGCAAGGTCTCCCTGCTGCAGGGAGTGTGTTTTCAGAGGAGCCTCTTGCTGGATTTCGAGCCGCTGGTCAGCAGCTGCATTGTCAAGCTGCAGACGTGCAGAGCAGCTCACACCAAGGCTGTGTGCTCACAGGTGATCTTTCGGTCTGTACATTTTCCAGTGGAGCTGGCAGCTGCTCCAGCAGCGTGCATGCTTCGCTGGCTGTCCAAAGAAGGAACTGGGCGGGCGTTCATCCAGTGGAGGCAGTTTCGAGGAGCAGTGGAGGCAGGAAGGAAAGTAACCAACTTTGACATATGTTGCTCCCTGCAGGTCTCTCTTATTATAGCCTGGCGGGATGTCAAGGTGCACAGACACGATGCGGAGCTGTATCACCCGATGGCTGCTTTGCCTCCTGTCCCACCCCTTTCACACAGGCAGGAGTGGCAAAGCCATTTCTGACATACCAGGAAATCCTGGTTCTCGTTATTATCAAGGAGGGAGTGCGCAGTTATACAACCTCGAGCTGCCATCAGTGGGACCCGCAGGAGGGAGGGGAGGGAAGGAGAGGGGGGAACAGTTCACTTGGAAAGGAATGCTGCAGCGTAGGGCAGTGGTTTTGACATGCTGGAGTGAAACTTGGCATCAGGGAGCAGAGGGAATTCATTTGCCCGGTAGACGTGGCACTTTAACAAGAGATGAAATGGCAGTGGAAATCTTGAGAGATCTTAAGAGGTGGCTAGTTAGCACAGGGGATGTGTCAGCAGCCCTTAACACAGGTTTCACTGTGCTGGGTGTCTGCAGCCTTCTAACAACTATTATTTACCTGATTCTCTAGCTCTTTCGTCCTACCAGCACACGAGAAGCCAGCTGTGTGCACAGTCCTGCCCAAGGTAGGGCCTCCGCCTTGACAAGAAGAAATGAAGACCCAGGGTTCAGCAGCCTGAAGTGTTTGTCAGCCGTTAGCAATGATGGCAGAAATCTACTTGCTTTTCTGAGAATATTTATCCACTCTAGTGTGCCAGGAATAATGTAGTGTGGCATAGCAGCCATCCAGAACAATGATAAATATTTGTTCCTGGTAAAAATCTTCTTGCCACATGTCTTAGTTTACATCATATCTCCTGTCTTGGAGCAGATGTGGGGAAGGGGGAGTCTGGGGCATCCTGTAATGTCACTTATTAAGGGCCTGGGTCTTAAAGAGAGAACTTCTGTGGAAAGGCTGGGAGAAACACACATGTGCATCCAGAAGCACTCAGGTGTGGGTTAGACCAACACCTTTCATCGTTCCTCCTGACAAGTCCCTGCCAAGGGCTTGACGTCTGAACAAAACTCGTGAAACCTTCATCTTGGTGAATTCTTTCTTCTGGGGCAAGTTCCCTACCGCTCGCTTTCATGCTGTGCTTTCAGCCGTTGTTTTCATAGCCTGTCAGCGCAACCTTGAGAGAAAGGACTTTGGCTGAGAGCTGAACACACAGTACCAGCTGTACTGATCTCCATCTCCTGGTATGTAGCAGTGGACTTTCGCACTGTGCCTTCTCTGCCTCCCCCAGCTCGGCCGAAATCTCTCGCCAAAGGTTCTGCATTTCTGCGTGGCTGAGCTGACACGGCCACCAGAAGCAGCAGTTTTAGGCTCCTGCAGCCCTGCTGTCAGGACCGGAGCCCCTTGGCAGGGCACCGTCGGCCACGTGGGATGAGGGGCTTGGAGGCATCAGAGGAATGTTGATGTTCTGACAAACTTTGGGATGAGCGAGGGAAGCTGGAATGCGTGAGTGGTTCAGTGAAGAGGAGGAAGAGAGCAGGAAAGGGAGATACAGTGTGATAGATGGGAAGGAGAGCAGAAGGCCAGTGTAAAATCACCTAAAGGCTGGGCAGGGCTTGAAAAACAAGGGCAATAAAAGATGAGAGAGTGTTAGAAGTGTCTAACTCTCTGGGGAGCTGGTAAGAAACCGGACTTCCCTCCCTCCCTTCTCTGATGGAGACTGTATTTTTAAAAGAAAAAAAACTCAAAGGTTGTTTTTTCACTTGTTTTCCACTGTGAAACAGTCAGGTTCTTGCACTGATTTCTTTTTTTCTTTTCATTCTTCTGATTATAGAAATGGAGTAGATTAAAAACAAAAGCAACAGTCTGCACTTTTTCATGTGCATTGCTGCCCTGTCCTTTTCTCCTTTCCATGACTCTGGGAAGGAGAGACGCATTAGCACAGACTTCTCCTCCACCTTAGCAGGGGTTTTACACTGGCCTTGTCACACGTATAATGCTATGATGTTACCTGGAAGTTATGATGCTCTTTAGCCTTAAACAAAGGTACATATGAAACACAAGTCCTTTGTGTGGATAGAGGGAAATAGTGTGAAGAAATGGGGTAACGCCAGAATAGCAGCATGACTTGAACAAAGGTTTGGAAGGATGACGTGGGAAGGGGGATGCTCCAGCTTCCTCCACAAACATTCTCAGGGCACTGGGACATGATCCAGAAAGTCCTCATTGTCCTAGTGTCACTCAGCTGTAAGATCTCTTCCTCCCATCACATGGTCTGCTGATACTGGTGACCAACTGACTCCGTTCACCTGCTTTCCCTTCGCTTGCCTCAGAAAAGGGTATAAACTCAATTTTCTACCCTGCCTTCTCTTCTTGCAGCTGTCTGTCCTTCCAAAGTGTACCTAGCACACCTATTTTCTCTGGCAGCATGGTGGTGAAGTTTTATTTGCATCTCAGGGAACTTGCAAGAATTAGGGTCAGCTTGACTCGAGCAGAGCACTGTACAGAGATATTTACTGCAGTTTGCAACGCTTGTGTGGAGTACAGGACCGATAGCAATTAGGATCCAGGCCAGTGCCTTCAGTGAATAATGGTCTTGGTTACTTGGAAATATCAGATGGCTTCAGTTTTATGCAGTTGCTATGAGGAAAAAAAGGTTAAGTAAACAGAAAAAGAATAAGAGGAGGGAGTGGTAGGTTTTTTTAATTGCTATAGTCAAGGAGGGCAATCAAAAAGAAAGAATGAAACTGGAAAACAATACCCTGGGTCTTCTCTTGCAGCCCACACCACAGAAGAGACATTTTCATTGTGCACCTTGATGTTTAAAATCCTTCTCCATGAGCACTTTTGGTTCCTGTCTCTCAGAAGCCTTCCTTGGACACCAGATTTGTTATCTGGGTGCTCCACTGTTAAGATTTGTTTCTCATGCCTAACACACGATCTTCATTGCAACGCTGCCTTGGGACCTCAGCCCCTCGAAGCACCCTTGTATCTCAAGGCCCCCACACCAGCCGGTGAAACTCAACAACACGTCCCAAGAGCCAGGACTTGGTGGTTCTTTTAGGCTGACCCTCTTTTGTGAGTTGTGTCTGTACAGGCCAGCTGGCTTCCTCTGTGGGTGTGAGGATGGGAGATACTGAGATGGGATACAGGGGGAGAGGTTATTTCTGGAGGTCTTCCAGAGCTGTTACGCTGCCTGTTGCATAGATGCCTTCCTCTCCTGTAGATAAGAGAGAAATGCTTTCAGCTTCCTTGACATTGTCTTTCCTCAGATAAATAAGATTACTGGAGAGAACTAATTATGCAGTGTTTCTTGGTGTCTAGGTGTGGAAACAGATGCTTGGCCACCTTTTCCAGGCTGTCTTTGGTGTTTGTAGTCTTTTACACTTCTCCTGCCCTGCACTGTGGGTTCTGCCTGGATTCAGGAGTAGTGCAACTAGCTGCTGCGTGTTGGGGGTCTCCACTTTGAATTTTCGGTTTGTCTCTCTTTTCTGGTGCACATTATCCCTGAGCACAGAGGTGGGCACAAGCCTTCATCAGCACACTGATGTTCAGAAATAAAGCAAGCCCGTTTTGCCACCCCACAGAAGCCGCCTGAGGACTCTGAGGTGAGGCAGGACATCTCCTCCTTGTAACTTGCTTTCCCTGCCCGGGGCAGGGGCTGCCTCTTCTCACAGCATTTCCCACAGTGGCCCACATTTCCCTCTGGAGATGCAGCCTGTAATGAGATCAAGATGGTGGGGCAGCCCCTTAGCAACACTTCAGCCTGCTCTAGCAATGGAGGCAGGATGCCAGTGCCAGTGGAATGAGGTGCCTTCTAGAAACGATGGAGCCAGTCCTTCCATGGCAGCATACTCTCGCTTGCAATGACACCAAAAAAAGCCTTGGCTCTTTGCAGGCTGCTGGCACACGTGGCTCGCTAGAGCACTGGCAAGTTTTTAAGGTTTTGTCAGATGGGAACAGTGGTGGAGAAAAGAAAAGTGAAACCAGATGTTTTTCNAGAAGAGAGGCCATAAAAGTGTCATAACCCTTGATCCCTGAGGCTCAACATTATACTCTGCAAAAGCCAGTGCTGTAAATCCGCACCTCTGCCTCGGCAGCCATGGGTCCTGACAGAGTGAGACTGTTGCGATAGCTGGGATGGGGGGAGAGCCTTTGCGTCTGTCAGCATAAACCAGAGGAAAAACCCTTTTGGAATTTAACACCGACAGGCTACTTTTATGCAATCAGTTATTTTTTCAGATTTCTCTGGGGATGCATCAGTGCCAAGTCCCGAGGCTGACCAGCAGGCTTAGAAACTTGGGATGCATCTTCACCGCAATCAATCTACCCGGCAGGCTGTGCCAATGGAGCAGAGTTAACTTTATCCTCCCCAGCCCGCGTGGGCCTGTCAGTACAGCTGGAGCAGCGCAGCTCTGGGGTGAGGACTCGCCACTAAAGCATCCACCTAACTTACCCAGTGGGTTTTTACAGCCCTGGCTGCACCTCAGTGCCCAGCCTGGGTACCACCATGCTGCGGCACAGCGCCGGCAGCCAAGCAGTAGCAGGTCCTGTTGGAGGGCCTGGCTGGCACCGGGGAAGAGCCACCAGGAAAGGTCTGACTCCAGTCAACTCTTTTTGCCAGTGTTAGAGAGGCTGCTGGTTGTCCTCAGAAAATCACCATGAGGAGTGCCAGGAAGACCCCTTCCAGGGAAATATGTGCTTGTGGGAGTGCAGGGATGGAGGAGAGGAAATTAAAGTTGTGTACACACATGGCTCAAGCCAGACAAGGATTTAAACAGAAAGCAGCTAGGCCTTTGCTGCCCTGTACAATGATGGCTGTGATAACCAGGTATTTTTCTTGATATTTCTTGACATTTCCATGCTTGGTTTCTGCCCACACATCAGCAGTGAGGAAAGGCTTTCCCTAACCTGACGCATATGGTCTGGATGTGTATCTGCCTTGCAAGCCCTGGGGAGGCAGGTGACTTCAGCACCAGCTTGGATTCTGAATCCCAATTTCCCAGCAAGGTCAAAGGTGACCAGGTTTAGTCATTGGCTTATCCCCCCTTCCTATTTTGGGGAATAACTGTGTTCCTCCCAATAGGATGCAGGTAGGTTGCCACGCATAGTTACAGCGGTATTCGCCCTAACAGGTGAATGGGAACAAGAACAGCCCAAAAGGTGGGAAGCGTGTGTACGCTCATCCGAGTGATGGGAGAGGGCTTGAACTCAGGAGATTTGGGTTTGGAACTCAATTCAGCCAAAGACTCCTGTGGTTTCTGTGGTTGAATCATGTAAACTAGCTTTTGGAGCCTTCTGCCCTTCTGCAAAAGAAGTGATCTGCTCTCCGTAGTCTCTGCTGGGGCCTCCGATTGCACACTGCTCAGGTATTCCGACAACACGGCCCAGTTGGATTCCTTCTTAGAAGTATTTTAATATGTGCATTAGTCATCCCGTAAAATAATTTGATGGAATGGCTGCAGTTTTCTTTGACTTTGCAACATGTTGTACTCACAAAATGACTAAAAGTTTAAGCACTTTGTGACGGGAATTGCAGATGTACCTCACTGTTTGGTTTCTCCTCTCCATTGCCACACCAAGTGATGGAAAACTGGAAACGTTTGCAAGTTGCTTGGCATTGTCATCATGCTAATTGTGCAAAGGCACTCAGGGCATTGTGATGCGCTGCAGCCATCAAAAATGGGCCTTTCTGTGGGCAACTGAGCTTCCAGCCACACTGTCTTGACAGGGATGTTCTTGGACAGACACAGTTCTTTTGGACCTTTGTCACTGAACATTTTTTCTAGACTTCTGGTCTATTTCAGTCCTCTCTTCTGGACTCTTTCCAGTCGGTTGGTGTTGAAGTGTTGTGTCCAAAACTGGACATCAGTCCAGCTCCAGCCTGTCTAGTCCTAGGTGGAAGGATTACTTCACTTGTCCCAAGGGCTTCTCTCCTGTTTATACATCCAGCGTGTTGTTTGCCTTTTTCCTAATGGTGTTGCACTGTTGACTGACATTTGGCATATGACCCTGATCCTCCCCTACAGAGCACATACTGAGACAGTGGAGTCTCCATCCTGGATCTGGGAACTGATGTGTTTCTCCCTGTGTGCTCGGGCCACTTGACATATACTCTTTCTTTGTGACTGTTTCTTCAGTTTTCTCGTGTTAAATGCAAAGAAACTCTTTGGATTGATTTAGACAGTTGATCAATACTGTTTTGGGGGAGGCCAGCTTGGGTGATGGAGTTGTGCTAGGCCAGAGTACTGTGAGACAGAGGTAGATGTTATGGGTAAGACTGAAACGTAATGGCTGATGTTACAACGCTTGGTTGTGAAAATGCTAGTTATCTCTGTCAAGGGATGTGTATTGCTGACTGGCTTTAGAAGTAATTACAAAAGATTCTCAGATTGTAGAAATGAAAATAAGGATAGCTTTATATCTCTCTTTGAGGTAGAGAGTTAGTAATATCCAGAGGGTGAGGATTTTATGTGCATCCCTATTATCTCCTGGTATTTTGAAAAAAGACTGAAAATTTCAGCCAGTTTACGAAATTACTGGTTTCACAATACAACAACATAACGTATGTTCCTTAAAAGGCTACTTTAACTGAAGTGGAGCAGTAACACAGCAGCACTTTTGAGTGCTCGGTGAGAAATTAAATTAATCTGACAAGAGAGGAGTCCACTCCCTCCGTCAGACATTCTCCCTGTCCCTGTTTTCCAGAGTACTTTGAAGCCATTAGAAAGGACAGAATGGCCTTTAGACTTCTGTTAGGCCAGAAACTCTCCTAGTACTGCATTTATTTACTTAATTATTTTTTTTTTTTGCTGTTGTCAAAAACCAGCACCCAGCTGCTTCTCGCTGCTCCTTTTAGTTCAGTTCAGCAGAACTCCGGGGTTAAAACTGGCTCCTTTTGCCATGCAAGTGTTGGGAGAGGAGAATGATTGCTGGGCAACTGATGAGCTGGGGCGAAACAGTGTTGGGAAAGAGAGCACAATGTTCTTTTCTTTTTATGGAAAGTGATATATTACTATAGACCACAGTAATCCAAGGTCTGCTCTTAGCTACTTCGCGAACAGGCCCCACTTGTGCTGTACCAACCATTTGTGCAGCTGTGGTAGGCACGAGGATGTCAATTAATCTTGATTTGTGCTATGGGATTACTTCATAGGAGAGGAAATTTATCATCGGGTTGGGTTTCAGTGGATGTAGATGGACATCATGCTATCTTTGCAGGGAAAGCACAGGCCTCCACTGTGCCAGGCGAGTCACTGATCCTTGCTGGAACTTCCCTGGCAAATTCCCTCTCTTCTTGGGAGCCTTAACTTGGTGTAAAAGATGAAGCAATCAGCACACAGTACAAAATGTTTCACAAACTTTGCCCAGTCTGTCCCTGTGTCACACTCATTTTAGGGAAAAGAAAAATAAGGCTTTTCCTCAGCCATATAAATGGTTGTAATTATTATTTGCACGACAGCTCGAACTTTGTGAGATGCAGGGTAAACACAGAAATGGGTGAAGCCCTGGTTCCACATCCGAGAGCACAAAGTCTGTGTAGATAATGAAAAGCAAAAAGATAAAAAAGATGTAGGCAAGCACACCCTCTGAGAACAGACGTGTGTTGTCTTTTAGTATTCCTCCTACCACCACCCTGAATTGGAGGAAAATGAATCTACCTTCAAAATTGCAAGGCTCAGAGAAATAAATAAACAGCAAACCACAAATGGGGTATTCTTCTTACAGGCTTTATTTGCAAGGTGAGGTTTGTGCAGAAGAATGACGCTCTTGTCTCTGTGGTGTGATGAAAAACCACAGAATAATGCGACTTGTGACAAAACCCTGAGATTTGCCAAATTATTTCTCAGCCCAGTGCCCAAGCATACCTGTTCTCCTTCTCTGCCCAGTGCACTGGCCCAGGCTGCATGAAGCCAGGCTCCCCAGGGACCAAGCTGCTCTGAAACGGGTGCAAGGCAGCATGTGCTGGCTGATCTAGCCAGTACAGGTCAAGGCAGGGGGGAAGGAGCAGCATGGCCTTCAGCAAAAAGCCATTCAGGGACCTGGAGAACCGGCTGCCTTTGTGAGACGGGGCTGAAGTCCTCGCTGCTGTGTGCCTCTGCTGCGATCGCACCCTGCCTGACCCCACTGGGCTGCAGCTAGCTCAAGTATGCCAGCCACGCTGATTGTAACGTGGAGATCACTGTGTGTGAGCCAGAGGAGAAAATAGCCGGGCAGATGGTGCTATATTAAGGAGAGCGTCTCAGAATTGTCTGCTGGGATTCTCCGGGGGCAAGGGCCCGTCTCGGCCTCACTTGCTCTCTGCCTTCCCCAGCGCCTCCTCCTCTTCTGCCCCTTTTCTCCCTTGGAGATCCTCCCTCACTGAGGAAGCTGTGGGATGATGCTTGGCCCATGGGGTGCTACCTCCAGCTGGAGTCTGCGGGAAGATGCAACTTGGGAGTTACAAAGCCTGCACCCCATCTGTGTTCAAGCAAGCCAGAGGTCCCTCCGTTCCCACGCCCTGGTTCAGCTCCCTGCTCTGCCACAGGTCCCAGGGCAGGACCCAAGCGGTAGCATTCTGCAGGGATGGGCTGGCACAGGCGAGGGAGGGCCTCCTGATCTTCCTTGTCAGCAATCAGCTTTCTCCTCTGTAGTCTCCATAGGGGACGGACTTGCAGCAGCATGTTTTTCTTCTTCCTCTCCCAACCTCGGCTCCTCTCCTTCCCCCCCTCCCACCGCTCCCAGCCCGTACCAGCCCTGCTCCTCATCCCTGCCAGTTGTCTCTGCCTCGCTCCCAGCTCTCCCCTCCGGTTCCCAGCTAAGCTCCAGCGAGCAGGGCAGCAGGCAGAGGCAGGAGGGGAGGACAGTGACAAGACACAGCTGCTGGCTGCTCTAAGCAGCTCTGAGAGTGGCCCCTAGTGACCAGCAGCTGAGCGAATAGGCCAGTGACGGCTAACACTGGCATCCCCTCCAGAGGTCAGCGAGCACTCCCTTGGGGTCACCTTTTGTAAGCAAACAAGTACACAAAAACCCCCCAAAAAACCCAAAAACACAAACGGGGGAAGAAGAAACGCTCAGGCTGACGATGCAGTCCAAGGACCTGAAGATTTGTGGCTTTGCGCTGTTTACCCCAAAACTATTTGGTGGAACTAAGACCATTTCCTAGGGCAGGGTGGTCTCAAGGAAGCCATGCAGAAGTTCCCTTGCCTCGTCTCCTCCCCAGCTCTGCTGGAAAGCTGAGTCCACGTGTTGCATGACTTTTCTGGCCTTCTGAAACATCCTGATGGATTGTATAAAGACAGTAGCTGAAAGGACACAGAACGGTCAGCCTCCCTTATCAGTGCAGGCATCTGGTGTTTGGATGGCTCAGAAAGGAGCAGAGCTGTCTGGTGAGGTGTGATAGGAGCTCCAGTGCAGTATGTCTGGGCTGTGTCTGGGACCCAGATGGTCACTGAAGAAAACTGGAGTGCAGAGAAGCTCCGGAATTGCTCTAAGTAATGGATGTTCAGGATGCTACACATACAATGAAAAAAAACAGGATCCTTTCACCAGTCAGAGTGTGGAAGGCTCAAAGATGGAAATACTGGGATTGTTCATGGTAGGTGTCAAAGGAGATGCTGGAAGACAAAGAAGCACAGCAGCCGTGGGGGAACAGTAACATAGTCACTCAGAGAAGCTGCAAAAGGCTTGTGGGACAGTGTCCATCATTTGCTCTTTATAGCACATGTCTTGGTTAGCTCCTCTGTTATAAGAATAATTTTGCCATCCATGAATGGTTTTCATGACACTCCTTTTCCACACCGCCCTTTCACAATGTTTTTTCCAGATTAAACTTGACAGGTTTTTAAGTGTACGATTGTCAGAGACAAAGAGTATTGATTTTTTCTCTGTCTCTTGAACATTTAAAAAATCCTGTCTACAGCACTGCTCCCAAGTAATTTTTTTCCAGTTGTTAAAATATGATGCTCTTGGATTCATATCATGTGCTTCCTCATACCACTGTTAGTGAGGGGTATTTTGCCCCAGCACAGTGTGGTCCACACAGGACCTAGGTTCAATTCTGAGCCAAGTGAGGTCACCAGCTACCTGGTGTGGAGTGCAAGTGCTTGGGAGAGAGAAATACTAATTCTGTTGTAGAAAGCGATGTGACATGCCATCTGCACAATGAAGGGCAGTTATGGTCATCCACGTTCAAAAAAGATTGATTCACGCTAGAACAGGTGCAAAGAAAAGCAGCGTGAGGATTAGGGCGTTGGAGAGATGAGGTTATAAAAGTAGACTAAAAAATCTTGGCTTATTTAGTCCAGCACCACGAAGGCTGAGAGAGGGATATGATCGCTCTCTATAAATACATCCTGGAGGTTAACACTAAGGGGGAAGAGGAGCTATTTCAGTTAAAGGACAATGCTGACACAAAAGCAAATGGGTACTATAAACCTGACATGCAGAAACTGAGGTGAGAAGTTAGGTAGATGCCAGGCATTGCTGCTGGCAGGGGGCTCGGGCAGTTCACGGGGAGGCTGCACTGCAGCAGCCACGTGTGCACACAGGCTGGGCACCAGCTGTCCCTGCACAGCCCCATACGGGTCCCCCATGGCCCGGGACCATATGTGAGACCCTGGGGCTATCAGCCCCTGCCCCAGTGATGCCACAGCAGGGCTGGTCTCCAGCTCCTCACAACCCTGCCCTGCAAGCTGTGAGTCCATTGCAGGCCTATCCTGTCCCAAGGGCTGGTGCTGCCCTCCCCGGGCCTGTGGGGGCTCTGGGACAGGCCCCTGTCAGCCATGTCAGCTTGGATGACAGGTGTGAGCAGCGCAGGGCCATGCTCACCTTTATGCAGGGCTTTCAGCAGGCTGTTGGCTACTGTGGCCATTGTACCTTCAATTTGTTTGCGAGGAGATGGAAGAAGTACCACTGAGACAGGACACACTGGCACCTGCTTTGTTTTGTGGCTGGGAGAGGAGAAGTTTCCCTGTAGTGGCTTTGGACAGAGGACTTTAGAGTGTGGAAAGAGGCAGCCACCCCTGCCTGCTGCTGGCCATGAAGTCCAGGCCTGGGAGCACAGCCGACTCCACCGGGCTGGTGCTGCAGCAGTGCAGGGCATTCCCAGGAGGCCATGGACATTTTGTTCCTGGCACAGAGTGTGGTCAGCCGCTGGAGTTAGCCCATGGCTGAGAAGCTCTCCATGGGCATGCCTGTCACTTGAAATCGCTCCCATCATGTTGTGCTTCAAACCTCTGACTTAGGTTTCAGATCTCGCTGCCTAAAAATCTTGGCAACGTGAGCGGACAAGTGAATGGCTCTCAGGGATGGAAGCCGAGTGGCTGCTGGCTTGCCATCCGGTTTTATTTCCACCTCACACCATATTTTTCTGAGGGAGTTCACCTTTGGATCAGTGGGATGAAGGAGGTGGCAGTGAAACAGTGCCTCCTGACAAAGCATGCTTGGCCAGGGCAGGAGCCTTGCCTTTCCTCCCCAGGATGATGTTGCCGCTTGCTCTCAGGATGCTCTGTTGGTACAGTGATGCTCTGAGCACACTCCGCTTTCAGTGGCAGGCTCCCCATCTGAAGACTGGGTGACATAAAGTAATGGAAACCATACCTGGTTGGCATAGTCAGCTTTTATTGTTCCTTGCAGAACATTGCGGTCGCATGTCTCCCAGCTCATGTGTTTTGGGGCTTCCCCCTCCTCCTCTTTTTCTATTTTCATTGCTTGGGGCTGAGGGCAGCCCATGAGATGAATATTTCACTCCGGACTTCCATTCAGCTGTTAAGTCAGGATGTTTGCCAGAAATGTAATTCATTCTTATATCTCCAGGATAATAGCTGGGCAGGATGGTGGATGGCTCATTCAGAAGGAGACATTACAACACTTTTGTTCCTGGCATAGGCTGGTATGTGGCTGTACTGCCTGTGGGTAACTGCTTGTCTGACAGTGCATTTTTCAGGAGAGATTTTTTTTTTCTCATTAAATGCCTCTTCTCTTGCTTTGCCCAGTGAGTTCTGGTGGTTCCGACATCCCGTATCGGAAAGGGACCCGTCAACGCATGTGACAGATACCTGCTGCCCTCTATAGGCTGCCTGTCCCTGCGAGCTTTAGGACCGCACAGGTTTTGCACATTCTATCCAAAAAAAATGTGCTTAGCTCAGAACTTTTTCCATCGATTTTATAGCATGGGACAAATCTCCAGAAAGAGAGCACGGAGAGATCTCTTCGTTACTCTGCCTGGAAGAACGTGCCTCTTCCATTTCACCGCACTCAGTGCAAAGCCCATCTTTTGCTCCTTGCTTCTGCCACATCCCGTCTTGCTTTGATTCCTGTTAGGGAATTAGTACTTGCCTTTCCTAACGGCTTTAGATGCGGTTTAGAGGGAGGACAAAGGAGAAAAACAACAGTGCAGCCCTTGAACTCCAGCTTTCTGCAGACCACAGGAGACCTGCAGAACATGGTCAGAGAGACATTGCTCTGGGCTTGCCAAACACTTGGAGAGGGTTCAGACAGCTCTATTTGTGAAATGCTTTACTGTGGTAACGGAGACACAGTGTCAACTTCTGCTAGTTCACTACCAGAAGTGTAATAATGTCTGCTCTGTTCTGAGAAAGCTATCGGTGCCCTGCCTGCCTTGTTGACTTAGAGGGATTACGTTTCTTACCAAGCAGGGACCATGCAGTTCCCTGCTGAATGGCTTGCTGCTGCTTATCTGCGGGCAAGGTACAGCACGTTGCTCCCTCAAGAGCATTTCCTGAACCAGCATGAGCTCCCTAGAAAGCCTGGTGCTCATGACGTGAAGTTCTTCTGGTTTTCCCCCTAGAATCAAAATCTTTTAAGACTGTCTGGAGGTGCATGGCTGTATTGGAGCAACACAAGCCAAGCAGGAAGATATCTGGATGGAATTTGCAGATGAGTTAATGATCAGTTGAGTATGAAGAATGGTACCAACACAGCCTGCATCTCTTTGCCAGGGAATCTAGCATCCTACTGAGGACTGGAGGCTGTAAGTGACAGGGGAAATCGAAAGATAAATTGCAGTTAAGCAGGCAAACAAGCACTCTGAGAGCTTTTGGAGGAAGGTTCCAGGCACTGCAGCCTAACTTCATTCACAGCTTTCTCCCTCTTTGGACTTAACTACTTTTGCTAATTTTGATACTGATCTCAATGAGAACACAGGATCACGACTTGTTTCATCAGTTAACCAGCCTCAGTGAAAGTTTAATGAAAACAGCAAGGCTGCAATCTTTGATGTTCCCTCTTCTACCCAGCCTGGAAAGAGCAGTTTCAGTGTTCTATTTATAAACTGTATTTTAAATCTGGGTTTGTACATTTTGGAAGGTGGGGGTGAAAGCCTGGCTTCATTCAAATCAATGGGAGTCTTGCCATGATTTGCAAGGGCCAGATTTTCATCCTTGTTTATGCAGTTTTGCAGCCAGGCTGAAGAACTATTGGGATGCCTGGGCCAGAAAAAGAAATATTTAATCTCAACACTCCTGCACACAGTTGGGGTAAAAATGCTGGGAAAGTCCCAAGGAAATTGAACTGGCATAGAAGTCATGTGTTTAGCTGTCCATTTTAGACGGTTTTCTTGGGGGTGCAGGGTGGGACGACTCTCCATGTCCTCTCTCACTGCCTGAACGGAGAATGATGTGCTACAGCCCAACCCCATCAGCAGAGAGCTGTGACTCTGACAGGCAGCCATCTGCAGTGCCTTCCCTGGCAAGGTAATGCTGGGTAGCTTTTTAAGATCAGATAATGGGCGGGTGCAAGACAACCAGAAATCCGAACGTACTTAGTAAGCAATGTTCCTGACTAATGTAGGCAGCAGTGAGTTTAAAAGCAATCCACGTTTGGTAGCCAAGGCTCTATGGGATGTGCTTGGATCAGGTTTGGGCATGCACCAGGTTAAAAATCTGCTCTGTTAGATGGGTTGCTTTTTGTCTAATCTGCCATTATAGGTCAGTGCAACACACTGAACTAGGAGCCACGTGCAAAAAGGATTTCTAGGTCACATCTCTGTGGCTGTGAGTTTGCACCCATGGGGTTTTCAGGTGGTCTTTCTGTATCTAGTAGCACTCATCAGCTTCTAAATTCCCCAGTCTGTGTCTGTGCAGCAAAGAGCATGTGCAGCTGTTCATTTCATTTGACAAATCCTGCACCTCATATTCCAGAATAACAGTCAACATACTTAAAATTTCTGTTTTGGGTAGAACAGTGCAACCAATAAGTCGCAGTATGTTTGGTTTTTTTTTTTCTTTTTTTTTTTTTTTTTTTTTTTTACTCCAGAAGATACACTGACTTAAAAAATGGCTACATGAGTGCAACTTCTTCTGCTGAATCACTGGGATGCAAGGTGCCAGACAAACTCACCTCAACCTCCACACACATCTGCAGTGCTAAAGCAGTTGTGTGACTTTAAACTCATTTAGTTTAATATCTGACCACCCAAGCACAGCACCTTGTACAGGGAAAGTTTCATGGGTACCACCAAGGGTTGTGCTGGACTGCTAGGCAACTCTTAAAGGAGAGCTTTGAGCTAAAAATAAGTCACCCAGTTCAAGTGTCCACATAAGGTTGTGCTATGCTCCATCGCTTATCTGGTAGCAGCGACTTCAGAGGAACTACATTGGAGAACACAAGAAGAAGATTTCATCCCAGACTTTGATCTCAGAACCTCCTGTGGGCCCTAGCAGTGCGCAGAGCAAACACTGATGCTTTTTGGTGCAACACTGTCCCTTCTTTCCACAGAATTTGTCTCAGAAGAATGAGGATCTGGTCAAGTACAGACTAATCCCACACTAGAACATATGATGGCTGAAGAGTTGCAGGACTGGATCATACAGGTCTTCTTCAAAAGAAAACAAACCAAATGAAAGCAGTCCTGCAGACACAGGTTGGATTTTTGCTTGAGGGAAACATATCAGGTTTGACACTTGGTGAATGAAAAGTGAAATTGTTGGGGTGACTTTCCCCTTTTCTTCAAATAAACACACCAATGCTCCCATCATAAGCAATGCTCCACACAGAACCAGTTTGGCTTCCTTTCCTAGGCAGGACCCAACAGGGAGAACTTTGTTGAACCTCGCCAAGATGCTGGTGGCTGTAACAGGCTCAATATAAACAGGGCAAAGGGACAGCCCACAGGCCTTCCCTTACCCTTACCAGTGGAAAAGGGATGGGTGAGACTTCCCTGCTGTTGTTCAGCTGTTGGTTAACAGAAGAGGCTGTTTTCTATTTGGACTTGCACTGGTTGAGCAGCCCCAGTCTGCAGCTGTATCGTGTTACACACTGTTATGCAACCCCATCCTCTATTGCAAACAATGACAGGAGCAACCTAAATCATGAAACATAAAGACTATAATTAAAGAGAGGAAAGTGCTTATTTTGCATTCAGATACCCACAGCCAATTCAGATTAGCTGAACTAGCAAATCGCTTGGCACAGGCTTAATGAGGATAACATTTGTGCTGGACTAAATGATGGTTGTTTTACCTCACCAGCAGCCAAGACAGTAGCGTAACCTGACTAATGCTGCCGTAGCTTGGGCAGTTCTCTCTCTTCCTAAGAGTTGGTGAGATTTACACCAAGAACAGGAGGAACCTCACAGTCAAAGAGGCTCTGCCTCAGGCTTTGAAATCACTAGTGCCCAGGGAGCTCCAGTCCAGGATGATGCTTCAGTTCCATTTCTTCTGATTGGAAGTTTGCAGGTCCACAAATCTGACAGGGTGTGCTGAGACTGTGCCTTACGTTTCCCTGCTGGGCTTACCCTCTTCACGCTGGATACAGGATTTATGGACCCATGCAGTATGATGCTGCAGAGGCGAGTAGTGGAAGCCCCCAGCCAGGAACTCTGAATTTATAGAGTGTGCGACTGTGAGAAGCTGCTAAAAGCTTTAGAAAGTGTTTCTGGACACTCTACTCTCTCTCTCCCTCCTCTTAAAGAAAAAAGAATCACAGGTTTTAATCTGATATTCCTTTCAGATTTTTCTTGCTGGAGGTCTTCCTTAGGGAGCCCAGATGAATAGCTTACACAGGCATAAGCAGCTGTTTAATGTTAAACAGAGATTTTCATCCAACTGATTGCTAGATATTTGAGTTAAATGAGAATTAATTAAGAATAAAGGCCCTGCTTCCTTTTTAGCTTGTAGCTTTTGCCCTGTTGAATACCTCCCCAGTGTGAATACGCTCAATGCAGTTGAGTGTTCTGATTTGTGTCGCAGCTATCAGGACTCCAAAAGTCCTAAGGAAGCTAACAAAAAAAAAAATCAATGTTTTTCTGTTGCTGCCTTGGGGATTATGAAATTATATACCTGATGGACCCTCAGTTCTCCCTAGGGAGGAAAAAAGAGTTAAGTTTAAAATCTAAAATATGGGGAAGTTGAATCAGCACAATTTGGATGCTGGTGGCTCCACCCACCTGTTTTAAACATTTATCTTTCCCTTTTTCCTGATGTAATAATTCTCTGCATGTAGTTAGAATTTTTTTACAGATCACTGAATGCCAGAAATGATGCAAGTTACACCGTCCCAGTATCAGCGATACCCACCTCTTACTAACTTATATTGGATATGAAGATAATTACCCATGACTTTGGGCAAGTAGGTCAACAGTTTATGGAGTGTTCTGCAAAACACTGATGGCAAAACTGCAGCATCTATACCGCTGGTTGCACAGTGAACACTTTCTTGTCCCACTGCTGCCCAAAACCCTGCATTATCTCTTCCCACATACATCCCATCACAGCCAAAAGATCACCTATCTGAAGAGACAGGCAGCTCTTCAGATGGGAAGACGTTGCATGATATTGAATAACAGCTCTGTTTCTCCACCTGCATATGTTTTCCACAGTTAATCTGTCATTCTTTTGTCTCAGTCTCCAAGAGGAGAAATTCAGGCATCCTAGCCCTGAAAATAGCTCTGTGTTGCCCATGCATTTAGCTAAATTTAAGATGCAACAGGTCACTCCATAGAGGCATCATTCAGGCTGTGTTTACCAGGAGGGTGCAGTATCCCATTTAACTGTCTGCAATGCCAGTCAGGCATGAGACACTGCCCCTGCCACCACTGTGAGCCAGGTCTCCAGCCTAGGTGTACCTGCACCCCAGCTTCCTCTCAGAGCCCCCATCCAGAAAGGTTTCTTAACCTCCCACAACTTTTAGGCCACTTGTTCTTGTGTGTATCCTGGAATTAGAACCTCAGCAGACCTGGACCAGCCTAGCTCTGCTACTGCTTAACTTCACCATAGGCTTTGGGTAGAAATTGTGATGATTTTGCATGCTAAGGAGACCTTAATTTCATCTGCATTTAGGGACCTTCTCCCCTTAGCTGAGCTGACAGCATGTGAGATCCATCAAGTTCCTAAATGTATAGCAGGTGTCTGGTCTTCCATGCTGATAGAGAGAAGATTATTTACAGCTGATGCCATTTCCAAGCTATAAGACCCAACTGAGCCTGGGT
Organism: Heliornis fulica; assembly: GCA_013399135.1. NCBI lineage: Eukaryota > Metazoa > Chordata > Aves > Gruiformes > Heliornithidae > Heliornis > Heliornis fulica. Next base: position 941,921 of record VXBZ01001935.1, on the reverse strand, counting down.
GGGAGGTTTGTCTGTAAAGGGGGTCATTTGCAAAGTGGAGCTAGTAGGGCTAATTCAGTACTCCTTTACCTTTGTGGCTGTCCTGAGTTGCTCACCTCCTTTCATCCAAGTGCTGAAGCAGTAGTTGGTGCAGCCAATGTTTTTATTGTCTTCTATATTTGTTTCTTCAGCAATTGGGAAAGCGAATTTTAATTTGGTCTTAATAGCCCCCCTTACTTTTTATTTAGGGGACAGGGAGATAGGGTGTCTGGAAGTATTGTTCTCAGTGCTGGTTCCTGCCTTCATACAGTGAGATAAGCTGACCTGATGTTTCATCTAACCACAGGCGATTCTCCAAGTCTGAAGATACTGTTGCCAATTATTAAAGAAATTTGTTGTTTATTTTTAATTCTCTAGGTATAGACTTAAGTTCACAAACAATTGTTATTTTTAATTTTATTTTTTTAAAAAAAAGAAAAAAATCTACTTTGGGAATGCTCAGACTTATATTGATACTCAGTGTTAGAGCTTGGCTCTCTGGGATGCTGCAAGGAGCACAGGGAACAACAGCTGCCTCCAGAATGCAAAAGAAGGGCTCTTTGGCAGCAACTGGTGTCACTCCTGCAAAGATCCTGGGAAAACTCTTTCTGTGGCTCAAAGTGCCTTTGGATGGAGGAGTAGCTTGGTATTTGATACTTCTTCAGAACGCATGTATTTACAAAGTCAGATGCTGACATCAAATACTTATTAACATTCAATTCTACCTTCTTAAATTATGCTTTTTTCTTTTTTTTTTCTCCATGCCTTTTCTTCCTCTTGATTACTAGTCTGTTTTTTTACTTTAACTCTGTATTGCCAAAAGCTGCTTGAAACAGGTTGTTCTCTTTTTCAGCTTTCAGTGACTCCAGTCAAACTCAGAATTAATCTCTTCTACATATGCTACATAGAAAGGCTCTCTTCTAGCTCAAGTGCTGCTCTGCTGAAGTCTGTCCTTTCTTTTCCCCTGCCTTTTTTTTTTTTCTGAATCAAATTTATGGTTCCCTCTCCACAGAATGCAGAAGTTTCTTCTTATTATTATTTTAAGTAAAAAAATAACTGCCGTGGCATCCCACTTCCTGGATGACATTGGCAACTTTATGTGTGGCTATGGATATTTCAAGAGAACCATCTTATACAGGCAGTCTGTGTTTGGCTAAACTTAGCAAGCCACGGATCAAGTGGCAAGTATGTTCCACCCTGAAATCTATTTTAGGGAGGAACTCAGGATAGGCACCAAGAGGTTAAAAAGCTGTGTGGGGGAGAAGAGGGGGGAAAAAAAAAAAGACAAGAAACAAAATATTTTGCAAAGATCGTTGCTATGTTCTGAGCTTCAGCTCTTGAAGGCTGAGGCTCTGAATCACGTTCACTGGGGAAACAGCTGCAGCTGTTTAAGATGCTACTGCTCCTCAGCTGTTTGTTACCTTCCCTTTGCACGCTGGGGGCTGAGCACAAACCGTCCTCAGCAGTTAAGGCGTGATGTACTGGCTTCTAACCTGAAGCAAATAAGACCCAGGCATGTACCCCTTTCCCCTGACATCATGCAGCAGTCCCTGCAAGAGGACTGCAGTGGCTATGGACACTGTAAATGCATCCCTTCCAAACTCATTACAGAAACTTCCTGGGGCTGCTTATGTGCACTGTGTGCTTCAGAGTCCTCACTGTACTCTGCTGTCCCAGATCCTGAAAGATGTTTCCACATATTCAGTTGTGACTGGCTTAGTTAAAATTGTTTTGGAAAATTGACTTGGCTAAATCACAGAGAAACCATGGTGTGGGCATGCTGGTCTGTAATTAATTGATGAGCGCTAACCAGATAAAAACTGGTTGTCAGCTCTCATAAGTGCATTCATATGGGTTTGTGCGTGTTTGGCCCGTCAGTTCAACCCCTAGTTTGATTCAACTGCTTCTAGACCCTGTTTATTCCCTCCTATAAAAGCGTATGTGAGCAAACAGGAGTTGTAAGGCTGTCCCAGAACAGAGGTGTACCACTGCGTGCTCATCCTCTCCCTGCTGCCAGGGCTGCCCGGCGATGGGAGATGCAAAGCAGACTGCCTCCCTGGGAGCCCTGCCAGCGGCTGACTCAAGGCAAAGTATCTCAGGGACTGGCTGCAGTGGATAAGGGCCGCACCCGGCCTGGTTAAGCTGTGCACCTGGTGCTGTCTGCTCCGGCATCGATTGGGAAAGACATTGGTGTTTGCTGGCGTAGGCCCCTGACAGCGTGCCCGTGGCTCACCTGGACTTCAGCCGCAAGCAGGCCTGAGAGCTCGCACAGCTTCGAGGCCTTGTGTTGCCCCAGCCTGTGCGGGTGGGGAGCTGGCACAGCCCCTCTCCTTCCCTGCCGGAGGAGGGAGATGGATGGAGCAGCTGAGTCACAGGTTGGCTCCTTGCTTGCTCTTGGGGCAACTGCTTGCTTGAAGATCCAGAGATATCAGAGGATATCCAGAGGAACAGGGAAAGGATGGGACTGCTAGTTTCTAGTGGGGATGCTGGGCTGGAAGTGCGGGAGATTCCCAGTTGAGATTGCCACTAGCCTCAGCTTCCCCTAGAAACAAAACAGGGCTAATAACTATCATGAAGCTCAATCTCTGGAGTGTTCAATAATATATGAATACTTATGGGAATATGCATGGGACTATCACTTGTTTTGCTTTTATCAGCAACACTGGCACTAATTAAAATGGAAATAATCTGTGCACCTATCAGACTCTTCATTGTGCAGCCTGCTTATTTTACTGATCTCCACCAACTGACTAGTTTAGGGTCTTCAGCATCAGCTGCTAGTGCAGTGTGAGAACAAATAAGCATGATTAGGAACTTTTAAAAAAGAATGTTTTGTGCTATAGTTGCAGGAAAAAAGATGGTGTTGCGTGGGTTTTTCATTGTTGTGATGCATTAAACAAACTTTATTGTTAAATCTTAATGCAGAGGTTTTGACCAGTCTCAAGGGCATCCTGACAACGAGGAAGTTAACGCAGCAGATGCTTTTTGTGCCCAAGTGCTTAGAAGAGATGTTTTCCTGAGTATTCAATACCTTTTCATAAGTCATGAGAGCACTTGGTACTCAGCCCTGAAAATATCTTGATCCCTGCAAAACCAGAGAAGGCCATGTTTAGTTTTCTTGGTATTCCTGAAGCTGGAGAAGAAATCCCACCCCAAAACTGTAAGGAAGCACAATTAATATCCTCTCCCCACATGAGGAAAAGACAAATATTTCTCAGGCCACAAGAAGTTCCCCCTGAAAAAGAGCAGAAACCCAATTTAATAATTGTTTTTGTAAATGACCTTAAAATCTCAACAAAAGGCAGAATTAAGCAGCTGGAAACACATCACTGTGACCTTGTTTGGGGCAGGTTGGAGAACAGTTTTCAGACCAGACTTGTCCTCCCCCAGCTTTCACTTCTGAAAGTGAGCAGAAGTTGAAGGGGGCATTTCAGCCCCTACTTGTAGGATGCAGCACTATGGAAGAGCAGAAAGCAATACTTCAAAGCTGCTTGGAAAGAGGAATTTAATTCTCACCTTAATCAGTGAAATGGGCTCTTTCCTATTGATTTCAGTGAAGGCTTCCACAGACACTAATAGACTGAAGTGAAATTGCAAATAGACTAAACCTGGCTGATACTGATGGTAGAGGGAGAATCGGTGCCTACTCCTCTCCCCCCGTTTATGGTAGGAGTAAGAAACATATATGCTGCCTAATGGAACTTGAGAGGTGTAAATGCTGGATCCCCTGCCTCAAACACACACTCATGACAGACAGTGGGGGCTTCAGCTGGCTGTTGGTTTCTCAACTATGAAAGCATTCAGAAAAGCAGAGAAAAATGATAGTTGTCCTTTGGAATGATAGAGGAAGGCTGCTCTAAGGCCTAACTGCTGCTGAACATAACATCTAGCTCTCTGCTTTCCTCTGTTCCTCCTCCTTGTCTCTGAAACAAGCTCCCTGGGGAGAAGCAAACTCAGCACCCTTCCCTCCCATGAGTGATTTTTATCTTTTATCTTTTTTTTTTCCCCCAGTAGGATCAACTTGCTGTGGGATGGCAGTGCTGGCCTGAGGGAGAAGCACAGCTGCAGATGGGGGTAGTGAGGAGGTAAGAGGCAGTGATCTGAGGGTGATTCTCAGGACAAAAAAAAAGTAAATCTGTTGAGTCTTGTGTTGGCAGCTGAAACTGTTACTGAACTGGCTGTGGATCTGCTGCAGGGGATGGGCAGCTGTGTTAATGTCTGGTATTGACAGGTTTTCTAGAGCACCAGCCTGTTACTGGAGGTAGCCTGGGAGCAGGTATGTGCTGTGCTCAGCTGTCCCCTCTGCAGGGCTGTAATCTCTACCAGAGGAGGAGTTGGTGGTCCAGAACTGGCAGTGCCTTCTGAGGGCACTTGAGCAGGAAGAGCCAGAGCTGCTGTCAAGGCTTGAAGAGATTTTTTTTAACAGAGTATGCATTTCAAAAGGGGATATGAGAATATAAGCAAATACGTTGCTTTGCATTGTTTGAGCTCTGCTGAGGGGGGGGGTGGGGGGGTGGCACAAAACAGAAAAAAGGAATTTGCACATTCTTTGCAAGGGATGGAGGAGGGAACACCTAATTCAGCTACCAAATCCGCTTGTAATGGAAGCTTGCCGCTCCCTACATTTTTGGCTGGCTGTGGAGGTCAGAAGGGGTAACAGTAACACAGTGCTGGGGTCAGTGTTCCTCTAATTCTGAGGAGGGAGCTCTGCCTTGTCAACATAGGCTGAAAGCATTTTGTAGTATGGACACAAATGATATTTATGTCATTAACACACCAGTGATAAATATCTCCGCACAGTGAAGTCCCAGGAAAGTGGCTATGATAAAAATCAAGAGGTTTACTTAACTGGAAACTTGCTACATTTATGTCAGTTGCACTGTGTTGGTGTATGACACTCGATGTTCTACAATAAGTAAGGGCACAGCAGGACAATTCATGGAGCTTGTGGCCTTCTTGGCTTGTTTGTTTTTTGTTTTTTTTTTATGGAGGGCTTCTCAAAGCAGGCAGTAGGCTGCTCTTATTCTGCTGGTGATGGCAGAGGTAGTGGCTGTGGCACTGCAATCCCTTTTGTGTTTCATGATGATCACTCCTGTATCAGCAGGCCAGGCATGAGCTCTCTGTGTGGGAGAGGAGGGTCTACTAGGTCTGGCAGCTGGGATGGTTTCCAGAAAGTCAATGCTCACGGATAGGTCCTCTAATCAGTCTCAGGACCTCCTGCAAACTGGCTTGCTCTGGTACCACCAGCCCAGGAACATCCTCCTGCTGGCCTTGGTGGAAAGTAGGGTGGGTACAAGCTTGTGAGAACTTCAGCAAAAGCAGCATTTCTGAAATATGTTGAATATGTGCACAGGTCAGCTCTTTCATCTGTGTGTGATGTTCAGGGAAGGTCAGGTCTGTAGTACCCATGCTGAGAATAACTTGTGGCACTTGCTGTCACAGAGTGTGTTGCTTGCAAAGCCTCGTTTATTGGTAGTTTCTGCAACTGTAGTAGAGAAGGGCCAAGTTTCAGGGAGGAAAAAGAGTGGCCATGAGAACTTCTAAATCACTAAAAAAAGACACAAGACACTGCAATCTTTGCTATGAGTCATCTGGGCTGTTATTTGAAAAAGACAGGCTGAGCAGTTGTGGACCTCCTTGCTCAAGGGAGCAGCAATCATTTGTGAACTTGCTGAAGCCCTGAAAGCAGAATTAGTGTAGGTGACCAGTTCCCATGCTGAGTCTCTGACCACTGATTTCCCTCCAATGGCCAAATGGAGGTCAGGGACAGCTAGCAGGTCATGGCTGGCTAGTTTCTTCCCACGTGTTGTTTCCACTGCTGCTAAACAAGTTTGAGAAGTGAAGATCCAGCTAATACATTCTCATCTTCTGTCATCTTTCTCTTGCAAACAAACAATGAAATAGTTGCAGGGGCTTTGTGCTTCAGTGAGTGGTGCAAGTGTGTGTGTGGGGGTGTCTGTGGTGTCTGCATTATCAAAGTGTGAGCGGAGGCATTTTTCAGGATGCTTCTGGAACGTTTTTCCCACTTTGAACTTTATTCCAAATTCTGGGAGAGTCAAAGCAGCGCTGTGAGCTGCAGCAGCTTGTTCAGTCACCTTCCCTCAGTGAACAAACCGTGCTCCTGTGGGGCCTTGCTGGGACATGAAAGTGCCGACAGATGAGTTCTGGCAAACCTCACGGCATCGCTGCCTCCTCCCTGAGGATTAGGGACCTGTTGAGTCCCTGGCAGGACAGAATGTGTCCCCTCAGCTCAGCAAGTCTCGTGTGAGCTGCTGAGGAGGGTAGGCCCGGGGTCCTGCGGCACGGGGCAGAGGAGTGCTGCTGTTTGCTCAGGGAGCGGGAGTTGGGGCGATAACATGTCCCTTGTGATAACGTGCTTTTGTTGTTTGCCTGCTTGGCCAGAGCTCGGTCGGTGTTCTGCGTTGAGGGTGTAGGTTGTTTAAAAGAAATTAAAAAAGGGACTTTGAATGGGCTGGGTCCAGGTGTCGGAGGGTTAAAACAGGCCAGTTCCGGCAGTCGGCAGTCGCTGGAGGGAGAAAGTTGTGAAACATCACCTCACCCCGAGCAAGCCTCTCCATCTTAGCTCCCCAGCCCTTTAAAGTCTTCATGCGAGAGAGGAGCACCCGTGAGCTCATAAGGCCACTGTTTGAGCTGCTTTTCTTTCTTTCAGACAAGTTTTTAAGACCGTGTATCGCCAACAAGGCNGGAGGGTGAGTGGTGGCAAGGCTCCGTAGTAGTTTAACAGTGCCACCTCCTGGATGGCCGTGTGAGGCAGGGCTGTCCCGGCCATCCACTGACGTGTCCCACCACACTTCATAACCGGAGCAGCAGCCGTCAAGCCCCACATGCATATTTCCCTCGAAGCACTGTACAGTGGGAGGTCGTAAAGAGAGAAGCAACTGGAGTTTTTCCCTGGTCATCCCAGCAGCCAAGAATGGGCTGCGGTGCGCAAAGCCTGGACCAGGCGGGATTTTTTTCCAATTCATACAAACACCACAAGTCTTCAGTGATTTTTGTCTGATTTGGGATGAAAAGAAGTCCTAAGCTCATGTCTTCTCCCAGGCAAGGGGGACAGAGGGGCTGAGAACATAAAATGTTTCGGTTCCTAGAGAGGTAGAACAGATCTCCTTTGGTAAGGTCAGATCAGTTGTCCAAATGCTGATGTTTAAGTTTCAATAAATGTTAAAGGCAACAGTTGAAAAGGTATTTTGAAATATAGCTATGCCCCCACCCCCACCCCAAAGCACCTTCCTGCAGCACTTGTGTAAGGCTTTCTCCTTAGGAACAGGCCGGGATTTTCTGCTGTGAGGGGGATATCCATTGCCCCATCCTCTAGGCCCCCGATCCATTAACACAAGGCAGTGTGGGTGTTGCCCGGCAGCCTTGCCAGGGCTGCACTGGGTGCTGTTGCAAATGCCTTCTGAGCCAGGGTCATGTGTCTGGGCTGCTCCTTGAGATGGAGAGCTCAGTCCTCATGCTGAGGAACTAGAACTTGGGGTACTGTGGGAAAGGCTGCCCCTCGGAAAGCTAGCAGAATTGTGTCTCAGCTTGGAGGAAACCTTGGTTTTACCGTAAGATTTGGTTTGAAGTTTTGGTTTTGCTGCTGCCCTTCAGTTTCCATGAAACTGAGCAGAATCCAGGGCTGTCTTGCATGTGCATAGCAGTCCCACAGCAGTGCAAGTAGCTCTTACCCTCCTGCCTTGTTTCCCTGCTCCTAGCTAAGGCACACCTATGATCCCTGTGCAGCCAGCTCAAGAAGTTCAACCATCAGAAAGCCCAAGGCAGAGGTGAGCAGCTTTCTGCTGGTTCAGTTTTGTGAACAGGCATGCAGCAGAGCAGGCTAAACCTAGACTGGGTGTGAGGAAGGGGATGGGAGTACGTAACTGAGGTGACAAGGGCAGGAGCACACCTCTGTGACCTTGGTTGGTGCTTTGCTCTGCCATGGATGCTGTGTTTGTGATGGCCTCTGGGGCAGGTCTTCAGCAATGTGGTGCACTTCCTGAGGCATCACCATGGCTCTGAAGAGCACTTAGAGATGTTTAGGGTGTTATAGGCAGTGTTTTCCCTCTTTAAGGGAACAATTTCTTTGTAGATGCTCTAGTAACAGCATGGGTTTCATGGTAAAAATATATTAATTCAATAGAGCAAACCAGCTTTCTGATCTACCCTCTGTTGTTTCACTTTGTCAGTTTCTTTGGATTTATATCTGTATTGCATGGTGTTCCCCATCCTCCTCGCTTTCTTCTCATCCCATGGTGTTTCCTGTGGGTGTAGTTACTAATGAGGAAGCAGGAGTGGCAGGAACATCTTGAAATGGTGTGATGGAAAAACCTGGTAGTGTGGTAGTGCCTCCTTAGCAACACTTGAGTCTGTGGTGGGGCAACGCAAAAACCTCAAAAAGCTTTTGATGTGAGGAATGCTGTATCCCGGGACCTCAACTCTTCAGCTGGGCTGAAGGGTTTGTGGTATGAGCAGGGCCAAAGAACAGGCTGAGCCTAAAATGAATAAATAAAGCTACTTTGCAAGTCAGTGTGTTGGCTCAACATGGAATGCCTTTAACCGATTTGGCTGCTGAAGCTGCCCCTGTGTCCTAAAGTTTTGACTTAATAGTTTGGGACTTTCTTCCAAATAGCCTATGATGAGTATTCTTCCTACCATTTCTCTGCTGTGTGATCCTGGTCTGTCTGGAAAGGTCTTGCATTTAATACATCCTTTAGCCACCACCCTTTCCAGACAAACCACTTTGCTTGATCTGGCTGCATCCCCTGACATCGAGCAGAAGACCTTTGAACTTTAATATTTGTCGGTTAGCTCTTACCTGTGTTTGAGGCTTCATCCTAAGCAGAAGGTAAAATCCAGAAAATTTGCAGAAAAAGTACCTCTCAATCCTGTGGTGATGTCAATTGTGTGGAGTTCTGCACAGAGAGATTGTGACTTCAGTGAAGCCAACATAAGAGATTCCCTGAATCATTAGTAGACTAGGATTTTTTATTTATTTATTTTTTTGCCACAGGATAATTCTGGTTTGGTTAAACTCAGATACCTAGGAGTCTACTTGAGCCCATGTTTCTTACCTTGGGGTTCAGGTCCACATTGCTCTTTTTTTTTGCTAGCCAGTGGGAGCAATTTGTCCATTGTAGATACTACTATAAGAGCTGTGTGAGCAAACATCTGTGACTTGGAAATGAAAAAAATCCAGCAGTCCTCCTTGCTTGGCACCTTCTGCAATTGCAGTACCAAACTGATTGTAGTAATGTCTGTAAGCCTGTTGGTTTATTTGTACTCATCATCCTCAAGGTACTGATGTATTTTTGAACTCACAAGTCTCTTGTTACGTGTTTACCCTTGGAGATGTTGATGAGAGAATTAGGGATGGAAAAAGTATTGCATATTCCTGACCTGGATCTGTTGTTCCCTAACATTCAGGAAGACCTTGAATTTGATGCTGCTTTCCTGTTTCTTAGGGAACAAACCATGCTATGAATAATAAATACAAGCTTGGGGGCAAAACTGTTTTCCATTCATGAAAGTCAACAATAAAGACCCAGTAGTAATTTCTCAGTCTTCTGCAAAGCAACAGGAGCTCTGTGTTGGAACCAGAAAGCTACTGACAGCTTCTTCAGCTTTTGTTGTGCCACAGTTAATAAATCGGTTCAGCTTTGGTTTTTATCGAGATATAACAAAGGTGTCTCTAGATAAATGATACATACTAGTGTCACTCCCAAATCTGAGCACTTGAAACTTGAAAAAATAAAGGCAAACCGAAGTCCCTTCCTTCTGTTGGCTTCTCTGGGCTTTTGGAATAGGAAATAGCTGGGGCATAACTTGAATAAATCATGTAGAAGATCAGATGGAAGTTATGGCATAGTGTTTTGGTCTGAATTTAAACTTATTGCACAGACACTGAAGCTTTTGCTGGGAAAAAATTATTGGCATCCTGTGATTTGACGTGGTCCTGATCCTGTAGCTGTTTGTGTTTTGGCACCCAAGGTGTCCTGTGGGAGCACAGGCAGAGCATTGCTGAGAGGGAGGAGAGGGTAAGTGATTGCCAGCACACTGGTGTGAGGGCTGAGGATGATCTATGATCTATAGTCTGGGTGCTCTGGTAAAGAGCATCTCAAGCATTCAAGTAGGGAAACCTGGTTATGACTCACTCCCCTCCTGCCCTGAAGCAGCCTGTTGTTTTCTAGTGTGGTGTTTGTCACGTGGTAGAAAGGATAAAGTTTTGCAAGGGGCAAGAGAGCATCCTGGATCAAAGTATTTGGTTTTTCAAGGTAAAGCTGCATTAAACTGGGGAGAAGCAAATCGGCAACAGTGAAGAGTAATCTGCATTTTATCACTCTGCTAACCCCAGCTGTAAAACTTGCCGTAAGAAAGCTAATAAAATGGGAGCTACACAAGCAAACAGAGGGCACGGGATTATCGACAAACATTTATTTTGGCTCTAGTGGAGCCACTCTCCTGATCAAAGCAGTTGGAGTTTGTACCTAAGTTGTTCCCTGCTTGGTCTGGGAGTGCCCTGCTCTTGAATTGATGGCATCAGTATCCTCTGTGCAGCCGACTGGAAGAAAAAAACCTATCAATAGGGAGAAGGAAAGTATGTGTGAGGCTGCTTTACTGCAGTGTGAGACAACAGTAGCTTATTTTAGCTTTGCCAGCCGCTGCCTGGTTTAGGAAAACAACCTAAGGCTTATTGTATAACTAGATAGTGCAGGCATTATCACTGGGCCAACAGGGAATGCTTTACCATCTTGCAGGCTCATGCCTAGCAGACTGAGTAGCTCTTCAACTCTTATCAACAAAATACCCTGCTGGCAGAAGTCCCCCCTGAGCCTCAGGCTGGGCCTTTGGGAGCCTCTTCTTTGTCTGATCTCTTTGTTCAGGGTTCCCCCTTCTCCCCAACTAGACATGCTTGAATCCCTCTTGGCAATTAGTCTCCTGGCTGAAATGAATTGCTCTTCTCTGATCCTTTCAGGCTCCATGGTTTGTGTCTGGCAGGGGGCTCACCCCATGAATGTGGTGTTCTCAGTCTCCCTTGTTGGGGGGAAATACCTAAATAGCTTCTGGAGCAGGTGACCTGGGTGAGGAATGAAGTAGTGTTACAGAGAGGCAGAAGGAGGAGAAAGCTTTAAGGCCTCCTGAGCAGGATTTTTCTATGCAAACATCTTGCATCTCTTCATATGTTAAGAGCAGAACAAAGGCAGCTTTGTTTCTGACTTCCTTTCCATAGTTTCTTTTCTCACCATTTTTGTCCCTTCTGTATTCCTTTCCTTTGCTGCCCTTTCGGGGAGATTGCTGTACACATCAGTGTGCTTGAGTTCAGGTTCATTCTAAGTCCAACTTCTAGTGTGTGTTTGCACTAGAGACAGGTGGGGAGCTGGGCTCCTGTGTACCTGCTAAGACCATGACTCTCCTCCCTGGGTTAGGATAGTGTTGAAGAACTGCAGCATGTCCATGCTTGAAAGGAGGGGCAGGCTGAGGGGAAAGGGAAGAGAGCAGACAGTGGGCAGTTAACCCTGTGGGTGTTAGTCTGAGATAATATATATTTTAAAAAACCCAATACTTTAAAATGTTTCCATATTATCTGGCCAGAGCTTGGTCGGAGTACTTGGTGTTGAGGGCCTCCCTGGAGATTTGGGTGTTGAGAGAAAGGAAACCGAAGCAATCTGGAAGGCTGGCAGAGCAGTCAAAGCAAGACTTTCTTCTTGTTGTCCCAGGGGACCATATGCGACTTTTTGTTCTCATTATATGCCACAGACAGCTCTCTTGTGCTGCATGAGGAAGGTACTGCACTCATCATGTGAGGGCCAAGAAGGCTTTCCTGTTCTAAGCTTGTTGTACACTGGGGCATGTGCCATATTAGTCTGAGAGCTGCCCTCCAGAAGAGCCCCATCCTTCACAGAAATGTGGGTCTGCAGTGTACAGCCACGTCACGAGACTGGGTGCCTGAGAGCTAGGTTATGGGTGGACCTTCGTGCTGATCTGTGGATGTGATGGCATGGTGGGAGATCTGTTTGCCTGTCAATCTTCTACCTTGCCTCCTCAGATAAAGTCACTGACTAGGCTGTGCATGACTTAGTAGAAGCATTGTGGTAGATGTTTTATCTCAGCTTTAAGTGATTATTCAGTGTATTTGCAGCACAATGATCATTCTGTTTGCTGGAGCCCTGCGGGAGCCGGTGGGGACTGGACTCTCATTCCATCTTTCTCAGTGAAGCATTAGTCAGTCCTGAGAAGGTTAGTCTGGAATAATCCACTAAAGAGACTGGGGTCTATATTCTAGGCAGACTCTTCATCATAGTTCATTGCATGGGAGCTGAGGGTAAAGATACCTTTGTGCTTTGTCTTCCCAGTGTCCTCTGGGACAAAAATTTGATTAGTTTTTATTAAATTGGACCAACACCCTTAGATGTACTGTTACCCTTGCTCCCATTTCTCCTGCTGGAGAGCACTATGAATAAAGCTGAGCCACTCAGATTTTTAGGGCTACACTGGAGAGTGTAGCTGATGACTTAGGAGAAATTTAAATGCTGGAACTTTATGGAAAGAGTAACATCTTTCAACATAACAGAAGTAACAGCATACAGATGCTTCCAATTTGAGCAGCCTCCACAGTAAGTGCCAAGAGCCCAGAATTTGTCCATGGGATTCACTTGTGCCCTCCCTCCCCCAGTCCCCCCCAGCTCAAGGAGAGCTGGCTAGAAATGTGCAGGTCTTTGTTTTGGCAAACCCCATCTGCCTTTTTGCTCAGGCTGAAAGTCTCTGGGTGATTTGCTCTCAGCCCTGCACAGCTGAGCTAGTAGCTGAGAGCCTGGATGTTGCTGCTGTGCCCTTACTAAGGTTTTTGAGGTATTGCAGGAAGACAGCTACAGTAGCTGTCACATATCTTTCAATTGTGGTGTGATAATATGTGTACACACCAGAACTTCTGGGACAGCAAGGGATTCATGATTTGTTCCAGGGATCAATGAAGATGAGCCCTGTTTTTGCTATTTGACAGTACACAATGGTGTCTGATTAGAAGCAGGAAATGGAAGAAGAAACTGGGGCCTTTCTTAGGCTGAAAGGGCAGAGCAAGGCTCTCCAGTGTCTGTGTGTGAGCTGGACAGTGAAGGATTAGTGATGGAAGATCTCAAGGATCAGAAATCTGATGCTTTAGATATTGAAGTCCCAATTTTTGGGCAGCTGACACCTCCTGCAACAACTTCTGCTACTGTTACTCATGGGGAGGCTCTTTACCATGTGGAGGTGTGAAGGCTGTTCTGTTTGCTCTGGTGGACCTGCAGGCCCCTCCAGGCATGCCCCAGAGTATAAGATACCATAAAAATTTGGTGAAGAGGATCTTGGCTGCTATAGGATCAATTTAAAGTAGAAGTGTTTAAACTAGAAACCAAATCCAGTGCTATCTGGTGAGTTGTCAGATTAAAGACCAAGGCAGTGTGGTGGCAGGAATTTGGGTTTCCGTTATGCTTTTGTGGTGTGGCTTTGGTGGAACAGATCTGAGCAAGTATACTCCTGTGTGAGTGCTGCTGCTGAATGCAGTTATTAACTTCTCAAGGTATGGCCATTCTGATATCTTATGGGAATCCTTGGCAGAGAGATGCATCTAAAGAGTTACTGACATGGGAAAAAAATGAGCCTGTATCTGTACTGTGATAGCTTTTTTTAGTTAAACCACAGCAATGGTGGTGACTTGGACAGTCTGCTTCCAAAACAGCATCACACTTTAGAGCTGAACTCTGCTCTGGGGAGTGGCAGTTAAAGCTGTAATGAACCCTGTTCAGGCTGCTGTTCCTCTCTATTTTTCCCCCCCCCCCTAAATCTAAGTGTAATAGAAATGAGCTGAAACAGCAGCATGTTAAACCTGCTCTAGTCCGTTCAGTGGTGCTTGCTGGTTCACATTCAACAATGGTAAGCATCTGTAATGCCAGCCAAGCCTCAAAGACTTGTTCACCTTTGCTGGGGTGGCAGGTGAGAGTTCCACTCCACAGGAAGGTAGCAAGGGACTGTCCTCTGCTGATAGCTGTTGGCTTCTTTGCATGTTGGTCACTTGTGTGGAAGGGATGCACCTGCTGCTCAGGAATTTGTTTGAGTGGTAGCATGTGGGGTGTGTAGGATGGAGGTCATGTGTCAGAGTTCCTGTGTGGTCAGCTGTGAGCCACAGCTGCCTGAGCTGTATATGCTGAACCTCTCAGAGATGAATTATGCAGCCCAGTGCTCATTGACATCCTTTGTAAGCCTGGCCTCAGCTCCAGGATCCTCCTGCGTCTCTGATTGCTACCCATACTTTTCCAAATAGGAACTCGACTCTCCTCCTGATCCTTCCCCCTACACTTCCAGTCTTTCAAAACTGGTTTCAACACTCTCCAACATGAGATCCTAATCCCATGTGTTGCCCCGTGTTTAGTTATCCACCTACACATCAGCTATGCCAGCTGCAAAGGCTCCTGGAATGAGAGGGCTTTGGGGATGTGCTGCACCTGGGAGTGAAGTTTTGTGTTTACTTCTCCTGGTGCTTCATGATCAAAGTAAGGAATAGTTTGTCCTCTGCTAATGTAAAACGTGTGTCGACATGTCTGATATTTCATACTTATGAAGAATCCATTAATTTAATAAGATTGCCTCCTTCAGTCTTCACCTCCCCCACCCCCTCCCCCCTTTCAGGCTTTGGATAGATCCTAGAACCATGAGGAAAAGTGAGAAAAATTATTTCATTAAGAGTTTATTGAGAAGCAAGAAGAGCATGTAGCTTTGGTACAGGATGATTCAAATATCACTTAAAACACATTAAAGAGCAAAATATTCCAGGTAGACTCCAGAATACTCAAGTGATATGAATCCAGTGACAGGACATGGATAACTAGAAAAAAGGCATGTTCATCCTATTTGGACTTTGTTCAGGGGTTATAATGAAATATTTACTAGTGGAGGCTCCAGACATGCCCTAGGGAGACTGAAAATGTTGAGTGCTGTAACTACATAATATGTGATACACATGAAAGTTGTCTTTAGTCTGTGCTAGAAAGTAGTACCTCATGGAATGTGTTAAATTGGAAGGGGCCTTTCAAGGTGCTCTAATCCAACCCCACTTAATCACAGAATCACAGAATGTCAGGAGTTGGAAGGGACCATGAAAGATCACTTAGTCCACCTCCCCTTCCTGAGCACCTAGAGTAGATCACACAGGAACGTGTCCAGATTGGTCTTGAATGTCTCCAGAGAAGGAGACTCCACAACCTCTCTGGGCAGCCTGTTCCAGTGCTCTGTCACCCTCCTTACAGTTGCAGCTGTATATATTAAAGCAAACAGTGAGCTACAGTGTGCATTTAGAGATAAAATTGCCACTAGAGGGTCTAGTGACTTCTCTTTATAATACACTATTTTCAAGGAACAGCATCAGAACCACTGTGTGGGGATTATTTCCTTCAGAATAATTGTAGCATGCAAGCAACTCACTTGGCTTGAAGAGCTTTGGGAATCTGTAGCTTTCATGAAATTGGCTTGTTGCTAATAATACTCCAAATAATTTTTCACGGTAAAATCAGCACAAGCGACAGTGACGTGATCTTCATTAGTCAGCTTTGCTGAAACAGTGTAATCTCCCTGCATGAGACAAACATAAAGCAAGAGATTAGCTCACCAGTAGCATGTAACTGCCGCTGTTCCTACGAGGGAGTCCTCTTCCTAGAAACAGAATAACACTTTTCACATCAAATTCCTCCAAAACCTTTCTTGTCCAAATGTTTCAGAACTGGTAAAGGACTTGCCTATATTTTCTGCCAAAATACTCTCATCAGGGATATCAATGCTGACAGCACAAGTTCAAAATTATACAGTGCAATTGGAACAAAATGTTTTGATGCATAAAAATTCCTTTCAAATCTGTGTAACTTCTCATGTTTCTCACAAGCAAGCACAATATGCCCTATGTTTTGTAAATTTAAGGGAAAGAGGTGCTCAGTTGTCTGGCGCTTCTCTTCCTTGGATCTTGTTGTTCTTGTGTGTATGCTGTTATCAATATGAATTTTTATAAAAGCACATTGGGGGAACATGTATAGATGACTGTGAGTTTATTATATATTCCTATATAATAAAACAAATGGAAGCTTAATTCAAATTGTGTAGTTAAAACTACTAATTCAGGCTTTGGGGAGTACTTGCATTATTGCAATGCAAAAAAAATAAATCTCAATTTTAAGAAGCTATGACTGGTTTTGTATTAGTCAAAACTGCTCTTGCTCTTTCCAGGTACTTGGAGAAGCACTGGACAGGGGAGGTGATGGGACTCACTTAGCAGATTTGGAGGAAGAAGTGAGCTAGATGTCACTCTGGATAGCTGCCATTGCAGTATTTCTTTCTGGGTTTGGTGGTTTTTGTTTTTGGCTTATTTTCCTCTGGATTGTGGAGGGGAGCAAAACCTGGGGAAGGAGATCTTGGCAGCAGTGTCCTCTTGGCTTTGGACCACAGAAAGCTCTTGCCCTGCGCAGAACTCTTCTGGTTGTGGAGTAGAAGGGAGGTATATCTAGAATGACTCAGGCTTCTTGGCATTTGTCTTTCACCATGGGATTTGTAAAGCAATAACTGGCCTGTGTCCTCAAGAGAAGTTCAAATTAAGTGTAACATCCAAATTTGGAAAGGCCCAATGGCAGCATGCTCATGAGAATACAGCCTTGTTGTAATTGCTGTGCAGACTGTGCAAATGTCCTTCAGGCTGCTCAGATGAGGCTGTTCTTTGTAATGAGCAGAAGACGATTGCTGTATAGAATAACTCCTTATTGCCAGCATGGAAGGATGACATTATTTGCATGATTGATTAATTAACAAAAAAAGCTTCCTACTCTTTATCTAACAAGCATGTTAATTCTCCAAAAGGTTATTGTTTCATTCATAGAAGAGTTTGTAATAACTCATTTCCATTGCTCATTAGTGATTTTTTTCCTTCCTCCAGAGTATTTTTCTTGCTTATGGGTAAAAATTGTTATTAAAAGAGGTTTTTGAATAACTGAACTTGGAGCCAGAAATTCCAAGATTAATTTGCCCAGAACTGGAGTTTTAGTGGTTTGTGTGTTTCTAGAGTTTCCTCTTAGTCTAAAGTCCTATTCCTCAGTTTGTCTAGAGCCTTTACTACACGAGTGCCTTCAGTGTGTTTCAGTAAAGCTGCTTCTGGAGCAGACTGATATCTTGGACACTCCAGTGTGAGAGATCAAAAGGCATCACTCAACACAGCATCTCTAGATGTAGCCTTTCGGGAAGAATGTTGGTAAGTGTGGGATATAACAACCCGCACGAGGAGCCCAGCTCATCTCCTTGAAAGCCTTGGAAAGTTAAGGTTGTGGTTGTTGCTATTGCTAAGGGAAGAATAAAAGCTATGAGGTGGTAGCTTCTACGGAGCTTAGATCTTCTCAGAAGCCAGCTATACTTGTTATCACCTCTGTAAGCCTTGGCAAGCCTGGCTCTTGGACCTGTGTCCTTGCTCTGATCCTGTTGTCTTTTCCTGCACCTGGATCGATCCAGTGCTGAGCAGACCCCAGACCTGGTCATGAGGCTCTGATGTAGGTTTTATGTCTGCTGCTGAAGAACTCTGAGCTCATGCTGTGCTCCTCTGTGTGAGTAAATTTAAGGAGTGTTTGACCACCTGAATTGTGTGCTTTCACAGTGGTCGTGATCCTTTCTTTACCATGTTCCTGACCAGAAGTCTTTATGATCTTCTGCCTTCAATCCAGTCCCTTTGTGCATGTTGCTTAAAATCCTTTGTTATTTGTTGGTTTAATAGAGCTTCATGTTATGCCCAGTTAAGAGACTGTGGTGCACTCAGCATTTGAGACTTATCTTGCTTTGTCATATGATTCGGTTGATATTCTAGAAGGAAACATGGCTGAGTGTGGAGAAAGATGGATAAAGACCATCTGTAATGGATGACTAGGGAATTCAGAGCAGTGCCTAGAGTACTGTCTGTTTTCTCATCTTTCTAATAAATTATTTTTTTTTACTTTAAGGCTCTGTAAGTCCAGAGAAAGTGTTCTTGGCCCAATAACTTGTACTTTCAAATGCAACCTTGAAGACCTCTGTCTCTAACACACCAAATATGAACAGTGGAACATGTACAATTGCAATAGTTATCTAAATTGCCTTTATAGCCAGTGAGGATGAATGAGCTTCTCCAAACTGTTCAGGCCACTAAGGAATGAGATAAATTGCAGCCTTGGTCTCTCAGGCATTGCTTGGAGCTGCTTTTCTTCTTGCTATTTGAAGAGTAATAGAGGGGGGAGCCTCCTGAAGGAGTGCATGGCATAGTGCTAGTAGAGGAGATCTGCTCTCCAATGAAAACCTGTCTCCTGGTAATGGTGGGCCTCTAGTGCTTTAAGCAAAGCACCCTAATTGCATATTCAAAAGGATTGGTCATGTAAGCACTATCAGATCCAGTGTGCCAGCTGGGGGAGCTTGCAACATGCTGATGTTACTGCTGGTAGTCCTCTGACCATTCCCCAGCCTGAAAGCTCTTCTGCTTGGGAGCACAACTGTCACCAACTTACCTGTGGGATTTCCTTGATTCCCAGTGTGACTGGTCCCTCGTAGTAAAGGTGTTCTGGAAAGCAAAAATGGTGATGGGTGGTTAGACATGCGGCACACGAAGGAAATGAGCAGCTAATTGTAGATGCCTTTTTGTAACAGCACTTTGAAGTGCTCCAGTGAGAAGTGCTGTGGAACTGCAAAGTGCTTTATACAGAGTCCTGCAGCAGCCAGCCCTCCTGGGAGATGTCAGGATGTGTGCCACCTCAGGGGCAGAGCAGGCCAGAACTTGGGCTCAAGGAGGACCTGCAGTCCCTCTCAGGGGAGGTGGGGGCAAGGCTTTGCACAAGGGTGGGCGTTCTTGTGTCAGCAGGCAAGCTGCAAATGGGGAAATGAAAGGGGAGGGACACTACCAGACACAAGTCTGCTCAAACTACTGTTTTAGTAACTTTCAGAAAATCCAACCTGAGCTGAATGTTTCTGTAAGTGTGGACTTCTGCTTGCTGAACATGACCTTAAAGTAGCAAGAACATGTCTATCTGCTGAGGGTGCATACACCAAGAAGCTATGTGATGTATGCTAAAGCCATCACAAATTGTGTTGGTGACTGAAATAGAGCCCAGGAACTCCACCTTCCAATCCTCATCTCCCTAAATGTGAGGCATGCTTGCTCTTTGCTTTGGAATAAAGGGCAACTTTGGCATTAATGGACAGAATTAGCAAGCTGTTCTGCAGTTCCTCCTACTTTTTTTCATAGCTTACTGGGCCAAACTGTGCAGACTTGACTGA
Organism: Heliornis fulica; assembly: GCA_013399135.1. Lineage (NCBI taxonomy): Eukaryota > Metazoa > Chordata > Aves > Gruiformes > Heliornithidae > Heliornis > Heliornis fulica. The sequence continues at coordinate 922,604 of VXBZ01001935.1, read as the reverse complement.
AAATAAAATTTGTAGATGTTTCAGTATTTCAGAATTTCTTGCACAACTTGTCTTCCACAACTTGTGGAAAAGTCTAAGAACTGTTTAAGGATTCTATTTTGTAGGTGTCATGAAATAGTCTCTACTTTGACAGTGATAGAGGAGTGTTTAATCCTATTTATATGAGTATGTGCTGGCATCTTGATGCTGTCACTTCTTAGTTGTTTTAGTCCAGTCTTGCTGGCTGGTTTAAACTGTTCCTTGTGAAAGGTTGGACAAAAGGTTTGTAATGAATTTGTCATGGTTCATCCCACCATACAGTAGGTATCTGACTTGGAAAAATCTCTTGCAGAAGGTCTTCCTCACACATACCATGAAATGTTAGTCAACGCCTTGTAGCAAATGTATATGAAAGAATCATGACTATAAGATAAAATTGGAAAAGAGTAGGAGAAATCTGAGACATTACAAATGTTCTACACCTTTGAACTAATAAGGAGTTTTTAAAACATAATGCCTTGGTGATCCTGGGAGGTAGAGAAAACGCGGAACTTCTCAGTGTTGCCCTGCAAAACCCACTACCAAAACAGAGTAGGATAAGCACGGTCTGTTTGTTTTGTTACTCTAGTTAGTCAGCTGTGTTGCAGCACTCAATCCTGTACTTATTCCCCTCTGCATTCCTGGCTACTTGACCCCACACCAAGAAGACCTTTCCTTTTCAAAGAGCAGTTGCCATTGCTGTTTGCTTCTGTGCACGAAGCAAGAGCCCTGGAGTCTGACACATCTCTGCTGTGGAGAACAGTGACTCAAGAATTTTAAAAATTCAGTACAGCCCACTTCTCAGTTCACAACTTCACTAGAGTCTAAATGGGAGTTACAGGCACTGCAGACTGCAAGACTTGGGTGATGGGGGCCTCCTTTGGGACTGTATGTGCATTGATGTGTGAAGCCACACTGTGAGCTGTCCCCTTAGTCTGGTGTGGACTAGACCATGCAATTGTGGTTTGTGTGTCCTTTCAGTCAGTAGAGTCATGTTGGACTGTCTCTCCTTCAGTCAAATATGGGCCTTGCAAATCTTGGATGGCAGCAGAGTGAAGGGAAGCTGGGCTGTGAACAATCACCCATCCTCAAAGCCCTTCTTTACAGGGACATGGAAACTCCTCCCAGATAGTGTGGAGGAGTCATGTGGATCATTTGGGGCTCACCTAAGCTCTTGGAAAGCTATCCAGAATCTAAATGAATAGATAGGGTGTTCAAGTTTTACTAAGGCTATATTTTAAGATGAAGTAGGAGTCATCAGGCCATAAATTTGCTTCTGAAATGATGGCAATGCTAATCTCTTCTTCAGTGTAGGTAGAAGCTATACCCCCCCACTCCTCTCCACCCACTTTGCTGTGACAAAGTAATGATTACGTCAGGGCTAGATGAATGCAGTCTTGGGGGCTTTGCTTCAGCCTGTTCCAAGAAGTTTTCAACAATTGCTCTGGTGTGTGGTAGCTATGCCTTTGCTCAGTAATCAATGGAATTGCTCTCATGGGCTGTACTATCTTTTAGGGAGTCTCCAGCTGTGGAGCTAGGTGCTGTGTGTCCAGTTTGAGGTCTGAGTTTATTGCTTTATGCTTCAGCACTGCCCTTACACAGCTCATTCTAACCAGGGGTCTTGCAGTGATTCACAGTTATTAATCATATGGAGTTACTGGAGAGAGTTCAATGAAGGGACACTGATATTAAGGGCCTGGAATGTCTCTCCAGTGAGAGGTTGAAGGAGCTGGGACTGCTCGTTCCAGAGAGCAGAAAGATTAGGTAAGAGCACATCAATATGTACAAAAAAACCCCCAAAACTGAAGGGAGGTGTCTAAAAAGGATGGAACCAGGTTCTTTATAGTGGTATTCAGTGACAGACCAAGAGGCTATGGGCATGAACACAGGTGGCTTCTCATGAACATTAAAAAAACTTTTTTTTTTTTTACTGTAAGGGTGACTGAGCATTGGCAGAGGGTTGCCCAAAGAGGTTATAGAGTCTCCATCCTTGGATACATTCAAAACCTCTGCCTGGACACAGTCCTGGGCAATTGGCTGTAGGTGGCCCTGCCTTGAGTAGGAAAGCAAGGGCATCTTTCCCTTTCAGCTATTTGAGACCTGCCAGAAAATAACATGAATCTACAGATCTGCTGAATTTTATCATTTGTATTTGCTTTGTACCATGGCAACCTCCTCAGTGCCTCTGCTGTCTGGGTCAGACTTCTCAAAGCCCAGTAACGTTCCTCTTGCTTTGAGGATTTCTGCTATGATTTCAGAAGTGTAAACATCATCCAAGGCTTTAAGAACTGTAGTTTATCACAGCATCTTTCATATACTCATACATTTTTGCATTCCTCCATTGAAAGAGGATGAACGTGTCTGCTGCAGTAAGTGTAACTGTCAGAAACACTGAGCCTAGCTCATTGAAGAATTCAGTGGTGTTTCTAGAGGAAGCCCAGATGTAGCTTGAAAAATAAAAGTATGATAGTTTGGAACAGTATAAATCATGAGTGCATTTTTCCAATTAAAAATTCCCCTAAGTCTTCATTAGCCTGCTGGTAAGTTTGTGGTATCTGTCAAGCGTGCTGTCATCTGTGATACACTTTCAGTCCACCTTCCATTTTCAGCCCTTTTTCTTAAAGACTTCACTGGAGGTGATTTCTGTAGAGCATACTGGAAAACATTTCTAATGTACCACTGATTCAAGGTGATATATTCCTGTATTTGTCACAGCAGCTTTTCAGTGTTGTTTCTACCAAAAGCGACCGAGTCCTTTACCCTGCCAGAGTGAGCCGGGCTCTAGTAGCTTCCAATCTGAAGCAGAGCTTTCAAATGTGTAAGAACCTCCCGAGGATGACTTCAAGTTACTAGTTATTTGTTGTGAGGATGCCTCTCATTCCTGACAAAACACCTATAATGAAATTCTCACTTCTCTTTCTCAAATCTTCCTTGCACTGAAAAATCTCTAAACGTTCTCACACTCTTGTACTATATAAAGGCCCTGTACATCTGCACCCACCTCTTCCTTTTTCTGTGTTTTAAATCTTTTTAGAACTTAAATGCTTCATGTTGGAGTTGTTCTAGGACATGATCTTGCACCCATGCAACTGACACACAACTTCTGTGAGTTTAAGGGATGCAGGAATGATCTGAATAACTGCCAGCTTTAGCTGTATAGCTGAGTGAGAAAAACTTATATAAATACATAGCTGGGTGAGAAACATCCACTCTACACTGGGGAGGAGAAAGTGAGATTGAAGGGTCTAAGCAAGACAGCATTGTGTGCCAGCCCAAAGACCTAGCTTTGTGGTGTGGCTGTCTTCTCAGAAAAATGTACCTAAAATCTCAATGTGATACCCAGTTCTGTAACTTGTGCTGTGTTCTCTGCTTCTATTCACAAATGTTATTTTAGAAACTTGTTTGCTGTAACACCTACTGAAAGAAGCAATAACGTAAAGAGTGGAGGTCTGAAGCAAGTTTTTTTTTTCTCCTCTATGGCTTGTGAGTGTGCTCAAGGAATTGTGCAAGTTCTCTGGTGCCTTTTATCAGTTGGGACTGAAAGAAAACTTGCGGAGGATGCAACTATCTTTTGTCAGGGAGTTTTAAGTCTGCAAGCTGTGGTTGATACATTGCTAAATATTACTGTGGTAGGCCTTTTTCTCTGATTTTTGGGGATTGCATTGGGAAATCTGTTACATCTTATGTAACTATTTTCTTTGGAGGAAATGGGGAATAACCAGCACTTTCCCCTAAAAAAGAGGAAGAGCTGAGCTCATGTTATACCACAAAGAATTTAGCAGTTTTTGTTGTTAGTACTGTTCTTAAATGGATGATGGCCTGTTTCCTTGCAACCTCTTGAGCTAGCAACTTCACAACTGTCATGCAGCTCAAAGAAAAAGATCTTAGAGTCCTATTTAGGAGTCCCAGATGTGACCTTTGCTTAATATAAATAGCAAATACTGTACAAGTATGATGAGCGTGAAACCTCCAGCTACACTGAATTTCCTAAAGTATTTCCAGTCACAACAAAACTGTAGCATTATAGGAGAGCAAGGGAGGGGAAAAAAAATCAAAACCAATAAAAGATCACCAAACACCCAAGGCTTTGCCACATCCAGGTTTTAGAAGTCTCTCCTCCTTATAGCTTCTGCTCTGCTTGTCCACACGAGTGGGCCAAAAAAGCCTGTAGGAAAACTACATTCTGTCTCATTTTGGGAGTGGGAGAAACAGGCAATTTTTGGCTTTCTCATGTAAGGCGATCAAATTTTGTGTGGAACTATGTTTAAACTCAAGTCAGGTCTGGCTAGGTGTTGGAAATGTTGCCTGTGCCACAGGGAAAAAGGGGCTTGGCAGGAAAAGCGTCAGATGAAAAGATTGTCCACCCCCTATAGCAGGCTGCATACTTGGCCATTCACAATGTTGTCCTACCTGCATAGGCATTACGTCAGAATTATAGCTGTGATATTATGGTTAATTATGGCTGTGCTGAATTGTCTCAAACTGGTCTTTAGCTCACTTCTGTATCCTAAAGCATGGGTTAGAATTGAATGTCAATGGATTGAGAAATACCACACTTTGAGTCTGAACCTCCTCCTATGAAAGCTCACTTCTCTTCCATTGTGCTTTTAACTATTAAAGCCAGCTACTGAACAAGAGGGTCTGGATTAAAAAGTGTGACAGAGGTCCTTACATTAATGTAGAGATGCTTCTAAATGAAGATATACACTACTAGTTAAACAACCAGATATGGTTTTATATCATGTGCTTCAACAGGCAATCACCCGTGCAAGGGACTTGGAAAACCCCAGGAGGCTCTGGCTTTGCTGCTTAATGTGTTAACAACATTTTGTGCTCAGCTCAAGACTGACTCTGATTCTCCTTAATGTATTTTTTAAAGGATGTTATTTAGGATTTCATCAGGATAAGATGGTAGGTCCACAGGTGGTCTTACCCTCCTCCTTGTAACTCAATACACGATTGAAGAAACCTCTGAATTTAATTTTTTGTCTATCTAGCTTATAGGATTTACTTAATTGCTCAAGCAGCATTTCTGTATTATTCTTTGTGATATTTCTATGCTGTGTGAAAAGACTTGACAATTTTCTAGGGGATATCTTAGCAGTAGCACTGCTAAACTCCTAGTTCTTGCATATGATTTATGTGGTGTTATCAGGATGGAGATGCAAGTGGATGGAAGGAAGGAGGAGCTTCTGAAACTAACTGGTGCTCCAACAACTATGAAAATTTCCCTGAAGCTCTTAAATTCTAAAATCAGCCTGAAGAGATGGTCACGGTGTAAAAGGGATTTCCAAATAACCCTTTAACATACATCAATATTAAAGTCCACAGCGGCTGCCTTTGTGCTACCTGTCCTGGGCTGAGGCAGAAGGGGACTGTGAGGTGTCCAGGCTCACCTGGGACCAAAGATGCCTGACACCTGCTTTCTGGGGGCAGCTAATGCCACTGTCAGCTAACTAGGACAGGTCTGCACCAGCTGGCAGTTTGGGATGATCTGAAATCATCACGGGCACCTGTTGGGTAGAAATGAGATGCAAACAATTGATGGTATCAAGTAGTATCTTCACTCAAATATCCCTATTTAAGCATAACTTTTCTTAAGGTGACTTAAAAACTGCCTCTAAGGACAGGAAGTGTTACTTGTTTAATAGTGAAGAACATGTTCAGGCTGGTTTGTTTGCTTGCCGAGCCATTTCTTTGACAAAAATAAAGGCCAGATCTGTGATACTTCTTGCTCACAGCCACATGGCTATAAATAGTTTTTGAACCTCTGCTCTTGGATGGGGTCACATCAAAACAGTTATTTTTTCTTTATGGACAGGGTTTTTTTTATCCTGTGTGCAATGTTCTGTGATTTAAAAAAAAAAAAAAAGCAAGTGAACAGGTTAGGAGGAAAAGCAGGCCCTGAAATTAAAATGTGTCTGTCCCACTGTGTTTCTGTCATCTGTTAACATGCTGTCGAGGTAAACAGAAGAAATGTATTGGTGTGTTCAACAGCACAGTGGGTGCATCCTGCTTGGAGTATACAGTAACCATCAAAGTGCTACCTAAATTACCTCCTTTCTTCTTTCCACAGAAAATAAGCTTAGAATGACCCGGCTCACAAAGCGTCTCTGAGTAGGATAAGATGGTCTTCCCATTTATGATCAGGTCAACCTTGACATACAATTCCTTGATGCTGTGTCCTACACACAAAGCAGAAAGAGAGGTCAGAGAAAATTCAAGGGTAAAGAGATTTATTACTTTATTTAAAAGATTCCAGTTTTTCCCTTCTGTTTAAGACATCGAATGTTTTCTCTTCACTGAGAACTCCTGATATACAGAAATCCATGCTTCAGGAACAGGTCTCCAAGTCCCTTAAGGTATATAACAGGGGACATAATAGCATATATCTTTATTGTTAAATAAAATATGATCATGACCACTCTCTGATCCTGAGACCAACAAGCATAGTAAAGCTTGAGTCCATACACCTAAACCTTCTCCTCTGCTGCCTCTAGCAGAGGGGCCGTATCTAATGGGCTCCTGGGAGCTGCCTGTGCCTGCTGCCCGAGGAAACAGTAGCTGGCCCAAGCCAAACTGTCTCACAGGATAGAGACCTTTTGCATGCAAGGAAGCATTCCCAAGTGCTACAAGACACTTGGCACACAAACTTAATTTCAGTGCTTAATACAACAGTGCTCTCGCATTTATACTTTGATAGTAGAGGCTCTAGATAAGCTTGGGGCTAATGGGTTACAAGGTCATTCTCCTGTGCAAGGATCACAAGTCAAACTATGGCTAATATTAACTTGTGTACCCAGCCCGAAAACTCAAAAGCACTTCTGCTTTTGACCTCTTATTCCTGATCAGTCAAGTGCTGGAGGTTATAATTTCAGCTATCACAGGTGGTGAGATGATGGCAGGACTGTGTTGCCTCAGGTTAGTACCTCTGGATCCCTAGCTCTCCCCAACATGCTGCTTTGCATGCCCAGGATGGGTGGGGAGATGTCCATCCCTTTCTGTGTGGGCATCTCTTAGTTCAGTCCCCCACCTGCAAGGGTCAATCTTGGTGATTTGGTAAGCACTGCTGGTGCTGACACAAGAGTCTGGGTGCTGTAGCCGTCTGATTTAACAAGATTCTCCACAGATGACTTAGCTGTGAAGACAAGTTCTAGTTCATGTTGGCTATCCATGTGTACAGGTGAAGGGTAGGAGCAGAATAGGAGTTGAGGACTGACATGACCTGCTTAGGGTGACACATGAAGTCTGAGGCAGGGACGGTAAGAGGCATTTCTGTAGTCCCACACAAGTTTTGAAATTTCTCAGGAATGAAGTCCCTTTGTATTTTACGGGAGGTTGTCATCCATGCTTACTTCTCAATACCAGCACTCACACAGGCTTTGCCTGTTTATAGCACAAGAAAATAGTAATTCACTTACTTAAGACCATTGCAGCTCTGATGTTAAAGGTGTGTGTGGTGATATCGGAGCAATGATCAATGCTGAAAGCAAAATCTTGCTGGGGATCTGTTTGGAGACAGAAAGCCATGGGTAGCAAGTTGTATTTGCAATAAGATAGTGACTGCATAGAGGAAAACAATGAAACACATAAGTGTTAGAAAAAGCAGATTACATCTTCCTTAAATTCTTGGAAGATGTGCTCAAAGCTTCCATACCCCATGTTTAATAGCTACATCTGTCCTTCCTGCCACATCAATCTGAAGCACATTCAGATGATAGCCTATATGTTGGCCTAGAACCTACTGGGTGGGAAAATGAGGCAAGTTCCCCATAGTGGTGGGTAGTCAATACTTATTCAACAGGAAAGCAGAGCTGCTCTTCTCAGGCTCTGTGCATTGCTGTTCCTCTTCAGCACTGATGAGCAATTGGTTATGATGACGTCTTTCAATTCGTTTGTATCACAAGATGGCTTGGCAAGGCTGGCTGGGAAACTGACTCCTGAAGTGGGACGAAAAGTCCAAAAATGAAAATAAAATTGTGTAACTGAGATCCTGCAGTATTTCATGCTGAGTTCCACCACCATGTGATATTTCTAACCCAGGAACTATTCTACATTTCTCCTTTTCTGGAGGACTGTAGCAGAGCTGGGTTCCAAGGGAGCCCCCACAGCTCATTATGGACGTGAACGTTGCTCTTCCCAGTTCCTGCAGTATGCCTTTTTCCTGCACCAAGCTCCAAAACTCTTGTACAAATACAGTGGCTTTCCCCCCGCTTCCTCCTCTTTCCTTGCTTCCTTCCTTCCTCCATGAGACTCTTATCCCTGAAGGCACGTGTCACACTCTGGTGGCAGTTGGCAGGAGCAACTGACAGCTCAGCTGCTGCAGCCAGCAGCATGTGCAAGTGTGTTTTAGGGCTGTGAGTGGAGGTGAATGTTTTGGCCAGTTAGGCAGCCTATCCTCTTGAGCCTCAAGGCTTGCTTTAGTCATAGGTTTGTCCCCCATGGTTGCTCACCAGCCAGCCTGTGCATCCAACTTCCTTCTCTGCTGAAAAGAGATGTGACTGGCACGTGGAGAAGCAGCTGTAGGGTCTCAGTTTTACATGGAGCTGGTAGTGACAAAATACGGACTTGGGAATTGAATTCAAAATTATTGTTGCTTGAGGTAACCTTCTCACTGAATTGAAAATAACAGGTTAGGACAATTCCTCTTTGATGCTGCGGTGAAAGTTGTTGTGTGTGTCTGTGAGGCTGAGGTAGCATCTCCAGAGTCTGACCCTATTTTTGTACACCAGTGACATGCAGCTGTAGCAGCTGTAAGGTAGCAGGTCTGGGTGGCTGAAACCTGACCATATGAAATGAATGAAGGTGGTAGGAGGAGCTGGAGGTGTCTGACAAAGTCAGGCTCTGCATTACACAGATTGTTAGTATGGTCCAAAAGGAAGTCTCCAGTCTGAGGTTCTGATAAATTAAAATAACCCTTTTAAGGAAATAGATAAGTCACTGGTATTTCCTATTTCCTACATCTCCAAGTCCCTTTGCTGGATTTTGTCCTCTGCACTTCTGAAGGAGTTGCTGCAGTTGCACAATCTACTTGGGACAAAAAGTTGGTGCCTGGAGTTGTTTATCACCTACTCAAGCGTGACAAGAGTCAGAGGGTTTTCTTTCCTTCCCTCTCCATATTCCTGTCAGATCTTGCTTTGTTATTGCAGCTTCAGAACACTGTTGCAATCAGGCAGGAGAGCAGTTTCCTGCTCCATCCGGAAAGCGTGTCAAACATCTCTTGTCTCCAGACCGTTATGTCTGCTTCCCCTCTGGTCTATACCACCTCTCAGGGCTTGGTTTCCTCTTTTCTCTGGACTTCTGCAAAAGCTCCTCTCGTTTCTGTTTTGTGTGTTCTGTGATGATAAGGTTCAGGAAGCAGCTGCTCAGATTCAGAGCAACTCGGGCATTGATGCCTACAAACAGCGCTGGTTGTCAAATGACTAGAAGTGTCAATTACGTAATTTCCAGAGGGAGTTATGGTCAAAAATGGCAATGCAACATATAGGATGCTCTTCTCTTTTTCAGTTTAGTCATCTCATTAAATTATGGTATTGAACTAGAAATTCAACTTCTAGCCCCAAAATTTTTAGTTCAATAACTGAGTGGAAAGGGGGTGTTCATGAAAACAAGCTTCCCAGGAAAGCATGCTCTTCTTAGAATGAACCTGACCTTGGGGTGGTTTTAGTTTGGATGCCCAATGCCTGTTTATTTTTGTTGTTGTTGTCTTATTTTTCCTTTTGTTTTTTTTTCCTTTTTTTCTATGGAGTGAACTCTTTTGCCAGATGACATATTTTATGATGCCTTGTAGTCATGGCTATCTTCTGTGGCACCACCAGTGATGCAGGACTCTGATGTAACCCAAGAAGTGTTATCTGTTCCCCAGAGAGGAAGAGATCATGGAAGAAGGCACATGAAATTCCAGCAGCAGTTGTGAATTAAAGCATTTGGGTTTTGTCTTGTTACTCTGTTGCTGAGAAATGTAAACCTTTCCACTGGCAAAAGACACACCAATTAATTTTCAGACCATCTCCCTGTGGAAATTCAGGCTATGACTTTGCAATCCAACTTCTTAGAAGTTGTAGTATACATGGGGGCCTCCTGCTGAAATCAATCGAAAGGATGGCTGTGTTGCTAAAGCTGTGGTGACAGGGAGTCTGGATTCCAAAACATGTAGGCAGAGAGAGGCTGCTGCTAAAAGGATATTAAAGAAAATAGTGGGTTTTAACCACTTACTATAGTGGAGAGGTTTGTAAATTCAGCCGTGCACAATGAGCACAAGTAGTGTGCCATGCCCCTCTTCCTTCAAACGCTGAGGAGTCCCTCCTGTGGCAAAAGCAACTCGAGGCAATTGCCTTTTTTGTATTTCTCAGATACACAACTGTGAGTCACTGTGTGCCTCTCATGGAGTTTTAATACTTATTCTTCCTTGTTTGCCTCAATCTGAAGTGAGCTGGTGAGACTGAAAAAAATACATGTTATGTCTTTCACATGTGCAGAGCAATAACATTTACCATTAAATCTCTAAAATACGTGGTGCTGCCCTTCAGCCTTCCACTTCCCTGCAACATTTTATGGTGCACAGTACTGTATGTTCCCAGACTTCCCTCCACCCACTCCCTTCAATCTGCTCCCTCTTCCATAATTAAAGCTAGAAACTCTTCAAGTGGTTGCAGAGTTTTGCTTTTCCAGTTCAGCTTTGATATCTCATAAGCACTTAAAACATTGCTGGAAATTTTGGAAACACCTTGAGATTTGTCACTGAAAATCTGCTGGATGGGGGTTGAGGGGGTGACGGGCAAAGGGCGTTTTTGTGTGTCTATGTGAGAAGGGCTTTGGCTGCAACATATTTGCAGCTAGCATAAAGGTGCCCAGTAGCAGGATTTTGACTGAAGTTTTGCTCCAGACAGTTCTAAGTCTTTTAGGCAACTGCTCTGTGTTGGCTTCTGTGAAACAATCAGTGCTTTCTAAGAGCTCTTAGACCTGTTGTTTGAACTTGATGCTGCGGCTGATCCCAAATTCTCACCTGTATCTAGCACTGAATGTACAGCACTCGCTGAAGACTCATTTCTGCAGTACAACCCTCCTTTGAGAGGGGCAAATCTGGGAGGTAGCTGGCATCCTGCCACTAATTACCCTTTAGGTGGTATAGTGCCAGCTGACTCCTATGTATCCCACCTCCCACTTCAGCCTTATCCCAGGACCCTAGTGGAGATTTGTTGTGGAATTGGCTTGGGGTTTTTTTTTTGTTGTCTGTTTTTCCTCGCATATGGCCTATAGTGGCACCATGGTGCAAAATTTCAGCTTGGCTTGCTGTCGGGAGGTGCTCACAGGGATGAGCTTGGCTGGGTCTTTCTAGACGAATGAGAAAATTGGTGTAGTACAGCCTAGCAGCTCAGGTGAATCACCTTTTCTTCCTAAAGTTTCTTCTCCTCTTGTTCTTGGCAGAAGGTTCATAGGTGAATTAGCTCAGCTACACCACTGTAAATATGCCTGTGACCCTTCTGGCTGCAGCCCTTTGATATAGAGTATTACCCCAGTAACGGGGATAACAGATGAGAACACACTTTCATGCCTCATTACTGCAGTTGTGGGGCCACCAGCTCATGTTCCTGCTGAACATGGGTGTACACCAAACCACAGGGCTGCGATCTGGGGCTGTCCTCATGCCCTGCATGTTTGTTTAGCCTCCTAGGTTCCAGGAGGTGATTTCCAGCAGGAATCCGAAGCAGACAGCTGGGAATGATAATGTGCTTAACCCACTGGCTATGTCCCTCAGAGCCTGAGCTGCTAGATCACTAACTGGGCATTACAGAATGTATGGCCAGATGGGAAGGAATTAGAGGAATTTTGCTGGGCTGGGGTACAGCAGCCTCTGTCTTTCATTCTCCCCGCCTCAACTTGCTAGTTATCTTCTAATGGCTTTACTCTCATCTGAATCTGCTCTAAAAGCACTTTGTTTACCTATGAACATGAAAATCAGCAGTACAAGTTAATAGGAGTAGCAAGGAGGGTCCACATCTATGTCTTGCAGTAATGAGAAGACACTTCAAATTGGTAAGCTTTGGTGTTTCAAAATAACACTTTAGGAGCAGATAGGCCATGTAACTGAATGAAATGACATAGCTGTGCTTGGTTAGGGTCATACAAGGACAGGCTGGTCTTAGAGGAGCTGGAAATTAGCACAAGGAAGAAACGTATTTAGTAATTACCCAACACTCTTCACCTTCAAAGCTCTTAATAAAATTAAATCATTAGTCCTTAAAACATTCAAGGTGATGAAAGAAGAAGAAAAGAATGAGGAACTGTTTGGGATCTCAGACTTTATGTATTCACTCAACACTTTCCCTTTAATGTCTATTTAAATGAATTAACCTCAATACTCAAGGTTATATTTGACACTGGAATCTACTTATAAGGTGCTGAGGAAGAAGCATCGGTTGAATTAGCAGTTCTCCAGTTGTGCATCTAGATTTCCCTGAGCACCTTCAGTTTAATGAGCCTCCTTTGAGCCTGCCTCCCCCGCATGCCACTGCCATGTCCAGACGTGGCTGGGAGAAGCAGAGTGACACTTTCTTAAGAGGGGAGCAGAACAAATTGTGAGACTTGTATTGGCTGTTTCTAGTTTATCATGAAGATGTTTAATCCCAAGACACTTGGCTGAGACATTACCAGCTCTCAGCTTTTGCTTAGTTTGCCCCTGTAGCAGAATGTTTTATCTCCCATACCTTTCTGGCTTGCTTAGGCAATGTGAAGGTTGAAGGAATAGGGAAGATTAAAGTACATGTATCCTTAATGTCCTGGGGGGTACAGACTGTGGGAATTCCTTTTTGCAAATACTGCTATCAACTTGCGGTCTCTGAGATCTGCTTAAACCTAAAGCTCTTGGAGATAGCTGGTGGAGTGCATAACTGCTGCTTTATGGTAAAACTTACATGGCTGTGGAGGGAAGCCTGAAGATTTAGACTGTCTCATCTATAAACAAAGAAAACACCAGAACTCTAGCAAGAGAAATCTTGTAATGTGGTTTTAAAAAAGTGTTTATGCAATATTTAAATCATTTCCACTACTCTCTCAAGAATACTGAACACTTGTAATGCAAACGGTAATCATATGCAGTTTGGTTAGATTAAGGCAAAGGCATCACTGGCCTGTGTTTACGGCCCGAGCTTTGGAGCAAGGCAATTCTAGTGTCTTACAAAATTAGTTTAAAAAATGGTAAAGACATTGTCTCTGGCTATTTAAAAAAAACCCTCTCGTTGCTGAGTATAACTGGCAGCTTCTCTGAATGTGTTGCTGAGGCACTGACTGTGAGAGTAGCAGCGTTTGGGGTATGAGAACCAGATGCAGTATGGAGGGTTCAGCCTCTGAGCAAAGTGTGGCAGATGAGGAAGAGAGGAAGATATCTGCCCAGTACCAAGCTGAGGTTACCCAGCTGCCACCTGTGGCCATGCAGCTGCTGGTAGACTGGGTGAGGACCTCTGTGCTGTGATGAGTCAGAGGGAAGCTCCTGCAAAGGCAACAGGTGTGAGGGACTCTTGGTTCTCTGCATCTGGAGTGTTGTGTTTGGGGAGGGGGAGCAGCCTTGGCAAAGGCAATCCTTGAATTGAATCTTCCTGTCTTTTCCTATCCCAAACACCTTTCTTCACAGCAGGCTTGCTAGAGCTGTATGCCAGGGCTTGAGGTGAGGTCCAGTGTCTGAAGGTTCACAGAGACTTCCTTTTACCAGTGGTAGTATTTGGAAAGGAGGATTTCTGTGCTTTGTGTGGTATGACAAAGCATTGTCTAACCTTGTTTGAGAAGACAAAACTGAAAGATGCCAGCTTTGAGAGTCAGCACATACAGATCTGCATTAGTATTTGATAATCCTGGTTTGTCCTAGTTAGCTTGAGAGGAAGGGAGGCAGGGCAGGCTTCAGCTACAGCCCTGTAACGAGAAAAGGCTGCATTAATTTGGGCCCAGCAGGGAATGTATTAGAGAGAGAGAGAAAGTCTTTGTTCTTCTGTTCTGTTGGTGAGAAAACACCATGCGCTGCATGAGTAAGATGCATACGGTAACTGCCTGTATTTCTAATAAGATCTGTCTCTTCTCTCATGTGGGATTTTTTTGTTATTGTTCTTTATACTGCTCTACTTGAGACAGATCTCTGGACGTTAGTGCTTGCCAGTATGACTGGGGATTCACAGCAGACCCAAGGTCTTGTGTCAGAAATAGAACCAAACATTACTAGAATCTGCCCTGCTGTTAGACACATGCCATGCTCTGGGATAGCAGGCTTTACTGCTGATTATACAGAACAGTAATCAGCAGCATCTGAGTGGGCTAAATGTTCCCATTTTCCCAGGGTGAGTTGAAATCCACCACAGGAGCGTGGCAGTAAGCTATAATTGGAATGGCATGCTCTCTATACTAAGGAAACTAGCCTGCCCAGTCACCACTGGATTGTTTGACAGGAGCCATCCATCTTCAGGTGAAGAGGAAACTGGTGCACTGAATTAATTTGAGGTAACTTTGGAGATCCTAGCTTTTGGCAACTGGAAGCTCTCCTGAGACTACAAGCAGCATTTAGGACAGATCAGAGGTTTGGGTTTTCATACGTGGTTGCTCTGTACATAGCACTTAAGTATCTTGTTCCTGATGGCTGATCTTCTTTCCTGGTTTTAGGGAGCCTCCTTGAAGTTAATGCTGTGACAGCAACACACAATAATGCTGAAGCTACTTTTGCAGTTTTCTGAAGTGTGTTTCATTTTTCTTAAATTGTTTGGGATATTGTTTGATGTTGAATTGCTACAAGAACCTCATCTCCTGCCTCTCTTTTGGTAACCTTAAGCACTTTAGGGTCCAGAGCTATTCTGAGACCTTGATGACAACTCTAGATGAGATGGTATGGCAACAATTCTCTTGATGCAGTGTATGTGACTTTTGGTAATTTCTACTTTATGTAATGAAGGAAGCTAATCTTTAATTTTCACCAGACTATAACCATAGCTGTGACTCACCTGTTCAGTGAGTCTGAAAACTGCTTCCTTCATAGAGACTCAAATTTTACATGCAATAGCAAGTACTTGCCCACAGTACCTCTTGACCATAATGCAATATGCAGTCTTCTATGTATGTCTCTTCTATTTGCTTCCAAAGGGGAGAACATCTTTTCCTATGGCTTGCCTTGCAGGCTGTTCTGCCTCCTGCCTGTGACTCCTTAGTGACTCCATGGCTACAACAATGGAAGGCATGGCAAAAGACAATAGGTGAAAAATGTGTCTACTAGTTTAGATATGCAGGAGGGGCTGTTACACATAAACAACCCTCTTTTGCAGTCCACAATGCAGGACTTTGATTTGGCGAAGAAATGGACACAGTGAAGAAACCTCTGAGAACTAAATTAGATGAGAAAACTTAAAGCATGGTGGGAAAAGTTCAGCTGAGGTTAATTCTCTTCACTACTAGACTCAGTGAAAGCATTAATATTGATTTTACTAAATGGTTCAAAGTCTAGATGCTGAAGTTAATATTTTTTGTACTTTGGAGGTATGAAGTTTGTCTCCCGCTCCTCCCTACTATTTATATTCTAAAACTAAATACTCTTCCCTCTCTTGAAGTAAAATTAAATCCGAACCACCTGAAGGGGTCATTGGAAAATAAAGTTTTAATCCTCTCTAATGAAGCAGATAACATAGTGTTAATTCATGGAGGGACCAAAATTTTGAAAGATTTATATGTGTACTCATATCTGTGCTACCTTGATTCTGAAGATAGCTGCTGTTTGTTAGGATCTGGTGCCAGAAATACACATGTTGACATCTGGCCTTTCCCCTTGGAGTAAGTAAGCTATACCAGATGAGTATAGGAGCAAGGCTATGACACCAAGATGACTTGGACAGAGCAAGAAAACAAAAAAAAATGTTTTCAAGTTAAATTCTTAAGTCCTTTGATTGTCTGCCCATTAGCGATCTATGCAACAAAAGATCAGAGGGGAGTTCGTGTTGTGTGGCTTTAAATAATTTAGAAGCAGAAGCAATTGCTGGTGACTGCTTGGAGAAAATAAATAAATAAATCCAAGAGAAGCATCTGGCTCAATCTGTCTGCCAGAAAACAAAGAATAATGGAAAAAGAACTTTTTTTTTTCTTTTTCCTTGCCAAGTGTCTAGAAGAACATTTGCCCTGAAGATGAGTGAGGTGAGAATCTTTTGCAGACTCTTCTTTGCCAACTGAAGCTATTGGATTACTTACATCCTTTAGTTAAAGGATATAAGTGTTTGGCCACGGAGAAAAAAGGGCTAGTGCAATTGGTTGACATAGAAAATGGAAACTGGTGTACTGTAAAATTAATGCTGCAATGGTGACAACTTAGCAGATTTGTTTACAAGTTGGTATTGCTGACTGAGCAGGGCTGGGTGTTACAGGTCTAATTTTAAAAAAGGAAAAAGAGGATTTTAAGAGAAATAGTATATTTGATCTCTCTGTATGTAGGAGAAAGGAACTGATGGGCTGTGTGAGGGGGACCCTTATAACACAGAAACTGTTCAGCACTGACAGCCAAATAGTCAGAAAACTGTTATCTAGCCAGTTTGTCAGACTCCCCGTTTCTTCTTTAAGCTCTGAAGTTTCCTCAGCATGGAGTTTAACAAGCAGGTGTCTATACTGAGCTATCTGACCAGAGCAGACTCCAGATCAGAATTAACCCTATTGACTTCAAGGGGCCATTTTAACAGGAATCCAAATATGAGCTCACCAATTTAAAGAAAGGCCAAAGACATGAGTTTCTCTACCCATAAACGCAACCCAGTGCAAGCCTGTACTGAAGTGGGAAGCACCGCTTGGTCCTACTGTGTCAGTGTAGGGCAGAAAAAGCTTTATAGAAATGGCCCTGCTTGAAGTGTGGACATAGTTATAGAAGCAGTCATGGAGCTCAGAGGATATAAGTTCAGCCTGATGTTATCTCTGTTTAGGAAGAGGCATTGGTATGTAAAAATAATTCTCTAGATGACTGTAGGGCCCTGCTTCTTTATCTAGCAGAAGACATTAAATCAAATGTTTTCCCGTATCTCTAAATATATTTTATTATCTTTAAATCTGTAGCTATGCTAACTTGAAACTTGTTGCAGCCTTTTTTACAAGATTTAGACTGAAATTAATATTAATTGCTCCTTTTTTCTGCAACTTCACTTAATGGCTATTAACCTTGATTCAGATGAAGAAAAGACACCACCCCCCCAAATAAATTCAATCATGAATTGGAAAATGTTTGATAGTAAAAAATTAAGAAATGACAGGTGATCTGAACAGTGTTTTATAAAGCCTAGGGAGTATTGTTCAGTATGTCATTTTTCAATGCTGCTACTTTGACTCTCCTGAAGATCTTCCTGAA
Source organism: Heliornis fulica (assembly GCA_013399135.1). NCBI lineage: Eukaryota > Metazoa > Chordata > Aves > Gruiformes > Heliornithidae > Heliornis > Heliornis fulica. Next base: position 905,239 of record VXBZ01001935.1, on the reverse strand, counting down.
AATCCCTGTTACTTACTCCTATGCACAAAAGACTCCTTAATGGTTGATGCCCTCCAGACCCTGTCTCAGAACCTTCTGCCTTAGCAGCAACCTCTTCTGCACCAAGAAATCTGCGGTTTCAGGCAGCTCTGAAATCTCCCAGGTCCTACTGTAAATGTAGAGCTTTATTAATCATTGAGTACACTGGTCTGGGTTTGCTGGCTGAAACAAAACCAGGCATTCTGAAACACTGATTTGTTACATAGCCCCAACAAACATTTTAAGAAAGAGCTGTAAAAATAGTTGGAAAACGTTTCTCATGCAGCAATCGCCTGCTTCACCCTATGAAGGGGGCCCCATTTGGACACTACACTGTAAGAATGTTTTCGAGTCAAAGACAATTTGGCTTAATGTGAATGGTCTGGAAGCAGGTACTGGTGGATGTGTTGAAGAGTTATGTTGTGTAGTGTCTCACTGCCATTGCACTCTGTGGTGGGTGACTGACACTCCAATACTGCTGGAACCTAGTTGGGGCACTTCTCCACTCTTGCCTTCCTGCCTTTCCCTTCCTAGACAGCTGCCTTTAAAAATGTATCTGGAAAGATCAAAAGTGTTATTACTGTAAAGATCACTGTGAAATTAAAAGGGATTGGAATTGGTTATTTGTGTAGCAGGTTCTTTTAATGTCTGTGCATAGACTTGCCAATCACGGTTCTCTTCTCTCAGTCAGATATGTTAACCTGTGCTGCTTTTATCTCGGGATCCCTGCCCAGGTTTCTAAAGTGATTTGTGGTCGTTTGAGATCTTCCCTTGTTTTTGTCACTTGCTCCTGGGAGGAAGAGTGGCACTGATGGGAAATGTCTTGCTATTTATAGACTGTCTCGGTATTATGTCTCCTGTGGTTATATAGAGGAGGCAGTACGCTGTCTATTTACTGTACTTGTAGACCACCTGTCTCTCAGCCTCAGTCTCTCACCATGGGTTTGCTACTGAGGATTTTTGTCTGATGTCTTTTAAATTACTTTTTTTTTTTTTTACAAGTGCATGATATTGATCAATGGGGTCTTGTCCAGCCCTTTCTTTTAATGCATCACTGGGGGTCCTGGTTACTGAATGTTGAATCTGATGTGACTGGGTGGGGACGGGGCTCCTTTTAAAGGATCTGGAGCACAGGGTCAGGCTGGGGGTTTGATGCAATTCTGTATCTTACACATTATAGGGGGCAGGATTCAGCTAGACTAAGTACTTGCAACAGGGAATGTGGACTTGCTTGTGGGAACAGGAGATTGCTATGATTTCTCTGTCTTCAGTTATCCACTGAAGATCATCCGCTACATTTATCACAGTCATATTGGCTCTCATTTCTGGCTTTAGTAAGATTTTTACTGCCTTATAGGAAAGGATCTGATAAAGGTAAAATTGAACATTCATCTCCTCCTTAAATGCTCAGACTGAATTCCTCTGTTTATAGAGGGCATTCAGCCTCAGAAATAAAGCTGCAAAGTACTGGGCTAAAATTCTCTCAACTTCCTTAAATTTGCTTGATTCAACCCTGATTCACTGATAAGATCCTAGAGTTACAGTAACAAGAGTAGGGGTGAAATACCAACCCTCTGGAAGCCAACATGGGATCCCTTACCCAAAATTTCATACTAGATAGCTCGCTGTGGCCACTATCTCAAAACCCTGTTGTCCTCTGGCACCTTCAGTGAAGCCGGAAATACCACAGGGATTTCTCAGACCCCAGAGGGACATGTGGGGCACTGTTCTCCTGAAACATCTAGAGAGAATAGGCAGGTGCCTAGCATTGACTCTGTGCTTGCTGACATTAGAAAGCTGTCTTGAGAAGGTTAGTTGAGAAAGGGTCTTGTCAAACCTAGGTCTGCTTGTTCCCTCCTGTGTGAGAACAGCTGGTGGGACGCAGCTGAAGAATGAAGCTGTGTTCTGCCCAGCTCATGGCTTACAGTGAAACGGAGTTGGGATAAAGCTTCCCCTCTTGCGAGAGGGTGTTGTGAACACCCTTTGGCACTGTTGTGAGCTTGCCAATGAGATCAGTAACAGCAGTAGCAAAGCAGTGTGACAGTGGCTGTGCATGTTGCTTCCAAAACTGTAAGGGAGTGAAGAGCTGGGCTTCACACAAGCAAATCTGATTTAAATCTTGCCGTTTCAGTATCTGCGTAGTCTTATCTCCCATAGCTACTCCTGGGAGAACAAAAACCCACTTTCAGTGTTGGGACCTGACCTGTATGATCTTTGGCTTGTGCTTCTCAGGCTGTGCATTCTCATGAAGGTACCTTTACTTTTCTGAGCATGGCAAACCAAAATAAGTGACACAAGGTCTAACCAAATGCATTCTGTTAGCTAGGCCAGTGGTGTGCATAGTAAGAAACAATGCCTGACTGACACATGCCCAGCAGATAAATTTCATCATCATTTGAACTGGCTTAAAGCATAGCCTGTGCCTCTGTGTCAAGGCATCTCATGCTGAGACCTGTTGAGGAAACAGAATTAACTTATACAATGAATTCTTACTGAAATAAAAATAATGCCAAAGCTTGTATTCAATATCTAATTAAATATTTTCCTAATGCAGTAGACCCATTTATAATGTGTGAAGCCTGACTTTAGTCTCCTGGGTGCAGGTCAGTAAAGAATAGCATTACAAATATTTATTTACTTCTCTTGTCCCTCACTGGCTTTATTTTAATGGGTGTGCAAAACAGCATGAAAGCTACAGGGGAGAAAAAGCCTCCCGGGGAAACCCTTTGTATCAGGATGAATTGGAAAAACAAACTCTAGGGTGCTCATTTGCCATGAATCGCTTTTCACATCACGTGCAGAAAATGAATGAGGCGTCTGTGAATCTAATTCCCTTTGTCCCAGTTGTAAAGCACATCAGCACAATAGGAGAGGCACAAGGCCAGCAAAGCAAGAGGTGGAAAGCCGGCACCATTCAGTGAATTCATTTTCAGCCATTCCAGTGGCACTTGCTCCTTTTCTTCCCTACAGATTTAAAGAACAAACAAAACCCTCTGGTCTCTGGAAAATGTCAGTTAAGAGCTGTTGCTGAAGCCTTCCTATAAGCACGGTGGCAATGGAGGGAGAACACGAATCCTTCCCACTGTCACGCTGGGTCCCTTGTCACTCCAAGTGGGAGGACAGAAAGCACAAGCACATCACCACAGCTTTGCTGTACAGTAGGAAAACAGAAGGTCGGTGCATTGAAGAGTGTGTTGTCTGGGGGGTAAAAAAGATAAAGATCTAGGGTTTTCCTCTCTTTAACCCAACTTCAAGATAAAATCCTAATCATCTCTTTTGTGCTGAACTGGATTTTTGACAGAGTTTTGTTATTCTGAATTAGGTTAAACTGTTTCTTCTTTATCTTCTATCTATCTAGTTTAGATATGTGGGTGTCAGCCAATCCCTATCTGAAAGACTAAAAATGTTCTAGCTGCAAGCCCCAGTGCTGGCTTGGGAGCCTAACCCTTCTGTCCACTGCCTGGCTTAGATGCCCCTCTCACTGCACGAGAACAGCCCAGCTTTGTTGCCCAGCTGAAAGGAAAATGGAAATTTTAAAAATCTCACCACAGCTTTTGTAATATATTTCCAAGTTGTCCTCTTTGCAGACTGTGTGCGTAGGCCATTCGGTGCTGGCAGTGACATAAAGCAGGACTAAGATGAGAACAAGAGCATTTGATGTCTTCATGGTGGTGGTGGTGGTGACGGTAGTTTGCAGGATTACTTCGGTCTCGTGCTAACTCTCTGGAGGGAGGTGTTCCTTCCTTTCTCCAAGGGAGACAGGAGTTGCTACATTTGCATCTGCGGAAGGGTTAAGGGAGCCAACGCAGCCGTAGCTTACCACAACGTGGTATAAACAAGAGGCTAATCAGAATTGGAGAGCGCTGTTTCCGTGTGCTTGGACTTCTGCTTTCAGCTTCATGTTAGTTTAAACTAATGACAAATGAGCTAATCACACCTACTCACTGCATGGCATAGCCCTGCCTCGGCGCCTGCTGGAACAATGCAGCAAACTGTTTAGTTTTTCTCTGGCTGCCAGCTTCTACTTTTGAAGTCAAAGCTTTTGGGTCAGGACTTCAGGCAGGCTTATTTAGCCCTTCTGGACGCAAAACATTGCGATCCAAATTGCCCCATCTTAATTAGACCAAGTCAGAGTAAACTTTTCAAGGCAGACAGTTGGGTTTCCATGCTCATCCTAGTAACAGATCTGTCTGTTGGAGGGAAGGAACGTGCGCCTGATGAAGCTGACACCAAACAAGTAAGCCTTGAAGCTTTTAGGGATGACTCCTTCCTGCCTATGCCTAATACCCACGTGTATGTTCATTTTGATCAGTGGCTCTTAGGAATGTACTATTTAACAGTGTAGCCAGGCGGATAAACCTAGACTTAATTTTTTTTCCTTCTGTCTTCCTTGTTATCTAACTGCCACTAGTGATATCATGCACCTGTTATTTGCACTAGGTTGTTTTCTGTTTTAAAGCTGTGCTTTATGCAAAAAAAAAAAAAAATAGTGGCTGTTTGCAGGTGGCAGGGAATAATGATCAGGAAAGAAAAGCGGGGAGGGTTGTGCGTCGCCAGTAAACTTCTCCAATTCAGTTTATGATCCAGGGCTGGAATAGAGTTTCAAACCGCGGTTGCCAAAATTACCTTTCCTGGACAGAGCACCAAATGGAAAAAAAGCTGCAGGCTAAATTCAACCATAAAGCAAATGTCTACAATAGTCTCTCAGCTGGAGACAAGGAGAGTTTAGCTCAGGGGCATGACAGAGTTGGATAAAAGATCAATCTCTGGTTTTCTTGACCTGAAGACTGCAGGTATCCCTTGCTCTGCCACCTCATTAAGTTGAAGAGGGGAAGCCTACGTACTTTAGCAAAGAGGAAAGCACCTTAAGATACTTATGAAATAATGCTAGACAGTAGAGGTGTTCCTGAGACAAAATCCTGGTCTGAATGAAAGTAGTAGAAGTAAACCCATAGATTAACAAGGGGGGCAAGATTTCAACTATGATGTATTAAATCTAAGAGCCAATCTAATGTGCTTTGTTTTGAATAATGAAGCTCAGACTGGCTTCATGGTTTTGGATACTATCATAATGGTAAATTTTAAATCCAGGGCCAGGGTGAGAATCCAGGAAAATTTCCTCAGGCATGGAACATTTGCAAATCATGTATAAGGAGTTGGGATACACATCTGTCTGGTTTGAGTGGACTTTGGTTGTGCCCAGCTGATAGCTGACATAAACAAGGAAAATTGCAAAGGAAATAGTAAAGACAAGTAATATCTTGGATTAATTTATATGAGCTAGAGTCATGTAAAGTAGAAGTCCCTTCCCACTAAGGTCTGCAAAGATAGTGAAACTGGATATAGCAGTTCATCGCAAAATGCAAAGTACACCAGATCAGGACTGTGAGAACATAACCTCTAGATTCTTTTTAAGGAATGACATCATCATAGTCCTTCATTTAAAATGTCAGCTTCATGCTTAATAACAATGAAGAAAGCAAATCACTTGATGGGGATAAGGCTTCAGAGATCCACTGCAGATTACTAAATAAAGTAAATCAGGCTCAGGACCTCTGCCGAGATGACAATCGTTGGAAGCTGGGAAAACGCATGGGAGAAGAACCATACCTGTTTGCCCTGCTCTTCCTCTTCTCTATGTGCCTCCTTGCCCACACTGCTTGGAACAGTTTACTGGGTTAAATGGAGCCTTTCTCTGGGTTAGAGCAGTTTACCTGGACTCTCGGCTTGGGTCTCTTTAGTTAGAGAAGACTGAGGGGTGACATTATTAATGTTTATAAATATGTAAAGGATGAGTGTCAGGAGCATGGATCCAGGCTCTTCTCAGTGATGGCCAGTGATAAGACAAGAGTCAATGGGTCCAAGCTGGAATATAGGAAGTTCCAAGTGAATGTAAGGAAAAATGTTTTCTCTGTGAGGGTGACAGAGCCCTGGGGCAGGCTGTCCAGAGAAGTTGTAGAGTCTCCTTCTCTGGAGATATTCAAGACCAATCTGGACACATTCCTGTGTGGTTTAATCTAGGTGATCCTGCTCGGGCAGGGGGGTTGGACTAGATGATCTTTGGAGGTCCCTTCCAACTCCTAACGTTCTGTGATTCTGCCCTTCCTCTTCTCTTTGCCTACCTCATTCTGTTGGAATAGTGCTGCTGGTGACTTCCAGAGTGCTGGCTCAAAGCAACCTTTGGTCTTTGCTGAAGCCCTGTGGTAACGGCTCTGCAGATAGCCAGGATTCTGGGCCCTGCCTCACGGAGATTTTTGGTCTAAGCACAAGCAGACAGTCTGGGAAACTGGAATAACATTGGAGTTTCTGGATAGAAATCTTCCTGCTTCACTGAAAGCAGGATGGCTGGGCTAGATTTCATAGCAGAAACTAATTATTACTTTGCAGATGAGCTCAGAAGCTAATCTCGGGTGAGTGCCTACACTGTTTCCCTGTCTGGTGCATAGAATGTCTCTTGAGACAGCTACTTCATTTTTTTTTTCTTGGCAGTGTTCCTGACACTGACTCAAAATGGCAAGTCACAAGATTTTGTATAATTTTTTTGTTGTTGCAAGGTTGGAACATGTGTCTCAAGTTGGTTTTGGGTAGCCAATGCTCTGAGGGAAAACAGCCGTCCATGATAGCTAGTGTCTCGGAAACCTGTGCTGTAACTTCCACTTTGCCGCGCCATGTTGTTCTCAGTGGGAAGGGAATTTTACTTTGAGTGGTTCAAGCTTACAATGTGTGCTCCAGAAACTGTTTCACCATTTCATTCCCTGTGTAATCCTTGTATCTCCTAGAAAGAGCTTTATTACCAACTCCATCTGTTCTGAGAGCTGCTTTCCCTTCAAACAGCCGAAGCCTGTGGGATGAGAAACTATATCTAAACAAAGTGGTATCAGTGCTGGCAATGGGAATTCTGTTTTGGCAGGTTGCTTAGCTGGCCAACAAGCATGTTTCTTTATCTGTCTGACTGAAGGCTTTGACCACGGAGATAAGCAACTCAAAAATGCCTGTAAAGAAAGCTATCTACAAATGAAGGTGACTACATATATCTAGAGCACTCTTCACCTTGTTTAGATGCTTCTGCAGTATTAAAGTATGGAAAAGCCTTTTGTTCCTTATCAAGAAAGTTATTATATCTGTAATATAACTGGGCAAAGTAATGAGACAAAGATAGCACACTAGTAAATAAATAAATCTTGCATCAATATCTAACTTGAGTTGGCTCATACCAGGCTGCTGATATAACTGTATCAGCAAATCACACACACACCCACATAGCTTAATACCACTTGCCTCTCGTACCTGTAACCAGTATCCATTACCAGGTTCTTGTTGAAAGTATAGCAGTAAAGAGGTTGGGTTGGTTGGGGTTTTGGGGGAGGATGTGGTGGTGGGGTGGTGGTTTTTGTTCCTTCAAGGTCAAATTTTCACCTTTTAGATTGTAGTCAATGGTGAGTCATAATTTAGTAGGCAGCAACCTCTACTATTTAAATAGCATACTTTTAAACAGCCTAATTATAAATATCTTATTAATTTGGTAACACTGTTACCATTAATTTAAAACTGTATTGTTTTTCACAGTTACACATTAGTTAAAATTCTTATTCTTGAATTTTAGAATACCCAACTGTTTTATAATTCTGCCACTCTTCCCACCCACACTAGTTGGTGTCAGAGTACAAACCTGATCCTCTACTCTTGCCTGCTCCTCCCTACACCCCCCTCCTGTCTTTTGGGCATGTACTGATGGAGAGTCCTGTGGGTTGTCGACAGGGGCTCCCTTCAGTGTTCTAGTGGATTTGAGTCTTCAGGTAGCTTCAGGGCTGTTTTAGGTGCCTGCACTCCTACTGTCAGAAGACCCCATCCTCTCTCTTTCTTTATCTGATTTTATGTCTTATTCCCTTTGATTTTTTTTTTCTTTGTGTTGCAGGACCCATCCCTTTTTTACACTGACTCCCTTTCATTACCCCACCTCACTGCAAACAATCAGTTCATATATCTCATTTTCTTTTTCTTTTTTTTTTTTTTCCCTCATGGTCTCAGTTCTGATATATTTCTGTTTAAATTTTATATTCCCAACACCTTTATGCAGGCAGTGTTGGCTTTATGAGATATTATGAAACAATTTCCAAGGCACAGGCAGCCTCCTAAGACTACACCCCAAAACTCTGCTAAAATTATCTGGTTTATACTGGCAATGCTTTTTTTTTTTTAACCTCACATAGGTATTAAAGCAAGTTACTCTACTCTAGCCTGGATTCCTCTACCTACCTCAATTAGTGCAAGTAGTTTCATATCTGCAGCACAGCCTGCATACCAGTGTAACTAAGCTATGTGTTTTTCATGCTCTGTTTTATGCTCACACAGCATCCTCACCCTTGAATTGTTTTAATTACTCTCTGGGCTCCCTACAGAGATTTCATTAGTTGTGAGGCCTGGTGCTCCGGCGGGGCCTCTTGCTCGTGTTTGTGTGACTGCACCTACGCCATGACTTCTGCCGAGTAGTTGTGTTTGCAAAACCTTTTCAAATGTAGACCTGGATGGTGCTTTTCCTGATCTCAGCAGTGGGGTTTCTTCTTAAGAGTTTCTTTTATTTAAAGATTTACAGACATACACACACACACATTGTGCAAGCACAGTATATGGTGAGTCTGAAGTTATTTCTTTCAAGCTGAAATCTTTTATTCTTGTGTTTGTTGTCTGTTTATACAACTTTATTGTGCAATGTCACGTTTCCACAGGGAAAGCTTCACTGATTTCTGTTTTCTTGCAATTCTCTCTGAACAAAAGCTTTAAGTTTCTCAGCATGGGTCACAGAACATCACAGAACATTAGGAGTTGGAAGGGACCTCCAAAGATCATCTAGTCCAACCCCCTGCCTGAGCAGGATCACCTAGATTAAACCACACAGGAACACGTCCAGATTGGTCTTGAATGTCTCCAGAGAAAGAGACTGCACAACGTCTCTGGGCAGCCTGCCCCAGGGCTCTGTCACCCTCACAGTGAAAAAGTTTCTCCTTACATTCACTTGGAACTTCCTGTGCTCCAACGTGGACCCATTGCCTCTTGTCCTATTGCTGGCCATCACTGAGAAGAGCCTGTCTTCTCCATCCTCCTGACACTCACAATTTACATATTTTAAAAATTAATGAACTCACCCCTCAGCAGGTCTCCTGCTAGTGAAAGACAGCGAGTGAAAATTTCAAGGCAAATAGATGAGATTTTTCAGAGGAGATACCTTCACTCTCCATGAAAGAACTTTTCCTGCTGTGCTGGTAATATTGTATTGAATATGAAATACAAACTGAGGTGCTACCACCACCCTTTTCCAGCAGCACCTGAGAGAAGGTAAGTTTTGTTTTGTCAGACTTCTGCAGCACTAGAGGTGTTTGAGGTGCTGTGCTGTTAGCAGTGTGCATGACAGGGCTCATGCAAGACGTTAAGTCTTGCAGGAGCAGAGAGCAGCAAGCCCGTGAGCCCCTGAGGCTTCTCCCTTCTGTGGGGTGGGAAAGTTTCTGGGACCTACCAGCCCTGTTGGCTGCCGGTGGAAGCACCTGTTTGGCAGGCATCCATCTCCTACAACCACCCCTTGTCTCTGCAAGTGCTGAGGCTGGGCTGGGACTACTACAATGCAAGAGAATTTGAGGTGAGCAGGACTTGGTGACAGGGCTGCTGTGATAGAGTGGCTTTGATGGGCATCTGTCCTCCAGCCAGGGTCAAACCACCACATGGGCTTTCTCTGAAAAGGGTAAAGCTGAGCTTTGCTGGGCCCTGGCACACTCTCAACACAAGACCTCTGTGGCTGGCTGGGGTTGGACTGTTACTCGGGAGTACCTGCTCCCTGTGCAACACTGATGTTTGTACTTAGCATGAGCCTGTATGGTTTTATACAGGTCAGGTTTTAATTACTTTGACACCTTAAATAGTAGCAGATTACAATGTTTGTTACCTTGCTAATTTTAATTGTGTGGGTTTATTGTTTTGTTTTGTTTTTTACCAATAGCTTTCAGGAAGAGGGAGTAGCCAGAAAAGGAAGTAGAAATGTCTTGTTTTTATCATATATATATTAAATGTTGAGAACATTGTCTAAGTTTCTATGTTGTTACAGTTTTTCAAGACTCCATCTGGAGTCTACAGACTGTGAGACCGACAAAATGTTCCTGGCTTATCTACTATCAAGTAATAGTGTGTACATTTGCACAGGCAATTCACACCTTAGATTATGCAGCTGTAATAAATGTGCAAAAGTGAAGTCTTGAAATGCTTCCTTCTGGTTACAAGCTAACCTTTTCCTGGAGGAGATGGTAGACAGTCATGGAGCAAAGTTAAGCCGTTGTCATGAAGCAAGTGTGGTCCTCAGGTCTAGAGAGGAGGGCCACAAAAATGATCAGAGGGCTGGAGCACATCTACTGTGAGGAAAGGCTGAGAGAGTTGGGGTTCTTCAGCCTAGAGAAGGTCTCAGGAGACTTTATTGTAGCCTTTCAGTATTGAAAGGGGACTGGAAAAAATGTGGGGACACTTTTTATTAGGGCCTATAGCAATAGGACAAGAGCTAATGGTTTTAAACTCAGAGGGTAGAGTAAGACTAGATAAAAGAAATTTTTTACAATGAAGGTGGTGAAAAACTGGAGCAGGTTGTCCAGAGATGCTGTAGATCCCCCTATGCCTAGAAATACCCAGGTTAGATGAGGCTCTGAGCAACCTGATGACCCTGCTTATTGTGGAAGACTTGGATTAGATGACCTTTAAAGGTTGCACAAACCATCCAGTGATTCTATGATGACTTCTAGATTTTACCATTTGAATCCTTAGGTTTATAATGTCCAATATTTCAAAGGCTTGTATGCAGTTTCTCTGCTTTGATTGTACAGTATCTTGCTATAAAAAATAGATTACTTTAAAAAACGCTATTTAACTCACTTATAAGCTGCTGGAAGAGAAGATGAAAAGATTCTGGGTTTTAGGCTTGTAGACTACTTCTGGTAGCAGAAGCAGCATTTGAAGCATAGGTATAGAGTTGATGGGTGGTACTGAGATGAAAGAAGCTGTCTAGCTTCCATTTATCACTGCATGTTTTTATTGCCTTCAGTTGCACTGCTGTGCCAGATACTCTTCTGTAGTGACATGAACTCTGCTCAGCCCCAGGGAAAGAACTAGGTTGTCTCCTGTATGGCCTCTTCTCTTTGGCACCTTCTTTCCATGATGTGGGGGAATATCAGAGAAAACATTTGATCATGGTAGGTTTGGAGCAGGAAGGTGATTTTTACATACTGTCTGTCTGCCATTTGTTTGCATGCAAGAAGGTGTAGGATGAGTTAGTTCTGGTGCCCTCTGAAGAGGATAGTCATACTTGTGATGTAGCTAATGTGACACATATACAGAGTGACTGACTGAGAGTTAGGGATGCTATTCTTGGACAAGTGTTGCTACGTTTGTCAATTCGTCCGCAGTGTGCACTGTTGAGTACGGGAGTGGGAAGGAGGAAAGCGGACTTAGCACCACCCGGAGCAGAGGCATTGATGCACGCATACGTTCATGTGTGGTTTGTGTTGCATGCTCAAATGTACATGAGCCTAAGGCTGGAAAGGCATTCTGGCCTTGAAGTCATGTGGTCTCCCAAACCGTAGTAGGGGTGGAAGTGACAAAACCAGCTTTGGTGCAAAGAGAAATGCATTCATCTGCTTCTGCATCTCCCCTCCGCGGTCCCACCAACGGATCTCAGTAGCTGTGCACAGTTATTGCTGTGGCAGTTGGGTTTTGAGGTGGGTGGGAAGCATCAAGTGAAAACCATTCTCAGAAAATACCTCTTCACTAACTCCAAAGCTTATTATGGAAGTGCTGGTAATAAGTGGTGGGAACATGCCTATCAGCAGGGGAGTCTTCTCAGCACCAGGAGCAAGCACTGCAGTTAGCAGGAAGAAGTTCCCCTTCCAGAATAACCTGTATAAGATCAGGAATGTTTTACCTATTGCAAGGCTGGAGTCCAAAGCAGGGACTTGTATGGTGTTTCTCCTGGACTAACAGACTCTAGCTGTCATGGGGGTGGACACCTTTTGTTCAGATGAAGCCTGGAACAGGAGAATCTTTGAAACCTCTTGCTTGAAAGGGGTGAGGGAGAGTTTCCAGTGTCTAGGTTCTCCTTTCAATACAACCTGGGACTTTGTGATGGAGCAGACTCAGCAAACAACTAGTTAATGTTTGATGAAAGGAACAGTTTCTGGCCCTGTGGGCAAATTCTGTTTACAGGTGATTCATCAGGGCATGAAGTTATATCTATAGAGTATCTATAGCCAAATGCACACAGTGGGACAGTGTGAAATTTTGTTGTTGCTCAAGTGTTGGGGAACTTGGCACCTCAGCAGGGTTTTAGATTGAATAAGCATCCACAAGTGGGCCTGCATTTCAAGAATAGCTTCCCTTGGGGTTCTGGAGCACCTAGCACTGATAGTCTTTTTTCTTTTTTTCCTTCCCAATAAATGATCCAGTTGCCTTTCAGATAGGCCTGGTGTGAAATCTTTAATGTTTCATAGTCATGTGCTGGGATGTATGGACATGGTGAACAAGCAGCTTGGCCCTTCCAGGCAAGAAAGCAGGGCTTAAATTAGGCAAGAAATTTTTATTTCATTAACCTACTTTGTTGTTTTTTCTCTCTTTTGGTACTTGAGTATTCCCTAACCTATATTTCTTTTCCCCTTTCTGACTGGGTGTTGAGGTTAGATTTGTTTGGATGCATGGAAAAAAAAGAGGTGAAGACACTATAGCCAAAGGAAGACTAAGTTTAAACAAGACTCATGGATTTTTAGGAGTGGATTTCAGACTGGTCAGCCTACTGCCACAAAGTTGTAAGTCTGATGCAAATTAATTTCATAGCTGCTGCTGACGTTCTCCCAGCTAGGTTATTCCAGCAGAAGCGTGCCTGCTAGGGAAGTTTGCAGTTGCAGCCAGTGAAGCTGTCCCTGAGTTTACCCTGCTGTTCTCAGCCTGTGTCCCCTTGTTGTCAGCACGATGCCAGGTACAAGAACACAGGGAAGTTGCTTTCTTGGTGGCTTGTGTTGCTGCTTCAAATGCTGCTGCAATGGGAGGTATTGCTCGCTCCCTCTGAACATTGCTGTAATTGTGCAGGGGGACTTGGCTGCTACAACCAAATCTGAGTCTGACAGGAGGGAGCAGAGCCTGGTACAGGCTTCTTCCTAGGTGGGGGGAAGGATGTGCTACACCCATCCCTGCCTCAGGGGACAGAGCTAGTACAAGGATAGCTTCAGACAAGGGTTGAGGGGGTTCAGACTTCCTGAAATCAGAGTTCTCCGCTCAGTCTCTTGAGGGTGCCAGTGCAACGAGCCTGCTACCTCAGCCAGGCGCTCCAGCAGGCACAGGTTGGTGTGGATTGCATCTGATGTGAGGGTGGGATAGAGCCGAGTGCAATCTGTGGCAGGAATTTGCCAACAAGGCAGCAATTATAGATATGGTACTATATGTGTGAAGGGCCATTGCTGCTTCTCTAACATTTCTAGAAGGAAAGACAGGAGCCATTTTAGGATGAGACTGCTATTGCCTGCTCTGTACTGGGGATTGGACAGCAGAGATCCTTCCTTAGTGGTACATCAAGATTAAAAACTCCAGAAGTAGACAGCTGTAATCTGTGCTTTACCCCTGTTTCTGCTGAGACTAAACAGTGCATAAAAGCATCATCTTTAGTCCAGGTCTGACATCACATCACAATGCTGACAATGTTACCTTGCCCTTTCAGGAAGCCAAACTTACTTTCTTTAATAGGAGCTTCTTTGGTATGGGGCAAGTAATGTATTAGGGTAGGCTGCATTTTCTTGTTGGATATTCAGAGAGCATCATCTGGGAGAGCTTCTGGCTCATTCTAGCTTCTGTTTCCATAATAAAGTCAGTATGGATCAGAGCCACAAGGTATTTCTAGAATAGAGATTTAGAGGACTAAAATTAACATGTGGACCTTCTTGTCCCAAGACACCAGTTTGGCTATGGATAGCTGTCTTCAGAAAAACCTATCTATCTGTCTTTGTGTGATAGCTTTTCCTTCCTGGTAGACAAATACAGGCTGAGTTAGCAAGGACACGACAGTTTGGACTAGCTAAGCCCAATTTGGATGTTCCTGAGATGAAAAAGTGGGATTTCTTTAGTTTCCTCTGGCAGAGAGAAGTTTCACTAGTAGGCTTGGTCAAAGCCTGGCTTGAATCTGTTTCCTAGCAGAAACGTGCTCATCTTTCCTCCCACATCTATCGCAATCCCTTCCAGAAGATTGGTGATGGTGGGAAGAAGCAATTGCATTGGTTTTGAGACTGTTTGCTGTGAGCACCCCAGCCCGAGCTCTGCGCTAGCTGGAAAGAATGACGTGAGGAAATAGGATTGCAGAGCCTGGGGAGAAGCTTTGCAGACCACCTGGCCTTCAAATTCCTGGCACTGCTCAAACTTGTCTCTGTAGGAAATCCATGTTTCAAGTCAAGCTCAGGTCACATGAGAAAATGAATTTGGCAGGAATATCATGAGTCCCTACTGATCTGCCAACAAATCCACCCCAAGCATCTTGCTCTGTGGCTCTATGCTTANGGGCAAGTACTTACAGAAGTGCCTGGAGGTGGCTTCTGCAGGCTTTCCCATCAACCAGTGCTGCTGCAAGCTGGCTTGCCTTAGCACTGTGTTCCCCTTTTACAGAAAAGTGAAAGGCAAGGAGTGAGGAAAGGCTTGAAAGCAAAGAGAATTAAGGCATTAAGGAAAAAAAAAACCCAAGACATTCCTCCTTAGTTTTCTGTGTTCCTGCTGTCCTAGGAAGACTTCAGTTCTCCTGGCTGCTGTTCAGTCACTCAAAAAAATGTACAAACGTAGGGACAGTTCATACTTCTGTGCCCACCTGACCTCCACTGACATCATTAGTAGCAACTGGTGAGATGTTGGCAAGTGCATTTAAGTGCTGTTTTGTGCATTGTTTTTCCCAAAATATCTAGGCTTTAGAGCAAGATGCATAAAGAAAGCGAAATTCAAAATGAGTCTGGCACAATTATAGTAGAAATAAGCAGCTATCGTGCTTAATGCAGATGCCATGATGGGAAATATAATCCCATTTTCACTTCTTTTTTTTCCATCTTTTGTGGTAGGTGCTCTGTTATCATCTTTGTGCGGGATGCTCAGAAATTTTATTGCGTTCAGTGTGTCTGGGAATTGGGATGTCTCTTTATTACAGAAAACAGAGATTTTTGAGATGGGTTGTCAACAACTTGCAGTGCTTTAACGTCCCTTCAAGGTGAACTGGATGATGCACTTGGCACAGAAGTGCCCCCTGGGGCAGTATGGCTGGAAACAGAGGACTTTCTGTTCAGGCTCCACATGTTTGAAAATTAGAGGCCTGAAATCAGATATGCACATCAACTTCTCTCTATGGATAACCACAAGCATAACTATGGAAGTCTCTGAAATTTTGCTGCTCTGTGATTTAACTGTGGGCACTAACGGGTGAAATGCTGAGCTGTCATGTTTCCTAAAGGAACTGCATAACCACATGTTTGAAAAGGTTTCCTTTAAATTTGTAAATGAGGCTGTATATGTGCTTATTTGCATATTTCTGGATCATATATAAAAGACATAATATTGTATATTCTATAAATACATGTATGTAAACATACATAAGACAACTAAAATATTCATGTGTGTTTCTATTTAGGTGACCCTAAGTTCTGCTAGAATTAGATATAATTAATGATATCTAATTAATTACAGGTTAATACCCTGAAGAAAAATATCTTAAAAACTAGGTATGAAGAAAGTGACTGAGACTGACAGCATAGGTCCTTCTTCTGGTAGTCGTACAAAGAGTGAATATGGCTGTAGTCACTGAAGCACTGTAGTCACAACAGTGTTTTAGTGTTCCTTTAGCCTCACCCAGTGCTGTCCTGCCTTGGCAAGGTTAGGTAAGGAGGCAGGAGTCTGAGGGAAGAGGTGGTGACATGTCTGAGGTCTGAGAGCTTCTCCTCTGTTACCTGTGTCTGCTGTGGGACTGTATCTGTGCCGTCCCTCTCGGGGCAGAAGGGTCTCTGGCTTGTTAGTGGGAAATGCTTCTCCATTTTGCTCAAACTGATCAAACGTGCAAAAGAAGGCATAGCAGAGATGCCGAAGGAGCCAAGCTCTTTCAGAAGTGGTCTGGTGAAAGAGCACCTGCTTTGGACTGTGCGGGGCAGCCTCCTCCTTCCCTGTGCGGGCAGGGGGAGGTGGATGCCAGCAGTGGTTCAAAGGGGGGTTGTACACTGGGGGTGGCTTTCAAGGGGAAAACATCAATTTGCCAGTGCTCCCCCATCAGATTTAAAAAGGCTGAGGGAGGCGCATCAGGGCTCGTACTCTGCTTGGACCGGCTCCCTGGATGCCAGAGCAGGTAGCCTGTTAACAAGTGGGTGAAACGATGTAGTTACTGTCGAGTAACTATGCTATGGTTGTCAGCAATGGAAAGGACAAGACCTAAGGCTTTATGTAGCGGGGAGAGAAGCACCCGGGAAGTTTCTACTTGAGGCTTTGCTTCATGTGCCTTGCTGCCGCTGAAGCTTTCTCTTACGGTTTTGGACTCAGATTTTCCCCGGGAGGGGCTGTTGACCCTCCCCGAGTGATGTCCCGGGTGTCTCCGCACACCTATTTCCAGGCGAGCCACCTGATGGTGCTGTTCGTTCAGGTTCCCGGCCGCCGTGGGGACTCCGAGCCTGCAGAGCTGCGGACCCGCTAGTACAGCTGTAAGGCGTTTAATTAATAAATAAACGGTCAAAAAAAGGGTCTGCGTCGCCCACCTGGCTCTGGCGGTGGGAGCTCACCTTTCTGTGAGGCCCTTGGGCAATAACAGATGGGGTTTTGTAAGGGAAAGTGCCTTGGAAAATGTCTGGGGGAGGCGAGGCCTGGGTGCCGCTATGTTTAGCAGAGGCTGACAGTTGCTTGCTAGGTTTTCCCAATTTATTTTGCATTCTCCTCACAATTTCCATTGTGGAGCTTTCCCGTACGAGGATTAACCATCACAAGCGGTGCAGTGCAGTGCTGGCAACCTCCCTGGAAGTCACGCGTGCTGAATAATGATGAGAGCTGAAAGCAGGACAGAAAAACCCACCCTTCTGCTCCCTAAACCTAAATCAGCACTGGGTAATGCCACCTCAGACAAAGAGCACTGTTTTGTGGTGTGTCCCCCCCATTCCCACAGCCTGCCTCTCTTGCAAATCTGGCACCCTCTCTGCAAGGATAGGCATCAAAACATGCATGCAGGGGAAGAAATGCAAGCTGTGGGGATGCTCCTGCCCAGCACCAGGCACCTACTGCGAGGACCAGCAAACTCCCTGTTTACTCTGGAGGGTTGCAGGCTTGTGTCTCTCATCTTAGATACCAAGCCCCTCATTTAAGGGCTAGTGTGGTGCTTTGCAGTGTAGGTTGAAGTAATGGGGGTGAATGGTGTGAACTTCCAGGGCAAACACACAAGGAGAACAAAACAGCTCACCCTACCGTCTCATGGTTAATTTTCTGATTGGGATAGAATAAAACATAGTCTCCATTGCCCCACTCGCTCCTGCCACAGGCAGCACTGCCAGTAGATCTCTCCAAAATGAGGCTGGCTCCTCATTTGTTTCTCCCTGTCAGGATGATGTGTCCAACTAGATTTCTTTTTGTTTGTGTTTGCTGCTTGTCTGTGCTGACAAAACATGCGTAGTTTGTAGCTCCCTTGCTTCAGCTGGCTGCTGTTCCATTTTAATGCGAGGCGCTTCATCAGAGGTCATTTACTCAGTATGTTGCTGGGCCATTTACAAATATGAGCTGATGAATATTTCATCATCATTCACTAGGAATGCTGTTAAGTATAGAGCTTCATGGCAGTGAGTTAGTACGTGATGCACTCAACCTGAAATTGTTTCCTTGCTGCATTTCGTCAGACGTGCTAATTGCTGATGTTGAAGAGGTGAAGTTGGTGGAAGGGGGAGGAATGTGTGTGTTAA
This sequence comes from Heliornis fulica, assembly GCA_013399135.1. Taxonomy (NCBI): domain Eukaryota; kingdom Metazoa; phylum Chordata; class Aves; order Gruiformes; family Heliornithidae; genus Heliornis; species Heliornis fulica. The sequence goes on along the minus strand of VXBZ01001935.1, from coordinate 887,258 downwards.
TATAATAATACTCTTTATCTCACCTTGATTCTACTTAAATATCCTTGGAATCGGCACTGCTCAGGGAAGGAGCTCTTTCGATGAAACGGCAGGAGCAGCCATCTCTTGCTGTTGGTTCGCTCTAAGAGCAGTACCCAGGCTGGCTTTCCTCCCTGCAGTGCCACACCTCCGGGAGGGAGGCTCTGCTGGCCTCGGACTCCCTCTGAAGTGCCAGAAAGAATGAGCGCTTGCAGTGGAGTGGGTGGTGAGACCAATTTATCTTGCTGCAAAACATCCTTGTATAAGCAGGGCACAGTGTGCAGGGAACACATGCTGGTGTTAATGCCTGCTTGAGACTGCAAAGAGCCTGGAGCAGTAGTTCTGCAGAGGGAGACACAAGCTATTGGTCTCAGGGTCCAGTGATGATTTGGGCACCAGCTTCATTAGGTATTTTATTGCTGTGCCAATGAAAGAAAACAGAGGCATGGATAGGGCACCAAGGTTGATAGCAGGGGTCTGTAAAGGTAGTTTACCCAGCAGCTCCCTGCTAAGAGGGAAGATGTTTCTCTACTATGGCAGCAGGGTGGCAGCCAAAAGTCCCAGCTGGATGGTGCAGATGTGCTGGCGGCAGTGCCTCTGCGTCACCTGCTGATTGGGGAAGAGCCAGCGAGAAGGTGTTCCCCTGTTACGATGTTGTTTATGCTACTATAATACAGTTTTCATTGCACTCCTGGATTTTCTGGACTGTGTGGCTTTCATGGTGAATGATGTTTCATTCTGAAAACTAGTGCTATGGGGAGCACCAGGGTGTACAGTGTTTTTCACTAGTTAGAAAGTAATCTGACCAAAGAGGTCCTGTAACCACCCAAGCTTCTTCAGCCCTCTCTCTTGGTGAGAGTTTGGAACTAGACTTTGCAACTCTTCTGAGGGTAGATGTGGTGGTTTTGCACCACAAGAAGCAGCTAGAAGCTTTGTAAGGGTCCAACGAAATAAATACCATCTGGACTCCCAAGGCCAAACTCCCAAACTCTGTAGTTGACAAGGCCAGGCCAATCAGTGCCAGTCACAGCACCTCTGGGAATCACATTGTAGAGAGAGGAAAACACAGACACATTTTGCCACTGGAGAAGGGACTGAGAAGATGTAAGGAACTTTGCAGACATCAAGGCCCATGAAGAAGTGGGGAGGAGGTGCTGAGAAAAGATTCCCTGTGGCGAACACCATGGTGGGGTGGGTGTCCCCCCACAGCCCATGGTGGATGAAGAGACCCCACTTGTAGCCCATGGAGAGGTACCTGTGCCAGGCAGGAGCCCACCATGGCGCAGGTGGAAGAATATGGAAGAATCTGTGGCCTGTGTTG
>VXBZ01001935.1:846137-885489 GCA_013399135.1 Heliornis fulica | reverse complement strand
CCCACTTTCCCCTGTGCTAACCTGGGGAGGAGAAAATCATGAATAAAGTGAAGTCTGCATAGAAGGGAGGGGTGGGAGTGGTGTTTCAAGGGCTGTTTTGTGCTTCTCATTCTCCAACTCTGGTTTCTGTGTGTGTAGTGTAATGAATTAGAGAGTTTTCTTCCTTCTGTGTTGAGTCTGTTTTGCCTCTGACACTGATTGTGGAATGATCTCTCCCTGTCCTTATCTTGACTCCAGAGCCTCTCAATATGTATTTTCTCCCCTGTCCAGCTAAGAGGGGAGTGATAGAGTGACTGTGGGAGTCTGGCCTCCAGCCAGAGTCAAACCACCACATTGGTAAATGAGATCAGTTCTTTTCGCTTTTCCATCTCAGCTTGGTTCACATTATGTCCACACAGTTCAGTACTGCAGTTTACTTGGCTCAGCATGTGCTCGTGGAGCAGGCCACGCCATGCTGCACTGTAGGTAAGGTGCTGCAAGCCTGGGTGGGTGCCCTGTTTTGTCCGAGGCTCTTGAGAGGCAGGATGTGGAATCTGGGCTGATGTGGACTTAGCATTGTGCTTCTCTCTAGCTCTTTTGGGACCAAGCAGAATTTTTGTGCTGCTTGCACTCTCTAGTCATTTCTGTTTGAAGGAATCTGTTGTGAACTCACAGTACATGAACTGGCCCTTGGAATCAATCAGCCTGGAATGAGCTTTAATCTTAATGTTCTATGGAGTTTTTACTTTTTGTTGTAATTTTGTTGTGTTTTTAAGATTCTGAGAAGTCTCTATAGCATGGACAATCCACTACTGAACTATTCAAGTCTGCCTGTGTCTGTGTGCACGTGTGTATATATACAAATATTTATATACATAGTATGTTTTCTCTTATTGTATGTTTTGAGAAGTACCTCTGGGGAGGTCTGGTTATCCTAGGTACAATGTCATAGCTGTTCTTTGGTTCCTGGGGCTGTCTCCACGCCCCCCCCGCCCCCCCCACCCCCCAGGAAAGGGCCCAAATGTGGTAAGGACAGTGGGAACATCTGTTGTAGAAGTAGGGTTAATCTTGTGACTGTGTCCTGCCTGAAGCTTTGCTAATAAGTGTGGGGAAAATCAATATTTTCAACACCTTTAAACCCCTCTGTACTTCATCTCTACGTTTTTTTGAGTATGTTTTAGAAGGTATTTCTTTGTGGTTTTTCCTTCTGAAGCTTGACTGATATCTTCACGTTTTTCTGGGCTGGTACCCTACAATACAAAATGCCTGCTGACAACTGCTGAAGGACAGGCCAGCTTGTAAAAGGAAGATATTGCCTGGAAGTTAGATGCATGGGAACTTGTTGACAATATTCATGAAATGCAATAGGAGCAGGAAGTATGGAAAACATGTGAGGGTGTCCTAGACTCCATCAGTCTTTAATGATTGTCTTAGTAGACTTAAAATGTAACTGGATTTTTAATTTGACTAACTGTAATGGCAGAACGAGAGTGATTCTTTAGCCAGTTCGATTAACTTGTAGATCTTTAAAATATAATTAATAACTTTCTATAGAGTGAGAATTCTTTTCGCTGGGGGTTCAGGTGTATGTGGGTGGTTACTGAGAATACATGATACTCTAAACCCTTCTTGCTGTCTCTTTTCCCCTCTCTTTTTCTGATGTACACAGTTATTATGGGCCAAAATGTACCAATTCTGTCATCCCAGAAATAAACAGGACTAGTCATAGGGCAAAACATGACATACTACAAATATAAGTGACAGAAACTGTACCTGCAGAAGGGATGAAAATGGTAATTTTTTACTAACTTGGTTAGTTTCCAAAGTGGAATTCAAATGAATGAACTTGTGTTATACACTCTGAGAAGAAAGAATATATTGTAGAGAAATTTGGTGAAGGGAGGGCAATTACAATGGAAACTGCTATTTTAAGGCAGAGTGTCTAAATTTTGATTCAGGGTAGGCTTTCTCAGAAGCACAGCTGACATTTCCCAGTTTTTCACACTGTGATTTTACAGCACTTCAGCCATGAGTTAAGCAAGTTCAGATATTGCACAAAAGAGTAAATATAGCAGACTTCACTTTTTAAGTAAAAAGTAGATGTTGCACCTGTCTGTGTCCTTCATTAAGTCACTTTTCTTATCAGACATGGATACTGTATGCTCTGTCAGTACATCTGCCAGGTGATTTCTTTGCTTGTCCATCTCCTAAGGAAGCCTGACCTGTAGGAACAATCAAATATGATTCAGTCCGCAGTGTAAACTGGTCTGAGCCTTCCCACTATTCTTGGCTGTTTCCAAGGCAGTAGTTGGAGGGCTGGAACATGACATACAAGGAGAAGCAGAGGGAGGATGAGAGGCAACAGGCACAAGTTTCAACATGAGAAATTACAGCAAGCTGTAAGGAAGAAAATCTTTACAGGTGAGGGAGTAAAAAACTGGAAGAAGCTGCCCAGAAACACTGTGTGATCTCATCTATGGAGGTATTCAACATTGAAAGTCAAACTAGATGGCCAGTTCAACCTCCAGAGGTTCTTTTGTACTAAAATTATTCTCTGGTTACATTATTTTGTGCAAGAGTTTGAGCATATGTCTTACACAATCTGTACTGCCTCTCTAATGCACCATAAAGAATTCCCAGTGTCTTTGTGCTCACTTTCAGAAACAAAACTCCCTCAGAACTCTCTGTACCTGAGTAGCTTTTTTACAACTTTGCAGGATACTACTCCTCACCCCATGCACAAAGAGCTTTCCTGTGTTTTCCTATATGTGAAAACATCTTAGACCCACCTACAACTGAAAACATCTCCTGCTTTCAGGCTCTGGTTTAAACAGTAGAGAACACATGAAAATTAGGTCTATTTCAGTCCAGTGATTTCCAGGCATTTCCCTGTGCTCCTCAACAGATTCTCATGGAATTTCTTCTATGGCAAGTGTCTTACTAAGCAGCTTGTGAGGGAGGGTTGTTCTCTTTTCGCCAACAGATGTCATCGATGAACTCTCTTTTCCCTCCTCCAGTTTCAGGCCACCAGGTTTATTTAAACAGACTGCAAATAACCAATATGTTAACTAAAATGACATGGACAACTTGACTTGGGTCTTGAGAGGCTGAAATGAGGATCCCTGCTTTGGACTAGTCAAAATTATGCTCAAATCTTCCATGTTTTCACAGGATCATAGGATAATTCAGGTTGGAATTGATCTCGGGAAGTCTGTAGTCCAGCCTTTTGTTCAAAGTAGGATAGTCAGCGAGGTTAGACCAGTTTACTAAGGACTTTACCTATTTGGGTCCTGAAACCCTCCAAGGACAAAAATGGTACAACCTATTTGGAATATGACTCTTTTACAGAGGTCAATTGTTCCAAATTTTCTGGAAAAACATCTGTAAGCTGAAGCCCTAGTTCAAAGTAGTGTGTCGCAATGTCAGCAGAGATCTGTAAGCAACCTGACTACGGCTTGAGTAAGTCATTAAAATGTCCTCCAGCTTTCCCTTCATAGAGTGGATCCAGTAACACTAGAGGTGCCAAAAGACTGTATCCTACTTCAAGTTGTAGCTGAGCTTCAGTGCAATCACAAGTGCTGGCACTGTCCTTGCCTTCAGCCCTGGAACTCATCCAGTTCTGGACAAAGTCACACTAGTCTTAAAATCCAGAGCTGAACTCTGGAGGCCACATGGGTTTTTTGGTTAATTTAGAGTGACTGAGAAAAACAATTGCTGAAGGGCACTTTCTTGTTGGCAGTTGGTAAAGTAAGAAAATTGACATTTTTTCTTTGATACCTTATGCAAAGGTATGTTAATTTTCAAAGTTCTTTGCAGAAACTGCTGCAGTGAGCTGGGAGCACTGCAGTGTGTGCCAGTTGAGCAGAAAGATGCCACCAGTTACTGAGTTTGACCCAGGAATTCCTGGTTGAAGGATTATGGCCTGCATTCTGTGGGAAGCCAGACAACTGTCACGCTTAGGATCTGCAAAGTTCCTGAGTGCTGGGTAAGCACTTGAAAAGTCCCCTTTGGGTACTTTCATGAGTTTTCATGAGTGAGTGGGTCTGGGGTGGGAGAGTAGAGGAACAGTGTGGTTAACTGTGTCTGACTTTATACTGGTTACAGAAGCTTTATTGAAACATCTGCTCTGAACGCTGACACAGACTAGCTAGTTTTTTGATAAGAAGGAAAAGTTTTTCCCTTCTTTGTCCTTGTCTCCATTTCTATGGACTTGAACTTGATGAAGCACCTTTTCTGGGTCAACTTCAACAGGATACATGAATTCCTGGCATTTATCTTGGTGCCCAATGCCAGAAAAATGATAAATCAATATTTTGTAATTTCTTCGTAACACAGTCCTCCAGTGTGTCTGTTCACATTATTCAAGGTCACCAGGTGCTGTTCAGACATGGGAACAGTAAAATCTGCTCTCCGAACACTACCATATACCCTGTGTTCTTAGGTTCATGGGTTGATTTCAAGGCCTCCCCATGACAGTGTGTAATAACAATCTTAATCTGGCATAGTCAAATGGCTTCCTCGTTAACCGACCAAGTACAAGAAACAGCTTGTTTGAACTGATGCACCCACTTCCTTTTGATAATGATGCCCTCCATCAGCCTACTAATAGTAGAAGCAATTCTTAATTAACAGCTCCTGTCATTGCTCTGGGCTTAGTCATGGTGGCTTTCTCTCCTTTGCTCATTGCCATAGAGGATTCTTCTTTTGTTCTGCTAGAAATGAATGGTGAGCTGCTGTTTGCATTTTGGGATCAGTTCAGGAGATGCAACATGTAAGACAGTCCCCAGCTGGCTGAATTTACTTCACTCAAAGGGAAGTGAAGGAGTAAAAACCATCAGAAATAAGTGACCCAGGCTCCAAATTTAAGGATGTTAGGGTACCTAGAAGCTCAAACTTCACAGATAGTTAATGAGATCTAGACTCAGATATTTTCTAGGATGCTGTACACAAATGTAGACTTTCCCCAATGCTCCAGTCACAGAACAATATAGACAAGCTTAGACTTGTTTTCTGCAAGGCACAAAGTATTTTTCAGCAGTTATCTAATTTCATAGTGTAGACTAGGCATTCTAGTTAGTTTTTTTTACAGGTTTTTTTACAGATTTTCCCCTTTCAAACTATGCTGTTACATGGTTATGTATGTTGTTCCATATAGGGGATGAATCCTTATGGGGGGGACTCATCTGTGGTCAATGAGCCTTGGATTTGTACACCTATAAAATTTGTGCAACTTTGTGCATGCACTGCTGTACTTTACATCCTGTTTTGATCAATTCTCCCACTTTTTACTTTGTGCTCCAAGTTTTTGGGGATATTTTCCATTTGTATCTGTGCTGGCCCTACTTTTAACTTAATTTTGTGTTGCTTTTTTTGGTGACCTTTTGCAGATTATCTGCTGGAAAAGTTGCACTTGATAACGAGCAAGTAAAGCCAATCTCTTTACTGGGTAGCCATGGTTTCACATGCAAAGAACTGTGTTATAGAACCAGAAATGTTCATGATGAACAACTTTTTCCATGTTGATACTGCAAGTAACAATTGAAAAAGTTTGGAGACTCATCTCTGCCTATAAATACAGCAAATGAATCTTTCTTAGCGTCTTCTGAGGTCTTGTAACTTAAACTGTGTGGTAAAATCTAACCACTGAGGATTTATGAAGCTTAGGTAATGGCAATTTATTGACTTCATTGTTCTTGCTCATTTACAAAGACAGTCAGCTGAAGGAGAAGCATTCATACTTTATTACTTTTCCTTGAACAATGACATTTTTATTTCTCAAGAATTGTTTTTCTTTTTAATTTAAAGGCAAAACACAATTCTGTTTAATTTGACATATAACAGAAGATTGTACTGAGATTGTTTGAATTCCTTTTCTAATAATTACAAAATTCACCATCCAATCCCACTTTCTAATAACTGTAAAATTAAAAGTTGAAAACCAGGCTGCTCAAGAAGAATAAAAATCATTGCTGAGAGGTGATCATTACTATTTTTCCTACAATGGAATAGATATTTTTGACTGCTCCTTCACAAATCATCTTAATATCAGTGGATGTTATGCTATTACAAATACCTCAACAAAATAATAGAAATTGTTATGATAATACAGTTCCCAGAAAAACTAAAGTCCCAGTAGAGTTAATTCTGGACAAGGGACATCAAGGGTAAAAGGAAAAGCATCTATAGATATGTCAGTGCTGAATGGAAAACAAGGGAAGATGTGGGCCCTCTCCAAAAAGAAACAGGAGAACAGGCTACCTGGAACACACAGAAGGATGAGGTACTCAGTGTGGCTTTTTCGCCTCAGTCTTCACTGGCAAGGGCTCTAGTCACACTTCCCAGGACACAGAAAGCAAGGCAAGGACTGGAGGATAAAGAACCACCCACTGCAGGAGAAGACCAGGTTCAAGACTATGTGAGGAACCTGAAGGTGCACAAGACCATGGGACCTGATGAGATTGCATCTGTGGGTCCTGAGGGAACTGGCAGATGATGGTGCTAAGCAGCTCTCCATCATATTTGGGAAGCTGTGGCAGTCTAGTGAAGTTCTCACTGACTGGAAAATGAGCAACAAAATCCTCATTTTTAAGAAAGCAATAAAGGAAGACCCAGGGAACTACAGGCAGAGAGGTGGGCCTGTGCAAATCTCATGAGGTTCAAAGACCAAGCACGAACACAGGCTAGGTGGAGAATGGATTGAGAGCAGCCCTGAGGAGAAGAACTTGAGGGTGCTGGTTGATAATCCAACAGTGTGCACTTGCAGCCCAGAAAGTCAGCTGTTTCCTGGGCTGCATGAAAGGAAGTGTGGTCCTCTGCTCTCATGCATCCCTACCTGCTATGCTGTGTTCCAGCTGAGAGACTTGGGTTTGTTCCGCCTGGAGAAAAGAGTCTGGGGAGACCTCATAGAGGCTCTTCCAGTACCTAAAGGGGCCTACAGGAAAGTTGGAGAGGGACTCTTTATCAGGGAGTGTAGAGACAGGACAAGAAATAATGGCCTTAAGATGAAGGAGAGCATATTTAGATTAGATATTAGGAAGAAATTCTTCCCCTCTCTGGCAGTGTCCAAGGCCAGGCTGGCTGGGGCTTTGGACAACTGGGTCTAGTGGAGGGTGTCCCTGCCTGTGACCGTGGGTTGGAACTATACCTTTGAGGTCCTTTCCAACATAAACTACTCCATGATTCTATGAACAGAATGACTAATTAAACCTGAATGCCTGTAACTTTGTGTCCTAAGCCATCTACTAGTGCAAAACTACCAGCTCATGCATGAGCAGATAACAGCCATCCAGCCATGCTAGTCTGCCTCAGTATGTATGGGCTTTTTGGCCGTCTCAGGCTTGCTGGAATATATAGCTGCTGAGTTTCGCCTGCTTTCCCTTAATGGAAAGCACTAATTTTGGTCTTTCTTTTCTCTCCAGCTACCAGATCCCTGAAACTTATAAAAATATAATTATCTGTGAGACTCCAGCCCTTCTTTCAAATTTGGTTAAAATTAGCTAAGGAGAGAATTCACTAAAGGGAGCTGACAGACAGGAATCAGGCCAAAAATACATCAGCCATCATGTCAGTTGTGTGTGTCATGGGTAGCTGTTAATTTAATACTGCATTTCTCCCAGACCAACCTGTGGGTATACCTACTCTGGTGTCTAGGAGGTGTGATTATTCTAGGCCTGTTTCCATGAAAAACTACTTGGAAATGCTTGTATCTGTTCCCTCCAAGTGCCACTCAGAGCTGAGTGTCATTGCAGGCTCTTGGAGGGGCTCAGCAGCCCGAGGTATTCTGTTCCTTGTTGATTTGGGGTCACACCAGATGGCTCCACACAAGGCAGGTAGGGCTGCCTCTATGGGCTGGCTTGAGGTTAAGGGCTTTAGGTAGAAGCAGCAGCTGGGCTGTAACAGTGCAGGACTCCCCTCTGTAAGAAGACCTTGTCCCTCTGTGAGCACCAACCCTCTGTGTGCAAACTGATGTTCTGGGCAGAAATAATCTTTCTTTCTAGATCAGACCTAACACAGCACGTCCCACTGTTCCAGCTGCATTTTTGACTGTGTAAGACGCAGTCCAGCTCTTCTGTTTTGAGCCTGCATAGCGTAAGGTGCATTCAAGTGTGCAGTATGTGCTGTATCCAAGGTACAACACCCACTTATGTTTGGCACTGTCACCCCAATAGCATAATATCTTGCACAAGCTCTGTTGAAGAGCTGGTTTTCACTGCGTGTGTGTGTGGGGGGCGTGGTGGTGGTGTTAATTTTAGGCCCTACTGCTGCAGAAGACCCATATGCCTGGATTTAACTTTGTGCATGAGAGCACTTCTGTTGAGGTTTGTAGCCATATTCATCTAAGCACATGTAAGCTGCATAGGGTGTCCTGGCTGGGGTCCTTCAGGAAGGTGTATTTAACCCCCTGTGTCTGTAGGGGTACCGCAGCCACTAGTCTGCTGGTATAAAGGAGATGGTAGTGTGACACTTGCTTTTTCAGGGTGCCCTGCAGTGCTGAAGACTTAAAAAACAGTATTTCTCCATTGCACAGTGCAATTTGGTGAAGAGATTCCAGAGCGCGCTCTAAACTAGTTAGCTGTAAGTACTGTAAGCAATATAGCTGCATTAGCACTGAGCTCAGCTGGGTAAATTAGCATTGTGCAGCATAGTCATATCCTAAATTTCTGGTATGGTTTCCTCAGTGACGCTTTTTCAAACCACAGCTTGAAAATAAAATATGATTTTTTTTTCACCCCTCCAAAACACTATACTAGGAAAGCTTGCATACTTTTTTACTTTTTATTATCTAACTATCCCCTCTTTTACAATAAATTCTAACCTGAATGCCTCCTTTTATTTAATTTTCTTTTTTTTTTTCTTTTATTGGTAGCATCCACTCATTCATCCGAGCTTGGATCTCCTGTAACCAAAGCTGTTTTAGCTGGAGTGCAGAAATGCCAGTGTGTTATAAAAGCTATTGCTTCAGTTCCCTCCTGACCTTGAGCTAGAAGGCTAGACATGATCAGAAAAGGAGCAGAGATCTAACAGCATTATGTCCCTATATACATCCACGCAGTTCTGATCACACTGTCTCATATAGGATGTGGTAGGACTAAAAACTACTCAGAAAAGGGCCAGACGAATGATAGATGTTGTAGATTTTACAGTGTGAGAGTAAGCCACTTGCTTCCATTTAGGGGTCAGGGGGTGGTGTGACGTGGGGAGACGATTGAGGTGAAGTGTGCCATGAAGGTCTGTGGTAAACAGCATGGAGAAAGTAAAGAACTGCTGTGGACTGTCACAATGCAAGAATACCTGGTGAAATTCACTGGGGGAATGGGCTTAAAGGTCTTTGAGGAAGAACTTGCCTTACAGTGACTGATAGGCAGTGAAATACTTTTGCAACACATATGGGCAAGACCATATGTTTAAAAGGAGTTAAAATGGTGACATAGATGAAGGTGGTTACATTGGTCACTATTCAGCGATGGTTAAGGGGATTAGTAGGTGGAAATACAGAAGGTAAGGGTGGGTTATTCTGCTCAAAGGGAGAATAAGAGACTCATCCTTTATCCTTCTAGGAATGGTTGCTGGTGTTGCTGAGTAAACCACTAGGTTATTCTAGGTACTAAGCTGCCTCTCCCTGCGACAGCAAAGCCACCATTTTACACAGTGTTCTGTTTTTAAGCTACAGTTTGGAAGAGCAAGGGGGGAAAACACAAAATGCAACTGGCTGAGGTGTATTTGCTCACTTGGTCTCCCAGAGGAAGAGTAGCATTGTAACTGTATCTGTTTGAGAAAACGGTCAGAAAATGAAAACTGCCATGGTGTGTCAGAGATTGATGCCTACCCTGACACACCTCCCCTGCATCCCACAGTCAGGTGCTTAGGGAATTCCTGAGATTAAGCAGAGCAATCCTGAGGTAACTTTAATCAATTACAGTGGCTATTTTAGACCCCTATAAATTGGAAATGAGAACAGGAGAAGAAATGAGGTACAGCTGGGATCATAAGAACCTGTATGCGGTTTCAGTTCTGCACTCTTTAAACATCCTGTATAAGGTTCTCTTTCAAGAAACTTGCTCAGGAGAAGGTGTTTTTGCAAGAATAGTCTTGGCACAGTAGAGAACAGACTACATTCAATATTTGTTGAAGTCTTATATAGCTGACTTTTTTAACAGATTGTAGTTTTCTGTGACATTTGTTTAATGGCTATACAGTGATTTTTCTTCCTCCTGGCTTTACCATCCCAAGAATCTGATGAATGACTGGAGTGAAAATCATGGGCCATTGACATTTTTACATCTTCCAAAGCGGTACAGAAAAAAAAAAATAAATCTAAGCTTGTGATTGGTATATGGATTTTAGAGTGGGTTTCATGTTTGGGGGAGTATATATGAAGGTTCTAGGATGAGATAATTTCTGCCCATCTCAATGCTCATTCTGGGTCAGAATGATCAGCAGTAACTGGACTGCAGACAGTAAAACACAGGTTTCAATACACAGAGTGTGGAGTTGGCTAATAAGACAGCATGACTGACATAAGAAATCTGATCCCTGATCTTGGTTATGTGCAAGCAGTCAAAAATAGTGTTATTTTTGCTAGAAGAGTTTGTTCTGTCTCTGCCTTTATACCTGGCAGAGAGGCAGTAACTCCAAGGCACAAATCAGGAACACCCACGCACAGCCCTTGATTGCTTCTTTTTCAACTCACCATGCAATTGCCATATGTGAATCTAGCAAGTGACACTTCCTAATGTAAAGCGCTATCGCTTTCCTTAAAGTACAAGCTTAAGTAGACTGTGTGATTGTGTACATCAAATCAATACCAAACCTAGAATTTGGGGAAGGATGGGATTCTAGTAGGACGCGTGCTCTCTTCTAATAACAAATAGTAGTTTTTGATGTGAGCAGCAAAAGGCCAAGGATTTGGGTATTGTGGAAACCTGGGGTCCTGTGTGCACATGAGATAAAACCTAGTGAATTCAGGATGTGTTGAAACTCTGCTATGGTGGTCAAGTTGTCCTTGTCCTTTTCTGTTTGTATCCTCTACCTGTTCTTCTACTGAGACAGTCCAGGCAGAGCAGTGGGCAATCACAGCTGATCCTGCACTCAGTGCATCTTTTCCAGTATTTTAAGAGCTGACTTTCACAGATTCTCTGAGCATCCCAGCAAGACATGTGCAACATATAGAAGCTGTTTGCTGAGAGTGGAGAAAAAAATGTGAGGCAGCCTAGGAAATGTCTCTTCTACATTGATACAGCAGCACCGCTTCAGAGGAGATCCAGAGCTGGCCCGCACAGGCACTGTAGGGGTGAGTAAGATGGATTTGGGGCTGGATCTCCAAAGCACCGACAGGTAAATTACAAAGGGCAGAATCTTCATTACTGGTGATTTAGGAGGCATAAAGAGACACAACTTGATTTGTGGATCCCAAGTGGAGTTTTCAAGGCTGACAATTAATAATACAAAATCGCCTTGTAAACTGAATGAATCTGACACAGGGTCATGGAGAGAAAATTAAATTTGGAAGCACTAGTGCCATTTTTCTAGTTGTGAGAACAGTGTGGAACTGTGTTTGCGGATACCCTTCTATTTCTCTCCTTCTGTGCTTTTCCCCTGCCCTCCCACCCCCAAAATCTTGCCTTTCTTTGGGGGATTTAAGTATTTAACTTCTTAATCTTATAATTTGAAGTAACAAGACAGTTGGGTGACATTTTACAAGACGAAAACCATTGAGTCAGTCTCTCATAACGACACAACTGTTAAAATCCCCATATGACTAATCTCTAATTCCCAGCAGTGTACTGCAAATAAAATCATATATTGAACTATGCTACTTTAATATCCCAAATAAAGCTTCCACACGACTTCCAGTTCTGGTCAGAGCTTGGTTAGCCTAATACCATGGTAGTGTTTATACAGATCACAGACTGCATTAAATAAAACTCTCCCCATAAACATTTGTGGGAGATAATATATTAAGACAAACAGCGTATGCAATCTCCTTTAAAATGCAGAGTGCTTGGCCTCCTCTGAAATGGCATTTAGGGAGATTAAGCCACAACAGTACTTTCTGAAGGTGTATCTCTAGTCCTCCACAGTGGATGGGCTATTCTGAGGAGGGAGAGGAATTAAAATATTTCTTTGACTACAACTTTTTAAAAAACTACCCCCAAACTTGCATACAAAAGGCCCTTTAGGAAGCAGCTTCCTTGGTTCCATGTCCAGACATGGATTCCTGGGCCCAGGAGATCTCATTTGCTCTGATTCCCTTCCAGCCAGCTGCTCACAGGTGATATTAGAGGTTGGATAGTATTTGTCATCTGTCACAGGTTCTCCATTACCTTTCAAAGCAACGAGATGAGTTGGAGGCAAATGAAAAGATAGCAGAACCCATAGGTTTGCAAAGAAAAGAAGGGGCATGGGCCACACCAGTGTTTAATGGCATCCAACCCAGAGCTGGGCAATAAGCTGCTTCCTGGGGATTGCAAAGCACTGAAGTGTGGATTTGTGCAGGAACTTTATTCTGTGAGGGAGAACAAAGCGTGGCTCCTCTGCCTGCTTTCCGAGGGACAGGCAGCACCTCGGATAAGAGGTGTGGCAGGGCAAGAGAGGTTCGGAGATGGATCCGGGCTCTTCAATATGGAGGTGTTGGAGGATGAGGTCCTGACTGGGGGAGGCTGAGTGAGCAGTAGGAGACTGGTACATGGTAAATGAAGATAGCACAGTGTGTCTGGCTTGCTAGATCAGGAAGCCTGACCCTTTTCTTTACCCATCTTTCGAAGAAAGGCAGTGGTACAATGGTTGTACAATCTGGCTCTGTAAAATATATATATATATACACACAAGCTGTATTTTTAAAAAATGGCTTATATCTTTGCTAGCAGATGTGTTTCACTCAAACTGCAGTTTCAACACTTCATAAAAAAAAAACCAATTATTGTGCAGAGGAAGCTTCCAGCATGTGGTCAGATCTGCCCTGAATGATACAACATCAGGCCTCGCGTGTTTCTCTGAACCTCACCAGCACTGTGACTTCGAGGATGACCCATGCCACTGTGGATTTTCACAGTATTTATTTTTGTTTTGCTAAATACTTGAAAAGAGATCTTGGAAGTGCTGCGTGATGCACGGCCTGAGTGATTGCTGTCAATGACAAGTCCCCAGGACCAAACCTGGGGAAGGGAAACTCAAATGAAACATTTGTCTCCTCGGAAAAGGCTTTGAACTGCTTGAACAGGAGGGACAGGCTGAGGCTGCTCTGCAGATCAGAGCTGTCCTCTACGCGTGTAGCAGAGAGCAGAATCTGCGCTTCTTGAGTCTTGGTACAAATTCGCGGTGCCTGCTTACCAGCCGGTGACAAGAGAAGATGGCTCCTGCCCCTTCCCAGGGGGGAGACCCTGCATAAAATTAATCGATAGCTGCACACTTGGCACTTTCCAGCCGATAAGCTAAAAAGGCCCTGGCTCTGACTCCCCCCCTGCTGTGGTCCCTTTGCATCCGTCTGGTGCCGGGGGGATGCACAGCACTGCCCACTGTGCCGCAGCTGCTCTGAGTGCACTGCTTCAGGGTCGTCAGACCAGCAGCTGTCGTGGTCCCTGTGTGGATGCAGACTTTTAAGGGGAGCTGCCAAATGTCAGGGATTTTATCTGTGCAACCTGCCGTTGGCGTGCAGACCAGAGTCAATGAGCAGCACAGAAATGTGGGTAAGATGAGGCAAATAAGCATGCAGGTACATACAAGAACTTTTGCTGGGTTTAATTGCAAGAGGGGATTTATTTTTAGTATATATGCTTATTTCTGATGGATATGTACATCCTTGCATGCAGTGGGCTTTCACCTCCTTCTGACAGATGAGACCCTCAGTCTGTCCAGGGTACCAGCAGTATATTTTTTTATTTACTCCTCTATTTTGTGTTGCTATTTTAATATTTTTGTCTTAGCACCCTGCCTGGTTACAGTGCCCAGCTGGAATTGTGTTCTTTTGTGAGCTCTTCTTCCACTGCTGCTTTGTGGATGAATAAGGCCAGGCAGAAGGACTGCAGCCTGGTCCCCATGGGACCCAGAGAATAGCATCTTTCCTCACAACAGGTGTAAAAGCCTTAGGAATCATCTTTGCCATATCACTGTTCTTCACAGAACAGATCCCAGCATAATGGCAACTGTAGTGAAGTGCTGAGAGAATTGTGATGTACCTGGAGAGAGAAACAAGACTTTGGAGGCAGTCATGATGTAAACATTTTGATTCTATTTCTCTGTGTCTTTTCAGGTTTCTGCTTTGCTTTTGTCACTCTCGCATTTTTCTGAGACCATTTATGCTCCTGTGAAAATCTAACTTGATCTTTTTCTTGGAAGTAAATGTAATCTAGTTTAATCAAGACTGGTCAGATGTTTCTAGTTAGAAGGGGAATAGAAAAAGAAAACTTTTTTGTTTCATAAAACAAATTCCCCTGCCCTCTGGCTTTTTAACAACTAGAATGGCTTAAAGGAGGAATAAATAATTTGGTGTGAATATATTCTTGGAAGAAAATTACCCTCAGGTTTCTCAAAAGCTGAAGTTAATTTTTGTGAGGTAGTGTTATTCTACCTGTGCATCGAGTGTGTTTTGTGAGACATTGAGACTTAGGTCTGAGTGCACATTTTCACTTCCTAGGCTCGGAGGACAACCAAAACTTTGTCATAAAGGTTTGCAGATATTGCTTCTGTTTTGTTGCAATTGAAATTAAGGAACCAAGTGCATTGCTTACTTACCTCATGTTATAGCTGCAAAAGGTGCAGCTTGTCTTTTGCACCTTGGTGGGGTGCTCATGCAAAGAGTCATGGTTCCACTCTTACCTGTTGCTTTCTCTATCCCTGAAGGCAGGGACCTTTCTTCCCATTGCCACTCCTCATGTCTCCAAGGAACAAGGGCTACCTACATCTAGTCCTGACACTCGGGTCTGGATTACTTACAAAGCTTGTGAAATTGACAAATTAACAGAGCTATCAAGGTTCACATGTTTATTTTGACTATATAGCACAGACTTTTGGAGCAGTGTTATTTCATTACTTCCATGTGTCTATTTTTGAAAAGTAAGATTCTGATCCTGGTGGCTACAAAAAAAAGACTTTGAGAATGAAATCAGTGTCAAAAATCTGAAGACTAATACATCTCAGAGCTCATAATTCTTAAAAGAACCCAACCCCAACATACTGTTCTATTTCTAAAGCAGTCTGAAGAACTGAGTCATTAATTTTAAATGCTAATGGCTGGTAAGCAGGCTGGATATGCACTCCTGCGAATCAGACATGACTGAGTTTAAGACTGATCAGAAGATCCGGAAATGTTAAGGAAAACTGCTGCACACTTGGGTTTTATTGTAGGAAACACTGCCATTATGCTATCAAGAAGTTTTTCAGCTAATGAAGTGTGTGGGGCACTTTCATGGCATTTAGCCAAACATGTAAAATAGTGTGTGAGAGACTGAGAGAAAGATAAAGGTGTTAATCTTGTATCTACATTCCCTGGGCCAGCTAAAAGGTAGGTGGGAGATCCCTTTTTTTCTTAACCGTGACTGCACCAAGGCTAAGGTATAGGCCTGAACAGCTCTCAGGTTCTGGTATTTCTGAATATTGCTTTCTGAAATTCTTCTTACAGCTTGCACACTCTTTAACCCGATCCTTCCAAGCACATGTGGCCTCAAAGGCATGAAAACTATTAGTCTTTCAAGTTTTTAATGTTTTTCATCTTCCCCTCCCCACCCCCCTGGACTTTTTTTTTCTTTCCAAAATATCAACAGAAAATACCACAAGGAAATCCCATCTTGTGAAGTCTTTGCTTCAGCTACACTTGTTGAGGAGCTGTGATGAAGCATCTGATCGCATCAAAGTGTGTTTTCCAGCAACACTCACGCAGCGGATCCCCGGCAGAGAGAAGTGTGCCTGGTTTTCTGCGCTAAGATTAGCACTGTGGAACAGCAGCCGCTCCACAGTAAAAGGCACTTTTGCATTTTTCCCCACATTTTGCCACGTGACTTTGAAATGTCGCAAGTCAGACTAATGGACATGTTGGGAGCCCAACAGGTGTTGTCACTGAGGTGTTTGAGGTAAACACTGCTGGAAGCAGTGACCTGCCTGAATGTCATGGTGACACTTCCTGTACACGGGTTCCACAGAATTGTTTATCTTAAATACTAGGTTTGATTATTTCTCATGGCAGTAGCAGAGCAGTAGAAGTGGCAGTAAGGAAGAGAAATAGTAAAATTGAGGGCAAATGGAAGCTCATTTCAGTGGATGTTCTGCTGCTGAAAGAAAGGTGGCTGAGAGAGAATGCAGACACGCAGCAGTCTGTCAGCTACCTTTCCTCATTCACTTAGACCGCAATAAAACACAGCTTCTAAAAACAACGTTCGAGTAGCCAGAGCCTCTGCGTGGAAATTCATTTCCTCTGGAAGCTGGTTCCACGTAACTCATCACCTACTTTACTGCACATTACTCAGCCTTGTCACTGGTGACAGAAGTGCTGGAAACTGGGTCATGTGGTGGATAGAATACAGCCTGCTTTCCTGGGATGCTTTTAGTGTGGACCTCCTGAGATGGCAGTGAATAATAAATACCTGCAGGCCACCATGGGCACTTTGTCCTGTGTTGCTAAGCTCATCTTTGTCCTGTGAGAGGAGGAGATGATACAGCAATATAAACCCACAAGGCACACAGAAATTTTGGGCTGCTCATCTCACTATCTGAGCTGTTACTGTGCTAATTTATTTTTTTCCCTGTGTACAGGTGGGTGTGCACAGTTGGATGGTGACATTTCTTCCCTCGCAGGCCTGCATCCCAGGTTGGGGATGACTTTTGAGGACTTTGTTGGTGTGGTGGTAGCTGTGGTGGTAGTCAGGTGGATCTCTGATGCCTCACCGGTTATGCTGACAGGAGGAGCCCTGTGGTGCTGCTCCTAGCTAAGTACCCAGCTCTGCCTGAGTGCAGGGGAAACAAGTCTGGCTGTGAGAGCAGCGGTCACAGTGGCCATTTCATGTTTCCTCTATAGAAAAAGGCTGTGGGTCATATGGAAGCTAATTTCTGTGAGAAGCATTTAATAAAGGTGCAAGGCATTGCCGTTACAGACTTTTCAAAACTCACATCCTTCACTTGGAAAGGAACATGCAAAGAACTAGAAAAAAAAAAAAAGAGAATTGTGATCAGTTATTGTGGTGTGTAATGATCTATTCCATCTCCTTTCTCCCTTTTCTGTTCCTCCCTAGAAAGGTTAGGAGTTTCCCCAGTTATTGTTTAACAGCTTGTTATCCAGCCTGTAAATGCTGCATTTCAGTGCTTCCTCTTGCTGGAAGAACTGAGGCACTGAATCATTAATAAGGCTACCCTTTGTGCCAAATGTTTGTTTGTGATTAATGTTAAGCAGATTAAAAAAAAAAAAATCCTCCCTACTAAAATACTCATCCAGTAATTTTATTCCGCAAAAACGTGTGTTTGGACAACTCTATTCACACATGTTTGTTGGTTTGGGTTGGGTTTTTTTCTGTCAGAGTGTGCTCCAAAGAATTTTTACTGTTCATTCCTCACCACTCTGCTTGGATGCCTTCATAGCAATGGGAGACAACATTCGTGTGATCCCAAAGGTGAAGTTGCATGTTATGGCTGAGTCTTACAAACCACTTGTATCTGCTGAGGGGTGGAGATAGTCTTCTTCCTTGTCCTCCCTACCCTCACTCTTGCTGTCAGCTGCACAGTCTTGTGCTGACTATGCAGCTTGAAAACTTCTACTTCTACTATTTTGCCCCTGTCCTGGTAGAAAACTTGGTTGCTTTTTATGAAATAATTTGCTGCTGGATTACTGGGTTGTATCAATTCCCAGAGGCTCCCAGCAAGCAATGGAGCTGGTGGAAGGTAAGCAAGAGAGCATGTCTAAGTGTAAGATGTAGAAGGTGTAGGACTTTACCCTCTCAAGTGTCAGCAAAATGTTGGATGGCCTTAGCTGTCCTGTGCTGATTCTCCACTGAAACAAGACTCAATCATTGCTTGAGCTGTAGTAAGTCACAATATGTGAACTCTCGCCTGGCCTCAGGAGTGAAAGGTGGATGTGTTTATGTAGAAACACTGTCCTGAACGTGCAGGTGAGATGAGTGTTCCTGCTGTCTCTCTAGTCACACTTCACCAGGATGAGGGTTGCTCTTAGAGTAACCGCTCTCTAGTAGCAGTGTATCCCCTTGGTGTGGACAGGAGTGTTCTTTCAGGGAATTTCTCAGGGTAGAGGTATGTGGATTTCATACTTCCAGATGGTTTTTGATAGTGGTGGTTAGCCTTGAGGTGGGGAAAAATCAAAGGGAGATGCCAACATTGCAAGTGGAAAATTAGATTAGCAAATTCAAACAAGAAAGGACTGCAGAAATATGAAAGACAATTCCAGTGGATCAGCTCCTGTTAATCTTGCCATGCTTTCATCTTTTCATCTCCATTGCCTAGCAGTTACATCCAGATGTCTCTCAGTTCCCTCTGTTACAGGCAAATGAGGAATTGGAGATCTCCCCTGGGAAAAAACACCTTTGTTAGGCTTCAATCTAGGTTGGTGCTTCACAAAAGAAAAAAAAGCAGGAAGGGCTTTAATAGCAAAAGAGAGAGCCCTGGCAGTCTGAGCAGCATGAACATTATGTTGGTAGATGGGCACCATTGCCTCTCATATGTTATCTTTTTCCATTAGAAGGCTGTTTAAATTTTTAAGTGGTGCACAGGCTCATAAGGGCTTTTACTGTGTGGGTTCTGATTTTCATGTGGGTTTTGAATGTGTGGGAGAAGCTGATGCATTAAGAACTACTCATGAATCTCCTCTATTTCCAGTCTTCCCCCTGGGAGCTATTGATGGTCATTTCATCTTTCTTATGNAAAAGGTTTTCTGGCTACTTCCCAGTGGGATATCATACAAAGAAATATCAGGGCTGAAAACAAGAAGTAGAACATAAATTCCAAACAGCTTAGATTCAACTAAACTCACACTCAGGATCCCCAAAATTTATTTTGATGAAAGTTGCGCATAAGTAGAAGCCCTGGAAAATAAAAGAAGAAAAATTAGCAGAAATAAATACTAAATTTTGTGTTGTGATTTGGATTGAGTGCTTAAATACTTGCGCTGATGTACAATATATCCAGCTATATGACTGGCTTCTAGATGGGAGGTGGAGAGCCATATTAATGAGTTATAGGTCTTACAAAACGTCTTTTTTTTTTCTGTCAAATAGACTTCAAATCGACCAGTGTGTCTCACTTTGCTCTTTCATCTAATCAGAATGCTGCATATTCAAAAATATCTTTTCCCTGGTGTTTTGCAGCTAAAGTTATTCCTAATTTGCTTTAAAACTTCTTGTAGGTATGGAAAGAGGCTTAGTTGTATAGAGAAAATGCTCCTCACTTTGAAGATCTCGTTTGAAAGGATGATGGAGAAATGCCCCGAAATGAAAGATATTTTCAGGTTCAGAGAACAAAGGGGGGAAGCACACAGACCTGAGAAAGAAATGTAACTAACTTATCTATTGGAGAAATTGCCTTGAAGTAAGTGAAATTATTTCCCCAGAGATAATTTGGTCTTAAGAGTCAGATTGTCACTAGACAAAAAGCCAAATCAAGAGCAGCCAATTGATTTTGCTTCCAGTGTCTTTTCTCCATTTTTTTCCCTAATTAAAATGTGAAGGATGTGATAAATCCAGCTATTTTTTCCCCTCATTGTTCGCTCCGCCCTGAAGAGCCTCTTCATTTTATCAGTTTTATTTGGGGGGTGGAATGAAAGCTACTAACCTGCATTTTCAGATGTGAGCCCCTACATTCAGCTGAATTGGAAAAGCAATGGTTTTACAGACAGCAAAAACCTGCACGTCCCTGCCCGTCCTTAGGGAAGGTTGTATGTCTGGTACCTGTGAGCAAAAGGCCACGTACATGGATCCAAGTGATTCAGTCAAATATAGACAAACCCACGGTGGGAAGGGGAAATGAAAAACTTTGAAAAAGGAGTTTAAGTCTCTCTCTTCGTGACAAAAGTTTGCGTGTGTCTTGCGATCATCTGTTTCCTCTCCCAATACGTGCACGCATGGACACTGCATGTTTCTTCCTGCTTTTGGTCTTGCACAACTTTCCTTCGCTGCTCCTGGACACACAAAGCATTTTGCACAATACTTCCCTTTTGGCTTCTCATTTTCCCATATCTGACACTGTCGATTCTCACCAGATTCCATCTCTCCAACATTCATTTGTCAAACAGATACTTTCTCCTTTGAGTTTGGGTTTTTTTTCTAATTTTATATTTTTCCTGGAGAGTGGATGACGGGTGCACAAAATACATCCAAGTGTTGCTTGAGTGTTTGGAGAAAAGCAAAGTGCCACCTCTGTGGGAAAGCTCAGGGTTTGTGCTGTAATATTTATGTTCAATGCTGCAGCAGTATCTGGTTTTTGTACCTGGCTCTTCAAAGATGTAACTTCCGTGACATGTTTTGCAGCTCTTCTTGTGTGTGAGAGTGTAAAGGATTCTTTGACTCATTTGAGATCCCTAAAAATCTTACAAAAAGAAAGGGAAGAAAAAAAATAAGACAGTCATGGAGCTGCTGAGGTTGATGTAATCAGGTGTCTTTTCACGTAAATCCTTATTTTCTCTCCTATCTCATCAATCCTATGAAGGATTAAGGCTATGATATCGCCATGCTAGGTTTCATCTGTGTCCAGGTCTGGGCCCCCAATTCAAGAAAAAAGTGGAGCTGTTGGAGAGGGTTCAGAGGAGGCCACAGAGATGATCGGGGTGCCTGGAGCACCTCTCCTATGAGGACAGACAGGCTGAGGGAGCTGGGCTTCTTCAGCCTGGAGCATCGAAGGCTGTGGGGGGACCTCACTGCAGCCTTCCAGTATTGAAAGGGAGCACATAGACAGGAGGGGAACTGGATTTTTACAAGGGTAGACAGTGGTAGGACAAGGGGGAATGGATTGAAGCCAGAGGAGGGAAGGTTTAGATTGGATTATCAGGGGGAAGTTCTTCATGGAGAGAGTGGTGAGGTGCTGGAACAGGCTGACCAGAGAGGTGGTGGGTGCCCTATATAACCTTGGAGGTGTTCAAGGCCAGGTTGGATGGGGCCCTGGGCAATCTTGTCTAGATGCAGGCCTGGAGGTTGGTGGCCCTGCCTGTGGCAGGGGGGGGTGAAACTCGATGATCCTTAGAGTCCCAGTCCAGACCAGTCTGTGATTCAGTGTTGGGGGCTTTTCTCATGGATCAGCATTTAGAACTGTAAAGTGCTTTCTAGTTTGATGGAAACAGAGGATGCAACTATTTACACACAGAGTAAATGCTAGAAGATAGTGCCTTTTCCTTGGCAAGGGGATGTTTTTCTTACTTTCAGTCATACTGAAATCCAGTCAGTTGTAAGGGAGTAAGAACAACATTGGTCAGACAGACAATGGCACCTCTGCTTTCTGGAGACATCCCAGTTTGCTGTGGGACTGGTCAGCTTGATTTTTATCCAGAAAAGAAGCTCATAACTTCTGGTGGTATCACAGCTGGGAAACTTAATGTTGTGACCTTCCTGCTACTACGTGATGGGCTTCATGGTGTTTGCTTAGGTCTGGCATATCTGGAAAGCAAACATGAAACCTGAGTGTGGGAGATCTGGGGCTTTTTGGCAGCCCTGCTGTGCAGTGCATCTGATCTCTGCCCCAGTTGTTGCTCAGTTGCTCCTTGGTGTGCCTGGGCAGTGGGTACGGAGCAGTCTCGAATCCCCAGGCTTACACCAGGGTGGTGACCAAGGCTGGTTGAGTGCTGCCACAGCCAATGCATCTGGCCAGTGGTTTCCCTACAAGTTGTTTCCAGGTCCTTCGTGCCAACAGGAGAGGAAGTCAGGAAACATGTGTTTGCCTGTTGCTGGTTAATGTCTTTTATAAACACCTTGGGCTCCATTCAAATCACACTGAAGTCAAGAGGATTTTTTTGCGTCTGAGGAGCTGGACCTAGCCTGTTTGTAACCACATACTCTGAAAAAAAGGAGCCAAATTCAGGGTACATCTCCTTTGCACTCCAGTAGTTATTTCCATTATGATTTTTTATTTTTATTGTTTCAGTGTTTCTCTACTTATAGTCATGATAATTTTTCCTATGACCCACACCTGAAATCCTTTGCAATCCAGCATTGACTTATAATTTCCTATTGTGACTAACAGTACAAAGGAAACACCCTGGGCCATTATTTGTCCTCTGTCCCACACTGTTGTGTTTACTCCAGGTTGAGACTGTTCTGAGTGTAAACAGTAGCTGGTCGTGAGGAGTCTGAACAATTCTCCATAACGAGAAGAGATGTGGTTGCCTCCTGTACCGTGTGGATAGATGTTCATATAGGGAATTCTGGAATTGAAATACAGTCATCCTGCAAGTGCATAGCACAGATCCTGGCATCACAGAGTCCTTTACAGCTCCAAGGGGGAAGAACAGTTCACTCCTTGTTTGTGGTCCTTGTGGCCCCCCTGACTTGCAAAAAGTGGCAGTGAGTTCTAACTGTTGTGTACTTACATGTCTGCCACGGCAAGGACTGGCTCCCGAAGCTGGCTTTTAAAGGTTTAACTCACTTTGATCTGACCTTCCTAGTTATTTGCAAGCACAGTTTGACATTTGGATAATTAAGCACATAATTTATGGCTGAAAAGGGAGCACAGAGGTTTTTTTTTTTTCCTGGGATCTGACCCAAGATATTGATAGGTCACACTAATAGGAGTCCTTATATCTCTTTCCTGACTTCAGTAAATTCCCCCTGAATAAGGTTATAAAGCTTACATCGATAAGTCTCGCCTCTGAGAGATAGCAGGTACGAATAACCTATACTGGAGTGAGTTGGTGGTGGTGTAGTAGGTGTGCTTCATTGTAGTCTCAAAGGGGTCCCTGCTACTCTTTCCTCTACATAAAGATAATGCTTGTATTAAATATTTATTTAGTCGGAAATATTTTCTTTGTGGTTGCCGCTGCGGTTATACTACAGCAAGATAACCCATGTGATGGAACCACTGGTCTATCTGACTGACACAGCATCCGCTGGCGTGAATGATCAGGATGGGCTGAATCTGAAATAGCTTGACAGGCCTTACTTTATTGGTCATGGCAGGAGTACACAGCTGGGATGGGGGTGGGGGCATGGTTTGAGCATGCAATGGGAGCTCAACAGCATGAGTAAACAAGCACCTCTGTCGTCATGTCAGGTTTCTGGAGAGAGATTTCCACTTGCAGAAAGCCACCTTTTGGTGCATTTCATAAGTTCCCACATTTTCTTGTAAGCTCAACAAAACCTCAACATGTAAAGAGAAAATAAATCCCTGCTGTAGCTTTATGTGAGCAGAGAAAGCTTCCACAAGTGGTGAGCTGCAGCAGATGTGCTGCGTGCTCAAACTTTCTTGTGCCAGCATAAGGGTGGGTAATAACTGTGTGGCAGTTGGGTTTGATGCAGGCAGAACTTTTGTCTCTGAGCACCCTGGATGGGTACAAGGGGCTGGCATCTCTTGTTCTGCTGGAGTTGGATGTAGCAAGTTTAAAAAGAAGACAACCTATATTATACTTGTCCAGAAAAAGTTTTCTTGCTTAAAACATTTTGTTGAACCTTTGTCACATCAGATTACATTTGAACTGCTTGCCCACTGCAAAGGTGGTGTGTGTGTATCTCTGTTGGTGAAGGAGGGGATGGATGACTACAGGTCGGCCTATGAAACTTGGGTAAAAAAGTCAGTCTTATAATGAGCTCTCGGGCTCTGGACCATGAGTAATAGTGCTGACCCCATCTTGGGCAGGGGGTTGGACTAGATGATCTTTGAAGGTCCCTTCCAACTCCTGACATTCTGTGTGAGCACCAGGATAGATGCACAAAAACCATCTGCACTGTCAAAGTTTGTGTCTGAACTATATGACACCAGCTAATGGTAGGAGAGAGGCCTTTCAGACCAGTTCTTCTGCTGCAATCTGCTTGTGAAAGGGCGTTTGGAACTAGTTCTTGTGTTGGAAATGCTCTCTAGAACTTGTAATACCAGAGCTAGCTTGGGTATAACCTCGTGCTTTTTAGAGCCACATTTTCCAAACCTCAAGTCTGATATGTAAAAGGTGCTAGATGTATTTGAATGACCAGAGAGTTCACTCTGTGCCCACAGCTCAGAAGCATGTTTCTGGCACCTCTTCAAATCACAGTCACAGAACCAGAGTTGTAGGTGTTGTAAGGGACCTCAAGAGATCATTGAATTCAACACCCCTGCCAAAACAGGTTTCCTAGAGGAGGTCAGTGGCTGTGGTTTTTTGTTTTTTTTTCAAGCCCCTGCAAATTTCCTAGCAGGGACATCTAGGAAGATTTCTTGGTTTACTTTAGGTGAAATAAATAGTCCCATAATGTCCAGTGCTCTGGTTTGTGATGCAGCTTTAGGCTGCTGTTATTTTGCGTGTTTCCAGTCATGCGACTGGTTCCCCTTTCTGCGTATTACAGTGGGAAGCCAGCCTTGTAATATTTGCCAACACAGCTTCTGGTTTTTCACTAGGATCACTTCAAGTGAGGGCAAAAATGGGCTGGCTTAGCAGGGTGGGATGTGCTCCACCTCTCTTGAGGTGGAAAAAGTTCTTGCCTTTCGTAAGTGATTGTGTTGTGGTTTTTTTTTAAATTTGGATTAAAGTATTCTCTTTCTTGACCTGTCAGTGCCTAAGATTTAAAATGGAAAGAAAATGTGATGAGAATAAACCTTCTTGGCAGTTCCTATTAAAGGTACACCTTGGCCTTCTTGCCACTCTGTGCTTTGCTTTGCAGGACTTGAGCCTTTACTGACCTCCTGAACAAAGATGATCAGGTCAAATGATGATCAAGCTATAGCTCTTCAAAGAGCCACTTGTTTTGTGGGGACACTGAATATCTAGGCCTCAGCTGAAGGCTATTTTGAAGCATGCTGTTCTGAACAAAGCACCACAGTTTGTATCTTTTTTATTTTTTTAAGTATGTTTTCCATTTGCTGCATTTCTCATCACCCAAAGAACATGCAACCAACTGAATGGTAATGAATGTTTTTTAAGCCTCCAGAACTGAAAACACTCTCTGTAATTGATGGTTTGTTTTAAGACCACAGGAAACTACTTGTCAGTATCCATTAATGAGCACTTTGCTAGCTGTTTGGCATCTTAAGAAAAATAGATGATGAAGCAGAAAACCCCACTATTCAACCTGCGATTTTATTCCTCCACCAAACTAATAGTGAACTATCTCTCTGCACAAAACACTGTTTTCATTATCCGTGCTTGTTAGTTTTCCTCAGCCTCATTAAAACCTGCCAGAATAAGAAAAAAAATGAGCTAAATCCACAGTGAGTTCATTCTGTCTTGGGAGCAGGGAGGTTGTTGCTTCTCCCAGTGGTGTCTGAGTCAAGGCTGGGCCCTAGTCAGTTCAGAAGGGGGAATAACTAACCTACCACATCTGTAGGCATCCACGGTGCAGGATGGGCTATTTGTCTTAGACCATATGAGGAAATGTGGTGGAGAAGACAGTGGTACAGAGACATTGACCCACGTTCACAGCCCGAGCATGCAGGCAGCAGCGTCTGGCTGCAATAGCAATGTAAATAATTTAACAATGAGATTTATGGACTTCTTTCTTCCTGTGGTGTCTTAGATTGTGTTTAGTCACATTCACCAAGATAATTGCCCTCAAGTCGTGTGCTAATGCCATGTTAAAGTGTAAGAGCAGAATTGACATCTTCAGGTCACTGATTAAAAAGGAAAACCTCTCTTCTCTCAAAAAGTATTAAAGACTATTTTTCTTTTTTATTATTATTTTGGGGAAGTTTTCAAAGGCGTGGTGAAATATCTACAGATTGAATTGGCATCTGTTTGAATTCACTGCTCTTTGGTTGTAAAACTCATTGTTTTGCTTATTCCCACAGTAATCAAACCGGTGTGTCAGACTTGATACGTATACTCCATACAGAGGAGGATATAGCAATGTGAAGGGGGGTGGAAAAGGAGGCATCGATTGCAGAGAACCTATTTCTTTTTAAAAATGTGAAAAAAATCCCTTTTTGTTTATTTGCTGCTGTGAATAATTGATGTTTTTCTGTTTTGCACAGCCATTTTTCTGACATGCAAATAGCAATTTATTTTTATATGGGAGAATTTTTTTTCTGTGTGCTTCCCACTCTGTGAAATGGGGTTGGGGGAAATACGCCTTTTTCCATGAAAATAGTAATGACTGAATTAAAGCATGACTCAAGTGGGCACTGTTCTAAGCAATAATATCAAAGTTGTCACAATTGTGTGTAGGCTTTAATGTTCCTGGATGGTACTTGTAATTAGTCTACAGATCTATGAGTCAACGCAACAGTTAAAATCCCTCCGAATCTAAGGTGGGCCCCAAATGACTTATTTTGAGGTGCTAATAGAGTAATTTGAAGACATAATGGAGAAGTGACTGCAAGGCAGGGCCAGCTGGGAGCATAGGTGATATAAGCTGTTGCTTTGGGCAGCAGCAGCAGCAGCCTGCCAAGGGCACAGCAAAATGGTCATGTCTTCATTGCTTGTTCTGTCTCTGCCAGCACCCGGGGAAATCAGGTTCGTCGCTGCTGCCAGGACAGGGATTTGGATGTGTAAGATTGGGGCCAACTGCTTTTGGAGGTGACCGCTCCTGACTGGTGACAGCTAGAGCTGCCTGAGATGATGTGTATGGGGTCATGATTTAAGTGGATGCTTTTTCCTGGTGAACATAAACATAATCCTTGCTAACCATGGTGGCTTCTTCAAATCCTGCAAGATTTGTAGCCTGCGTGAGCGTGAATAGAGCATGTGCTGTGTCCCTGCTACCAGCCTGTAGGGCAGCCTGACTGGAGGCCATAACCCTCCTCATCCTTCTCTGTCCTCTGAGATGGATTTTGAACAAGTGCCTGGTAATCCCATGGATGGGATGTGGCAATGCAGTTTGGAGCTCCGGCAGCTCTGCAGTGCGTGCAGGGTGGTTATATTTTCCAGCATTCTTGTCAGAACCTTTTATAGTGAATTTCAATGTAAAAGTAAATGTTATTTTACTACATAGAATTTATGTCATGTGAAGAAAACTTTATTAGAAGTTCATCCCTCCAAGGTCATGAGTCTGAGCTTCTGGAATCTCTGTAGCTTGTGGCTGTTGGGTTCCTTATTGCTTTGACTCTGCCCACACAGATACACCTTGATAGTTAACAAAGTCAACTGTTAGGCTCTGCTTTACAGAACGTTTGTGTCTGCTATGATCTTCCACAACATTGGGACTGTGCAGCAAAGCAGACTTAAGGGAACCCTCCCCGTGGTTTCTGGGGACAGAACCCTTTGCATGGCATAAGCATCAGTTTGGAGTGGCTTTCTAAAGGATGTGTCCAACTTTGCCATCTCATTTCATGACTTCCCTCTTCAGTAAGGACTGGGACAGTCTCGGCAGTTTATACAGAGGCTAAAGCAGAGAGCTAAACAGTCCTGGGCAGAAACCGTTATGTTCCAGCTGGAAAGGTAATCCCTGCCCAGTGACTACACATACTCTTCAGGCAGTTTTATTAGAAACAGTTGTGGATACTGCAGTATTGATTAGTTTCAGGAATGGAAACTATTTATTTGAGAGTTTGAAACCTAAAAATCATTTTGTATTTGGCTGTAGGATGGACGTCATTACTTCTGAAAACCACAGCACAGGGCAGTGTCACTGGCTTGGAACAAACATCCCAGGTAAGGGGGAATCTTTCTAAGCACTTCCTTCTTTTATTTCTTTTTTTGTTACGCACCCCCATAATTATAGAACTATTTGTGTAGGGAAATATGTTGACCATATTTAACCCAGGTTCCACTAATTAATGCTCATGGTCATCTGACACTGTCACAGTGGATTCACTGGCAGAAAATGGTAGCAGAGTACCAGAGACTGGTAAATACAGGGTTATAAGTTAAGTTCTAGTAGCTACATAAACTACAGGTTTCTCCTTTGCACTTCTAAGAGACAGCATTAAAAACAACATTGTTTTTAACCATTTTGCATATCTGTTTTCAGAGATATTTCTCTACAGTTGCAAAATCCTAGATTATTGTGGCTAACTGAATGAGTTCTCATGCCTCAGCTGAGCTGTGGCTGCTGAAGGCATATACCTTCTGGTAACCTGTCACAAAGGAAAAACTGCTCCCTGACTCACTTCAGTGTAATAACCCCCATGTTGGCACTTCAGATATGACAAGAAAAATCCAGGTCACTGGAGCTCTGTTGTTGATTGTGGTGTGATTTCAGATGTAACTGCTTCAAGTTGCTTGTGTTATAACACCTGAAGTAAGACCTTGTGCAGTTTTGGTCCATGAAATTCAACTCTATTTTTGTGTATGAATGAGCAAACATCACAGGGTAAAAAATCAAAACAAAAAACCAACCCCAAAGCCCAAAACCATGCAAAAGATATCTCTGTAGAACTACTAAAAATTGGTGGAAATGTTTCCAGACAATCCATCTAAAAGTCCAGTATGAAAGTGGTATCTTCTATTATAAGACTGTATGAAACACGCATGCACTTACTGGTACTTCAGTAGTGAGCAAGGCAGTATGTGGTTTTAGCTACATCATTTATTTATTTATTAACATAGAAAGGACTGTATTTGATCTATTTAAAATTTGGGATTATAGTATGCAACTGTTTTACTATAGGTAGCATCTGGCTCAAGGTGTCTCCTTCAAAAAGAAGATGCTTTCTCTGAAAAAGCTTGTATAGCTCTCATGGATGTACATAGCACCTGCAAGCCCTTCAGAGTGCAGACCAAAACTTGAGTCATCCTAAGTGTGAACTAGATGACTGCAGCACCAAAAAGGCCCCAGTACATGATGGTGACCTTCAGGTCAGTGTGGCTTAAACAGAAACACACAAAAAACACATTCCTAGCAAATAAGTTGCAATGTGTTGCCTTATTGCAGTGAAAGTTGCTCTCAGTAATTCTCAGGCACTGTTATCTAAGCACTGGTACTGCCACTGCATTGCCTTGTGGCAGCAGGAGCAAACCACTGAATGATGAATATTAAATGGAAAGTTAATGTGTATCTGCAGAATTGTAAATAAAACAGTATTTTTAATTCACTGCCTAGGGCTATTTAGGTGTACAGTGTATGAGTTATGCCCATAGGGGAAAGAAGCTAAGGTTAGAGTAACCTGGGATGCAAATTTGGCAGCATATAAATATATATATTTATGTGGTGGTGCTAGGAGTTGTCTGGATCAATTTTCAACATAGGTTTGTGTGTTTTTTTATGTCTGTGCACTGAAAGCTAAGTGTTAGATGTGCCTGATTTAAATTGAGCAGTCCAAATGCCCCATTTGCCCCTCTATCCTTTTCCTCTGCTGTGTGTGTTTGCATTAGGATAGCCTTCAAGTAGGTAGTCATGCTGTATTTTCTCACTTTGGACTTATCACCTCAGTCAAGATGGATGGTGCTCTTTCCTTT
Organism: Heliornis fulica; assembly: GCA_013399135.1. NCBI lineage: Eukaryota > Metazoa > Chordata > Aves > Gruiformes > Heliornithidae > Heliornis > Heliornis fulica. Next base: position 856,079 of record VXBZ01001935.1, on the reverse strand, counting down.
TATCCTCCTTACCATACTTCCTACACATCCTCTGAACTCCACACTGAATACAGACTTTCCTTAGGGACTGCAAATACTCTTATCATAACTCCTAAGCTGTTTGTGAACACAGGTAGACTTCTGCCTGCAGCTAACACTCTGAGGTGAGGTGGTGTTAGCCCCATCTCGTACATGAGCCTCTGAGATGCAGATGTTACAGTCATTACTGTATGTTGGAGGGACTCCAGAGGAGGGCCATGAAAATGATCAGAGGGCTGGAGCCCCTCTTCTATGACAACAGGCTGTGAGGGTTGGAATTGTTCCACCTGGAGAAGAGAGGGCTCTAGGGAGACCTTACTACAGCCTTCCAGTACCTAAAGGACTCCTACAGGAAAGAAGTAGAGGGGCTGTTTTTTAGGGAGTGTAGTGACAGGACAGAAGGTAGTGACCTTACGATGAAGGAGAGTATGTTTAGATTAGATTAGGAAGAAATTCTTCCCTGTGAGGGCGGTGAGGCCCTGGCACAGGCTGCCCAGAGAAGCTGTGGCTGCCCCCTCCCTGGCAGCGTCCAAGGCCAGGCTGGATGGGGCTTTGGGCAACCTGGGCTAGTGGAGGTGTCCCTGCTCATGGCAGGGAGGGTTGGAACTAGGTGATCCTTGAGGTCCCTTCCAACCCAAACTGTTCCATGATTCCATGGTTTGCACACTCATTTTGGATCCTGTGTTTGGGATATGGGGGACCAGAATATTCTGCATTTGTTCTTGTGTTTGCATTTAAAGCATAGCTCCCATGGACTGCCAGTAAAAGATGGGAATTCTTATGTTATCCATATACCAAATGTTTCAAACTGGACACCTGGACAATGAAACATGGGTACATTTAGGATGTCATCTTAGGAGAACTCTTGGTGAACTCTGTGATGTAGGAAAGCTGTGCCCAGAGAAAAGTGAAAATCTTGTTTTCCAGGGTGGCACGAAATTTTCAGCATTACAAACCCATCTCTTCAAGACAATTTTGGAGACAGCTCAATCTCCATTAAAACTTCCATTGGAATTACAACTTTTTGTATAAATACAGAGAATTACCCTGTGTTGATTGTGTCCCTCTCTCCAGTGTTGACTGTTTGGGCACTTCTTACTGTCAGCCCCTCTTTCCACTGCACAGTTTGAGGGTGAGGGCCTCTGTGCCAGAAAAAGAGAAGCTCCTCTGCAAAACCTAAAGCATTTCAGTATGCTTTAAGTTTTGCAGAGGACTCACTTCACCCTTTTACAGTCAGCCCCAAAAGTTCCCAACCATGGAGCTTGGTACATATTTTGTCCTTCCTCATCTGCCAGGCTCTTCAAATGACCTTGCAGAGGAGATCTTGTTTTACACTATGAAGTTTCCAGCTCCTGTGTGGGTATGGAGGGAGGCAACCCCTGATAGCTTTCAATTGTAAAGTCACCTTATCTCCAGGTTTATCATCAAAGGGAGGCACCACATATCTCTTGACTTCTGTGATTTTGAATCCTATCAGAGTAGCATCCAGTTTAATATCTGCCCACTTTGTGTCCAAAGCAGAAGGATGGATCCAGGCTCTTCTCAGCGATGGCCAATGATAGGACAAGGGGAAGTGGTTCCAAGCTGGAACATAGAAAGTTCCATCTGAATATAAGGAGGAACTTTTTCACCATGAAGGTGACAGATCACTGGAACAGGCTGCCCAGAGAGGTTGTGGAATCTCCTTCTCTGGAGACATTCAAGACCAATCTGGACACATTCCTGTGTGATCTAGTCTACACGATCCTGCTCGGGCAGGGGAGTTGGACTAGATGATCTTTTGAGGTCCCTTCTAACTCTGTGTTTCATTCTATACACTGAATGAAACTGGAAACTGCCAGAAAATACTATGCAACATAACACTGTATCCTGGACTATACAATCCATGGGAATGAATTAGGGTTTGACAGGTATCTCCTGATGTTTGGGGCTAGAATTTGCAACACTGGGATTTTTTTTTTTTAACTGAGGAGTATGGACTATGTGCCTGAAAGGGAGGGAACCAGCCTCTTCAGACTGCTTAAAAATGGGTATTTGGTTCAGTTTTTTTCTTCTCTGCAGTTGTGTGATTTCTTAAGACTTGAATTTATTCCTGAAATTGAGCACCTTTCTTGACAAGTAGCCTCATGAGTTCAAAGCAATATGCTACAAAATAGCACTAGTGTGGAGATCAGTATCTGGCAAGACTGGCTGTTTTAAGTGTTGTAGAAAAATAGCAAGAAAATAAGCATATGTGGGACCAGAAGGCCATTTATCCTACTAGCAATTCTTGTATGTGCTCACTCAAGCTTACTGTGACATACCCAGGAGACTCAGCCTAATGGCAGAAACATTAAACTTTGGCATTAAGGGAATGGACTGTGTAAGTTGGTTGGAAGGATATCCAAGAAGTTTTATTATTTTGCCTATGATATTTATGGTGAAGCAGCTTCAGTTTTCTAGGAATACATCTTATTTCATTTCCTTCTGAGACATCTCTGCTATAAGCAGTGTTGATTTAAAGAAAGTATGCAGAAATAAGTAAACAGTAAATTTCTCAGCAATGTTTCCATTCTGTTTTTCCCAAATGTTGTAGGCATCTAAAAATCTCACAGTGTTCTGAGAGACAGGATGAAAACAGAGCTGAAGATCGATTTGGGGTTTTGGCACACAATACATATTCATGGAGCCAAGGAGAGTAGGAATAATATGATATGATACCAGGCAATGCTTTTAGTGAGCAACAGAATCATCTGTCTTAAGTATGCTAGGTGAAGAGGAACCAGGTGAGATTCAAAAGCTGGAACTCTAGAGTAGTCTAGCAGGTGAGAAATTCTCTTAAGATAATCAAAGCCTGCTCGTATTTCATTAGAAAGGAGAACCCTGATCTTTAGTGTCACAGATCCCAAATGAATACCTTCACTGGAAAGAAGTAGTGGAAAAGAACATCAGGAGTTCTCCTATGCCAATGACTTGATGTGAAGCATGTGTCTGAAAAGTTCCTCATTTTCAGGTTCCTTCTGCTTGGATTCAAACATTGTCTGATCTCAGATTAATGCAGTTTTCCTGTCTCCTGAATTTCAGTCTTTTTGAAGAGGGGATCCATCTCAGTGTAATTGACTATCAGTTCCTCAAGCTGCTGACATGAACCATTGCAGGGCTTGCTGAGCCCTGAGGGGATGGCAGCGAGACACTCGGCCAGAGCTGCCTCAGACAACGCTGCCTTTGAGATGTTACTGCTTCAGCTCTCAGCCTGACAGAGAATCCAAATGGAAACTAATCAGGAGTGTGAACCAAAGTAGAGGTGTTCCTTGTACCAGTGGAAGATGCAACCCAGAAAATCTTTGGCAGAGGACTGCAGGTGTCAGCTTTTGTGTTTCCTTGGTGAATGAGTCTCTGTGGCTTCCCTTTTTAAGTATTCACAGCGCATTTTCCCCCGTTTGTATGGCTTTCTCCAAATGCTAACTTCAGGTAATTCCATGTGAGCTTTTGCAAATCTGTGTGAATGAACCCTGCTTTGCTGGATAGAAGCTAGCTTTGACCCAGTAGCTGTTTAGCCAAGTCAGCATGGTCCAAAACCTGTCCTGATCTCTCTTGCAGGATTTAAAAGCTCAAACTCAGATTTTGCTATCTGACTTTCCATTATAAGAGCAGGTTCTTATTCAGATGGATCAAAATAGAGGCAGATTGAGCTTGCAGTTACTTGCAAAGTAAGGCTGACTTTATCCTATGACTTTTCAGTTTAAGAAACAACAAATCTGAATAGTATGTCAGTTCCTGACTCCGTTTTTCATTGCTTCTCCTGTTCTGGGAGAGCTGCTACCGTGTCAAAATACGGTATGTACAGGAGAAAATACCAAAAAGAAAATGAAGCAACATATGGGATGTTCTCACCGTGTTGAATTTTGTCATGGAAGATGGGACTGTTCCCTGTGACACCACACACCAGAGATCGTGCTGTGGTATATAACTCGAATTTAAACTTTCTCACTGTGAGTTTTGTTAGGTCGGTGCCTGAGTGCTCTGCTGAGTCGGCACTGCCGGATGCAGTTTGTTCCTTATCAAGTGCTGGCAGGAAGCGTTGCACCAGAAGGGTGGACACAGAGCAGGGTGGTTGCTGGATGCTTGCAACAGCAGATAATTTCCTGAGTGGCACGAGAACAGTGTGGTTTGTTCATCATGTAAAAAGACCAGCCTTCATGGCATTTTCCTCTGAATGCTAGGTCCACTGCAGAAGAGCAAAAATACATGACACTTAAAATAGGATCTATCCTGAACCGTTGCAAATGCCATCTGTTCTCAAAGAAACAACTGGTAGAAAAAAATAACCTTGGGTTGAAACCTTGCATGAAGTTGCCATTTAAAACAAGTGGGCTTGGCTTGGTTATTTTTAATTTTTGGAGGTGTGGAGAAATGCTTGTTTGATGGCAACTGAAAGAAAACAGAAACATGGATCTTGTGTGAAGTCCTGTCAAGGAGACCTGTTAAATAGGAAATTCTGGGATCTATAAATCATAGTGACACTTGATAGGACCCGTGTACTGTTGTTTTAAATCAGCTCATGCAGATGGCTGCAGTGAGGTGTCTGCCCACCACCTGAGGTGGTCTCTACAAAATGCCTGCCTTGCTAGTCACAACCAGATAAGACCTAACTTTCCAGCTGGGCTCAGTTCTCTGACAAATGGTATGACTTCCTCCCCCGTTCAAATTCTATCCACTCTTGCTGTGAGGGCTGGATCAGTAGTTTAGGGAATACCAGCTCCACCCACCTATACTGCTCCCAGATCACAGCCAGAGCTACAGACTGTGAGAACGTGAGGCAAATCTCTTTGGGCTTTGGCTGTTCCCAGCAGTCAGCACTGTTGCTTCTGACCCCATTAGGGTGGGATTACATGGTTGAAAAGAAATGAGTCTTTATGTAGTGTAGCTGCATGTTGTTGTCCCCCATGGAGCTGCAGTAACAAGCGATGCCACCTGTCCCAAGTGTGACAAAAACCCCATTAGCAGATCTGATCACATGTGCTGAGCATTAAATGAATACCTTCAGCTTATTCCCATGATTTGCTTTAGTACCAGAACAGTCTGGAGGCAAACAGTCAGTTACCAAAGCTGAGGAGTAACTCACTTGCCTCTCTTTATGTGAGCTGATGGCTTCATATCGCCCGTGGTCTATGCGCAGGTGAGATGCCCTATGAAATCGGCAGGCTCGAGTAGTGAGATAAAGCCCTTGTCTTGGGATGGTTACACAGGCCTGGAGATCTGACAGTAGTATGCCTGCACTGCAATGACTTTACTCCTGTTCTGTGCTGATGTGAAGAACAGCAAACTTGCATCTGAGCCACGTGCCAAGTAACTGTGCGTGAGGAAAAGGGAATGAACCCTGCGTGGTGTTTGTTTGAACAGCATAGTCATGTTCCAAGGGAGTGTCCTAATCCTGTCAACCTAATCCCAAGTGGGACAGCCTGGTGAGGTAAGAAAAAGGAGCTTTAATGAATAGGTTTGACAATGATATTTCTGACTTTCTTCTTTTTTTACATCCAGCAGCACTGAAATAGCTGTGGTGATGTAATGTTGCTATTTAGGACTTTTTTCAAAACATGTTTTGAGTTTGCTGTCTGTGGGATCAATAATTTTGCTTTCAAAATGAGTGCACCTAAGGTAAAAGGCTGCGTGCTTGTGTTTTCAGGCTTTGCCAGTCTAGCTGAAATTGTTCTGCCATAATTCCCATCTTCTTTATCTCTAGTCTGAATGTCAGAAGATTTGAGCAGCCCTGGCTTGTGCTCAGCTGCTTGTCACAAGGGGGATAGGACAAGTCTACTATGTGTGTTTTCTGATGTGTGGGAGAATAAAGCAAAGACCAGTGTTTGGTTTTTCCTAGTACACACAACTCATGAGATTAAGACCTTTTGATACTTGTCCCAGGGAAGAGTAATTCTTCTGTGATGTGGAGCTAAAGCATGCTTCTGTGCTCTGGAGATGTGCCTTAACTGTTCTGTGGCAAAACCTTGCGGCAGTGCCCAATAGAAGAGTGATGAAACACCGTGACCTAGGAGGTAAAACTCCCTGGAAGCACGAAGAGTGATGTGGCTGGCATAGTTCATGGTGGGCAGGAGAGCAAGCTTCTGATTTCATAAGTGACACAAGAAGATAAAAACCTTACCTATGCAGGGACTCGAGCTTTTTTGTTTTGGGGGTTTTTTTTTGGTCAAAAGTAGTTTTATATTGTGTCATGCTTTAACTGTGGTTGTAACTAAGCACCATGCAGCTGCTTGCTTGCCCCTCCTTCCCAACCCCCAGTGGGATGAGAAGAAGAATGGAAAAAAAGTTGAGGATTGAGATGAAGGCAGTTAAATAGGATAACAAAGGAAAAGGGTAATAATGATAATACTTCTAAAACAAGTGATGCCTTAGTGCAATTCCTTACTACCTGTGGAGCAAAAAACCCCTTAACTGATTCCCAGTCTGTTTCCAAGCAGACATCCCCCTCCCTTTGGGCTTCTTCAGTGAAGTAGTGATATACAGAGCATCATGGTACATAGTAAGGAACATCTCTTTGATCAGCTGGTGTCAGCTATCCCGGCAGTGTGCCCTCCCAACTCCTTGTGTTGTACCCCCAGTCTTCTCACTGTCGGGGTTAGAAGTAGAAAGGCCTTGTCTCTGCGTAAGCACTGCTCAGCAGTAACCAAAACATCTTTGTGATTTCAGCACTGTCAGCACAAACCACAGCCCCCTACCAGTTACTATGAAGAAAATTAGCTCTATCCCAGTCAAAACCAGCACATAATAGAACAGTGAAGCAAACTTACCTGCTCACAGAGAGAGGCAATGAAGAGTCCCATTTAACAAAATACAGCATTCTTGCAACACAGCTTGCATTTCAGTTCCAAGCTGTGCATACGGGTCAGCTGTAGTTAATGTTTTAATAATGTAGCAACATTTATAAAAAACACTTTTTGTCTAATAGCTCCATCTCTTGACAATGACAGTCTTGATCTACCATGGTAGAAGTTCAAGATCTCTCTAAAGTTGAGGTAAAGCCTTCTGTACTTTGAAATGTTATATCAGCCTCATTTATTTATTTTTTCCCCACTGTCAAGCTTAATGCATTTTTAAAGAATCCTCTTACTTTAAGGTACTGCTCAAGTTGTGAAAAGTGAATGAGTAATGGTGTGTATATATCTCCTGGATCTGTTTGTGAGAGACCTGGACTGAAAATTAAATTCTGCCACACTCCATATTTGGTGGAAGTTCAGCCCTGCTCTTCGCTTTCAATCTAGCTATGAAATTTCTAGCCTTGTGGATCTCTCTAGTGGGTTAAATGAAAACTGTGTCTTGAGGTAGTACTAAATTTTGGCCCGAAAGAGATGAGTTGGCTCACAGTACTTTCCCACCATTGGCTTCTATGGCTGTATGCGATCACGTTCTCTTCTGTGACTTCCACCTCATGTTTGCTGTGATGCCTAATATTTAAACAAGTTCATTAGATACGTCTGTGTTTTAAAAATATAAAACTGCATTTTCAGGCTATGGACCAACATGTTAAAAACCATCTGTGATATCAATTGCTCAACTTATGCTCTCAGAAGAGCCCGCTTTACTTAAGGGGAGTGCTTTGTACTTGCAGAAAATTAACACGGTCATTAAGTACCTCCATTCACTTTTGAATATTTCAGTGGGGACTTTACCATTACAGCTTTTATTGTACGTAACCCTGTGGGCTCTTTGAAAATATGGCAGGGTTAACGCTTCTGACATTCTTCCCAGCTATTTGTGAGCCCAAATGTGGAGTTAGGTAACTAATTTCAAACAGATAACCTTGAGAACAGGTGATGAAAGTGGCGAGTGAAAACTAAACGAAATTCCACAGACTGACACTTAGGCAAAATGTCCCTTTGGCCGTTCAGGTTAATGTGATTACCAGGGGAGTCTTCATTTTACTGAAGCATTTATTCCAGATATGTTCCTTTAGCCCTCTGTTCCGCTTGGGTGACTATTGTCACCCATCCTTGATCTTCTGTACACAGATTAAGTCAAATTGTTAGATATTGAATTAGAAACTCTTTGCTCCTATCAGAACGGTCTCTAAAAAATGGTAAGAACATTTCTAAGAAGAAAAAAGATATTTCTAGGTGGGATTTTGTGAGCCATGCTGGTATGACCATGCTGGGGGTTACCTAGAATTGTATCCCTGTGAAATGCAGCAAAGCTGACATAAAGGTATGGGGGGAAATGCATGTCACACAAAATTTCTGTGTTTACAGAGTGACCTTCTGCACTGCAAGGACACTTCAAAGAGGAACATTTAGGGTGATAAACCGCAGTTGTAGAGTTCTTCTGAATTTCAGTACTTTTAAACATATTTGATGATCAGCCTCATGCCATGTGGGAACAACAAAAGGACTCATCAAAACAGCAACACCAAACAGTGCCAACTTGAGGTAAAAAAAATCTCTAACGCTTTCTCATTTCTTGCTCTGTACGTGCTGCTTCTGCCCTCAGTCACTACCAGCGGTGGGCATCTTGATTTAACTGTTGGAGTAGGCTGACTTTCTGCAGGTCTCTGGGTATTTCTACTCCACCATTTAGTTCAGAGAGGAAGAAAAACTAAAAATCTCCCAACCAGCCTACACCAGCCTGGGCTGTGAGCTTTATAGACTAATGCTTGGATGTAACCCCATATCCAGGTTCTTTTTTCTGTGTCCTGTTGTTTTTCTCCCCAGAATTTGAGGACTAAGACTTTTCTAAGGATTCCAAGGGTTTTTTGCTTTGTTGGAGCAAAAGCAATTGCAACAGCAAAAAAGAGCTATAATAATTCCAGCAAGATTGTGGACCACATGGAAACATAGTGCATGTCATCTATGGACATGCAGCCCCCTTGTATAGCACCATTGCTGTTGCTCACAACTCTGCCTGAGTATGTCTCTGTGCATCCTGGAAGTGTTGAACTCACAAAACATAACCCACATGTTGTACATACATATACTTCTGCCTGGGGAATCTCTGCCCAAGCTTCTGAGTACACATCTGTGAACAACTACAGTCACTTATTAGACTTTTGTCTCTTTGTATTACAACTGCTACAGTAAAAATTATTGATTCACTGCTGGTTGGGAACCAAGACTTGACCATAAAGACCTGTAGACTCAATTCTTATTTGTACAAAGGCTCTTTTTCATCCACTTGATGTGCCATCATGAACAGATATAATGTCCTTTGCCCTTGCCAGAATGCTATGATGGGTTTAGACATACATAAAAATCAAGAGCTGAGTATCTGAATGCTGAATGATTTATAAGCATACATTTAGTTAAAGGAAAGATGACCACAGTATTTTCTGTTTCCTAATGCATTATATTTTTTTTTTGCATTCAGAGTAAAATGAATGAAGCAGGGTGTCTGAGGGCACATCTACATAAACTAGGGCTGACAGCCTCACCTTCTCTGCCCACACTAAGTGTTATGTAAATTCCACTTTGCTCCATTCCCAGCCAATGGGGGAACATGAGCAATGAAACTTTGAGTCTGCAAAAGTCTGTGTACATGTGCCCTTCTACATTTCCCAGTTCTCACTGTGGCCTGGGTTGCTCTCTTGCAAAACTGCCATTGGCCACTCAAAGTGGCGCATTCTTCCAGTAAAGATTTTAGATGCCCAGAATGTATGTCTTTTGTTGTTAACCGTTGCTTCTTGCAATTCTGGAAAATTCCAGTATTTTCATGCAAGCCTCTATTGGCCATTGAGGTTTGCGTAAGATGTTGAATCATACAGCATTCAACCGTCTTTGGTCGTGTAAGCCCTTGGCTGTTCATCGTATTTTGCTCAAACACTTACACTGGTTGCTTTCTCAGAACTCCTCAGGTTATTGCATCGGTCAAGCAAGGCCTCAGACTTGCCTCTTCCTTCTGTTCTCCCAGCTCTTTCTAAAAATGCCCTTTTTCATGTTTGAT
>VXBZ01001935.1:703459-832731 GCA_013399135.1 Heliornis fulica | reverse complement strand
TTGGAGGGGGTTGGGGGGCAGCTTAAATTCTGTTCTGGCAGTTGTTGGAGTCAATTTCCTAATGGGTTTCACTCCTGGTGAGGAACAGCATCAGACATCACAGTGATTCCAAATGAGATTTCTTTGAGGTTCTTGGACTCAATAGGCCCAATGCAATGATGTCTCCGTGGCCCTCAGCATTGTGCTACAAGAAGAAGGGATACAGTAAGGTTCCCTTTTGATATGAAGGTACCAGTGAAGAAAAACCCACTGTGAAAAAAGATGAGGTCTGAGGCTTTCTAAAACACCAGTCAGGGTGGCTTAAAGGGATTGGAGACTTCTCAGGAATGTAAACCTTTGACAGTTTCTGTGTTCTCTCATCACAATGAGAGAACATATTTGTAATTTTCAGAGGATGACCTGCATGCAAGCAACCATCATGAACTGGCAAATGTTTGCTAGCTAAACCTCAGGCTGGGCTTCTGTCTGTTCTTGTGAAATGGACTCTCATGGAAGAGCCAAAGGACTCTGCTCCTCTTCCTGATTCTTATCTCCCTTCTCTGGCTTTCTCATTATTAGAATCTTCCATGCAGATTTCACAGCCTTAGAAACACAGACTGGTTTGGGTTGGAAGGGACCTTAAAGTGAGTTTGAGACCCCTGCCATGGGCAGGGACACCCTCCACTAGCCCAGGTTGCCCAAAGCCCCATCCAGCCTGGCCTTGGGCACTGCCAGGGAGGGGGCAGCCACAGCTTCTCTGGGCAGCCTGTGCCAGGGCCTCACCACCCTCACAGGGGGAAGAGTTTCTTCCCAATATCAAACCTAGATCTACCCTAGGGCATAGCAGGAAGATCAGGGCAGGGTCTTTGCCTGAGGCTGCTGCTTGTTTTGTGCCTTGCTCTCAGAGCTCTGAGGAGCAGCCCATGAATGTTCAGTGTCCACAACTTCATCCACAGGAGAACCTGTGTTTTGTAGACAAGCTAACGAGATTTTCAACAAATTGAGTGCAGGCAATGATTGTTATATTTTAACTTCTGGAGACCATAAAGGTTTAGAGAAAGATGGAAGAATCAACAGTTTTAAAATACTTATACTCTAAAAGAACACGTGTATTTGTGTGGTGACAGGGATCAGAAACTTGTGTATGCTGATATTCCAAATATCCCTCATAAGGACATAAGATACTTAACTGGAACAAACCCTGATCTTTATGTATCACTAAGCTCCCTGGAAGCAGGTTTGGGATTGTGATCTGGAGCACTATACAACTCAGTCTCTTAAGCCAGGGATGAACTGCAAATTTATGACTTCCTAGCTTTTTTTTTTTTTTCCTCTACCTCACGATAGACTCGTCACAGATAGACACTCCCTCCCACCACTGGCAATATTATGAGCATGCTGAAGGCTGCTCCCTCAAGTCTTCAATAAACCTGCTAGAAATCCCCTCTCTGATTGACCTTCCCAGTGGATCACATGCAGAAATCCAGTGGGAAATACCTCACTCTTCCGGGTCAAGTGAGATCACATCATTCTCATGCACATGGTCAGACTCTGCTCTTTACTTTGATGTTGCCTTCCATAGCACACCAATGAGGTGCATGAGGGTGGCCTGTCTTTTGCTTGCTTTATTAGTGATAGTTTGATTTTACGAAGAACCACGTATGGTAGCTTAGCCTGGCATTGGTTGTTTTTCTTTAGCATTTACTTTTCCCTGCCAGTATGGATAGTCTGGCAACATACTTTGGTGGTGTGTCATACAGACTCTTTTTCACGTTTTCTTAGCAGGGTAGGCACTTATTAATTTGTTTGAGGCTTCTCATAACAGCTAAGGCAAAATATTTTGAACAGCATTTTGGACAATGTCTGCCTGAGAAGCTGTAAAAAGAATGGCAAGGGCAATTAAGAGATCTGAAATAACTATTACCAGGATACTGACATCCTAAACTAAGGAGCATCTTTTCAGATAGACTAATGTCTAGATTAACGTTGCTTTATTAAGAATATGTAATTCTGTATTACTTAAAAATGATCTAGAAAGGATTCCATGCATACAGAAAACATCTACTTTTTAAACTCAGGTTTCACTTGGCAAGGAGAGAGATTCAACTAGTACTGCAATGACTTCCTGATTCTTAAAATATATATATATATTGGAAGGGCATGGTGAACAAAGAAAGAAATGTTCATAAATCCAAGGTGTCCTTGAGGAAACTAAGGCTTCTAAAGCTTAGAAGATAAAGCAGCAAGCTCTGAGACTCACAGCGGCAGAAATTAATGGCAAACAGGAAAAGAATTAAAAAAGCTTCAATCGTTAGTAGTTTCAAAGGAACAGTTTCCTTTGTTTTCTTTGCCTTAAATGGAGGCTGATGTGGATCCTGGAGAACTAGGCTTAACCTTGATGCAGAGTCTGAAAAGAAGCTTGAAAGCATCATTTGTGGCTGCTGACCCAAATGATAACCTAATGCTGAGCATGCTGTTGCACAGAACTGATGTCAGCCCCGCAGACCAGTACTGAATATGCCCTTATGGTCTTCACAGCCTCCTGGGGACAGCAGAAATCACTGTCCCCACCCATCAACTTGAAAGTGATAATGGAGAGGACATCTGGGCTTCCAGATGAGTAAAGGTCTCAGTCAGTTTCTGTCTTTTAGAACTTTATTATCCATGCTGTATGGGTGACACTGCTGAACTGTAACCATCTGAATGTTCATCATCTCATCCTAGAGCTTTCTGCCTGACCTCCTATTCTCTATAAAGTGATGCACTCTCCCATCTCTCATGTACCTGAATACCTTGGGGTGAACAGCCCTCTGGAGTACAGAGGACTCCGCTTTACTGCAGAGAAAGCACAGAAAACCGATTTGGGCTATCCCCAGCTCCTTTCTGGCTGTGATGATAGGAGAATCCAACCCTTGCTCACTTGGTCTGGGTCTGTCATAAAATGAAAAAAAAAGAAAAAATGAACCAATGAGGGTTACAATGAGGATGAGTGAGAAGCAGCTAAGTGAAAATAAAGATGGCAGATCCTTACTATAAGGTAGAAGGTGATGTGTGGATGCGAGTCGGTGAATGGCACTTGCTGTCATACTATTGCATGGGGAAACCAGGCTACCTCAGAGGACAGGGGTACAATGGGTGCAAGAGTTACTCAAGGGTCTAGCAGAGGATGATACGAATGGCCACTGCATCTCATTTCCTGCTGTCACTGGACATGGTGAGCTCCGGGATATGGGCTTCTAAGAGAAGGGAGAGTTGTGAGTAGAGAGGAGACAAGGGGTCTGTGCTGACCAGTAGTTTGGACAAGATGAGAGATGGCAGAGTGACAAGGTGTCCAGTGAAGTCAGGGAAGTAAAAAGGTGAAGCTGCCTTCCTGAAGAGGCCTTCTTCCAACAGGAGTATTAGGCATGTCCAGCTGAAGGAAATCATGTTTCTGACTTGTATGAAGCCACCAAAGTGACTTCATGAAAGAGAGAGACAAGATATCAAAGATATTTTCAGGATGATGTGGTGATGAGAACTGGGTTGTTGGACTGGGCAGCCCCAGGAGAAGGCAGGAGGTTTGTGACTGCAAGTTTCCACTGTCTTCACAAGGGTTGCAATATGAAGGGAAGCAAAATTTGGCTAACCAAGTACCTTGATGCCCTTTCAGTTAATTTCTGTCCTTTTTAATTGCCTGTGACCTCTTCAGACAGTTACCATTTGAAACATGTTGTGCTGCTGTTTCATGTTCTTTCCTTGGCGATGGAATATATGCAAAGCCTGTTGAAGGACACATGCATTACAGAGGTTTAGGCAGCATTTTTTAGTTTCTTGATGAGTTTTTGAATTTTTTAATGTATCTACTTTTGCAGCCATCCTGCAAACTGAGAGGATTGTCTATAATTCTTAAGTGGGGAGGTGGGGTAGCCCACAGATTTAACCAAGTTCATGCCGTACTGGAATAGGCCAGTGGCAGGTATCAAGAAGTTTCCATTCTAATCTGGAAACAGTCTCTCAGTGTATCTGATTGCTCTAGTCCAAAGCTATTACCTTGGTCAAGAGCTGAGGTGGATGGTGATCCAGCATCAGCTGTATCTATGTGAGTGAAGGAGATGAGGGTGGTTTGGGCATAGTGATCCCTGAATGCTGATGAAAAGACAAACATATTTAGCACCGTTACAAGTCAGGCAGCCTGAGGATTTCACAATTGTTTCCTTTTTTATAACAATAATAAATTTGTCAGTTATGTAGGGAAACATTGTGAAAAATGAATGTCTCTTACTGTGTTCAGAGCTGGTGCTCCAAATTCAGCAAGGTAATGGCCAATAAAACCTTGTGCTGGGAGGTTGAGTTCTGCATTGCTAAAGCCTTCATTATGTGTGGTTTTAGAAAATGCACACATGTGCCAGAGTGTCTCATTGTTCTTGGTTGGTTAATTATTTTGTCAGTATGAAGTGGCTCTGGTTCCAGCTATGAAATGCAAGTTTAGCCTGTATTGATCCTACTGTCCAGATATGTCTTCAGCAGCTTTTGAGGATGCTCTTAAGAGCAGCTGGGCTTTATTTGCAGCTGACCCACAATGTATTCTGGTCTACATTGAAACAAATTACATCTGCATCCAAATGTACTTGATTTATTTTCTTCTTTTCTCTTGTAGAGGGTCATAACTGATACCCATCCCAAACCCCTCTTTTTTTTTTTTTTAATTAGAGGGAGACAAGAGCCAACCTACTTGGCCATCCCATGGGGAATGTGACTGCAGTTCCCAGGACTTCGTTGCTAAGTGGCAGTCTCTGCTGTGGGCCTAGAGCATGGAATCCATAGTCTGACAAGACAAGCATAGTCTTTACAGCATAGACCAGATTTTTCATTAGGTGTTAGGCTGAAATTCACCTAACATGATATCTGATGCAGCTTCTAGGATAACACAATTTCCCTTTACATCTTTGATAAATCCAGTGACCCCTTGTTTGATAAAAGTATATATTTGGCTAGGGTGAAATAAAATTAAGAGCTCTTCTATAACCAAGTTCGGTTTTCAGCACTGAAAGTGCTTCATGTCATGAGAAGTTAGCAGCTGAATCTGTAAACACATCACAGTACCAGTCCCCTTGTTGGTTCTTTAAATATTATGGATCCAATTTAAAACCATGATACTTCCCATGTTGTGCCTTTTTTTTTTGCTAACTGTGGTATAGTTTAAAAATTATGTATATGCTAACACCCTTCATCAGATCCTCAAAGGGATGGAGTTAAAGACACAGTGTCTTCAAACTGTGGCTTATAGAGTAGATATGTGAGGTCTGTTTTTAGTGTGACCAACAACATGCTAGGAAAAATGTTAGTATCTCAGGCTGGAACAAAGTCAATAGACAAGGACATGTAACTACCCAGACAAATCACAGGATATTTTAAAATAGAAGAATGACGTTCTACCTAAGAAATTAATTAATTAAGAAATTGTAGCTTTAGTGTAAACCAGGTAAAGTTCTAGGAGTTCTTTATAAGACTAGGAGTCTTATAAAGGCCATAAGGATGTGTATTACTACATCACCATTTATATTTATCACCTGATCCAAGGTGAGCTCCTTGAGGGACTGTGCCATAGTGCATGATGAAATTACATTTGTAGATAGCATTAAGCTTTTGCAGGGGACACTGGGCACAGAGCTAGTTTTGGTGGTGTTGGGTTGATGATCTCAGAGGTCTTTTCTAACCTTAAAGATTCTATGATTCTATGTTTCTGTGAAGAGTAAGACCTTATCACTTAAGACACTATGCTGGTGGGAAGGTGGCAGGAGACTTGGGAATGAGCCAGGTCCCACCATGTTCTGCTCCAAAGGACACCCATCTGGGAGTGCAGCAGTGTACTGGTTGTGAGTCCCCTCCTTGGGTTAAAGAAAGTTCAGTGCTGAGAGTGGCATCTGCCAGAGAATCAGAACATGGAAAACTGTTGTTCTCTGCTACGCCTTTACCTTGTCCGTAGAGCATAGTTTCAGCACAGTATTGTCACACATATGTGAAAATGAAAAAATTATCACATAATGAGTGTGTTGTACCAAAAGGGTGTAGAGAGATGTTGTACAAAAAGGGTCTAGAGAGATTTGCTGTTCCCCATAGCAGGTTACAGCACAAACCAGGAAAACTCTTCCTGAAGCCAACCAGCCAGATACTGCTGCTGGTTATATGCGTTTGGAGAAATGCTGTAGTCTTCAGTACTGTTCCTTGGATGCATACGGCCAAGGGTGGAGGATCAGACCCTGCTTTTGTTACATAAAGAATCAGAGGCAATTGCAGTCAGATGATTTTTAAAGGCAACAACTGAAAACAGAGGATTACTTTTGTTTTGTTTGATTTTAGAGACAGACATTAAGGTTTGGAATTTATTGTATCTGTCTGTTAGATGCAGCCAGGTTTACCATGGTTAATTTTAGAGAACTAAAATATAAACCAAAATCACTTAAAAACAGAAACAACTTTCATCCTTTCCGAGACAGAATGTTTGTAAACAATGCAGTACTACAAAACCTACTTCTACTTGTATGTTAACATTTCTGCTGTAAGGATGTGCAGTCGCACCCATGAGCAGCAGCATTCCACTAAATATTTGGAGATCAGCTGTGAACTGCTGAAGGAGGTCCAGATGATTTCCTGACATCCATGTGCCTTCGACAACCCAGCGCTCCCTCACTCCTCTGTGGCCAGGGAACTTCTTCCTCAGTCTTCTGCTCCTTCAACTTCTGCTGGCCAGCAGGCTGCAAACCAAGTGTCCCCTTCCAATTTACTGTGCTCACTGAAAACTGGTAAGTCCACTCAGGCCAAGCACTACTAGAAGTCATCTCCTCTGTCCTCACCCCTTCATCCTTTTACTCATTTCTGGGTAAAAACATGCATGGTTAAGGGTTTTCAAGTTACCTCCTATGACAAGCACATTGTGCAGCCCCAGCACAGGAAACAGCACCATTAGAAGAGTGCCACTGAAGTCCTGTCAGATGCTTTTGGCAAAGAAGTAAAGGGGAAGGCTTGGTTTGAGCACCGGATGTTTAAAGCTTCTGTACTGGTCTTCAATATCTCTCTGGAACCAGAGCAACTTGAATGGGAGTCTTATATGGGGTGGGTGGGTAGGCTGGTGTCTGCATCAAATCACAGTAGCAAGTGGTAGTGGTAGGAAGATGGAGAGGTCTTCAGCAGGGGGCATGAGTCCTCCATAACTCATTGAGAGTTCATTATTTTCTGATGGGGGTGAAATGTTGAACCCCTCTCCTTTTCTCTTTATGCAACTGCTTTGCTCACTGCTAATTTACATTAAATTAGCATAAAAAAATCTTTGTGCTCAAATTAAAAACATAAAGCTTCACTCTGGAGGTGTTTAAAAATAAACAGATGAAATATTATAATATACTGAACAATATTCAAATGTTTTTTTACTTTTTTTTCCCCAGAAAATATGCCTGCAGATCTATGTGCCATTGCAGAGTTTAGCCTAGAGGGTTTTGATGTAATGAACAGAAAAATATAATGACTTTTGATCTTTATGGAAGTGGTGAGAGGATGGAAACAAGAAAAGAAACCAAAGGAAAGAAGCAAAGGAGGTAGAAATTTTGGAGGACACACCAGGAATTTCTTGAACATTTTACACTTGTAAAATATTGCATATCGGTTGTGAACTTCTTCATAGTTGTTCTAGTCTGTCAGAACTGCCAGGGGCCCAAGGCACTCATTTCTTTTTAAACTGGAGACTGACAGTTGAGCAAACCCAACAGAAAAATCCCCGAGAGTGTTTTCTAGACACAGTGGCCGCACAATGTAAAGCCCTGGTGCCATAGGTGTCACTCGGGTGTCTTTAGGTATGGTTCTGTAGTTGGAAGTGGCAGTGATAAACTGTGTTATGATTGGACTTGGCCATGGAAAATTAGCCTTGAAGAGAATCTTAAGGGGTGATTAAACCATCCTTCCTTCTGAAGGCAAGTGCAACTATATCAACTTCATTCCTGACAGATGTGTGTGTCTAACTTCTTAAAGACGAAGGCTTTAAGTTGGGGCCTCAACGATTAAATAGACATTAACATACTAGACTAATGCATAGCTGTGACTACTAGAATTAAGCCTGTTTTCTAAGGAGTTGGAAAAATTAATCATTATTTTAAAATATTGGTGTGTAGACTAAATAGCAAAGCCACAAAGCTAGTTTGAAATTAAGCTCTGGAGAAAGGTGAGACAGTAAATATCCCGGTCTTGCTTTTCCAACACCTTCCCCCCCTTTCCCCCCAATTGAGCTCACTCTTTTTATAATACTGATTTGACTAAATACACATAAACTTCTTAATACCTTTTGGTAGCAGGGACGGAAGGAGGAATGCAGTCAGAATTGAAGTGTGGTTTTATCTGTGAGTTACCTTCTGCCTTCATTTCACATGGGGTGGACGTGAGCAGATGGTGTGTGGTAAGGCAGAAACTAGTAAAGGATCTTCAACTTCTTACCTGTTTTGACTTAGGAGCTGCTAAGTTCCTCTAAATTGGTGTTGAAAATGTGTGTTTATTACTAACTTGTGTCTCTCTGGTTTGAATATCCAGCCATCAGTTTGTGTCTGTCTTGCACTTACTGTGGCATTCTTTAAGCATCAAAAATCACCAAAATTGCTGAGGGATGTAGGGGGGAAATTATTTGTGAATTCTGTAGTCTTGACTTTAGAATTGGGTCATTAGTTACTGTCTGAGAATGTAATCCTCAAAACTAAACTGGCAGCAGGAATCATTGAAATTGCTAGGAAATTCTCTGTTAAAAAACTTTTACCCAGGCAACTTCTTATCAAGCTCTGCAGGGATTAGATTCCAAGTCCAGTACAGCCAAAGGAGACTATTGGTTTTGCTTCAGCAAAGCTGGGATTTGGGTATAAGTTAGGCTTGCTTTATAACATAGACTTAGTTCTGTCACAGACCTTCATCTCCCTCTTTCTTCTCTCCAGAGCAAACAGAGTTAAGGTTCCAGAGTTCTGAGACTAGTACCTCCTTTACAGATATAAATCCCTTTTCTAAAATGGGAAAAAGAGAAGTATATTGTGACTGACAGCTCAATCTGAGCTTTGCATCTAACAAAACCCCGGTCCACGTGCGAGGCGGGAAGTGAATTGCAGAGCTTCAGAAATAGCACAGAAACCTACATTCTGCTTGCAGACGCACTGTTCATAGCTCCCGCGGGGGCTGTAGCTCAGCCCCCTGCAACAAAGGCAGCGGTCTGGGTGTGGAATAACACGTAAAAAGCTTTGCTATGATATGCACTCACAATAAGGCTGCCTTACAGCAGGTAGGAAATCTTCTAATTGCTTGGAGTATGTGTTGGAAGGTTGCCTTAACGCAGAGATTTTGCATGGAAATGGTACCGACTAGAGCAGAGTGTGTCAATGAAGGTTCAATCTGGTCCCATGAAGCTGCAGTCAGGTCAAGCTTGCTGCATGCTAAAGAGAGGGGAGCCAAAATGCATCTCCTTCAGCTAAGCAGGGAAGCGAGACCAGGCATTTACAGCTAACGAGAGGTGTCAAAGTAGCTCTACGGAGCTGGGCTCCATCCAAGAGTCTGCTTTGCTTTGATTTTGTTTCTCATACAATGGGACTGGGTTTATGTTACAGTGGGTCTATGGAGGCTGACTCTCTTAAAAGGACCCAGAAAAGGGGTTCATCTGGCCCTGCATGCTTTTTCCCAGCTCCCAGACCTGTCACTTCTTTTGACTGCGGAATTCTGTCATTTCTAAGGCACGATGTGGACAAGAATACACATGTACACAAGATGCATAAATAAATGTATGCCTGCAGATTTCTCTGGTAGTGGTAACATTGCAGTATGGGATGAGGCATGAAAAGGGCCAAGGTGAAAGCAAACCAGCTTCGCCCTCCCACATGGCTAAAGTGACATGCTGGATTGTGCCCTTCTGGTGAGAGAAATAAGATGGAGCAGCAGCATGTGGGCGGCTGCTGTGGATCTGATGTGCATGTGGGCCTTTGGCAGTGGGAGGGTATAGTCCAAGCACCCTCACCAGGCTGTTGATGGTGGGAAAGGATTGGGAGGGCTGGTAGGAAGCTGTGTCCTAATTCCATCAGTGCAGCATAGACTTTTGCACGTCTGACGTAGTTTGAGGCTTCAACAGGCCGCTGAATCCACCAGCATCTATCCAAAGAGTGGTAAAACCATGGAGGATCACATTACTTTTTTGGAAGGCAGGAGTGCTTAAAGTTTACTGAAAATGTGTGGATAAAAACTTTAAATCTTGAAATTTCTAGAGAATCAGAGAGAAACGACGACACATCCCCCCTGTGGTATTCTGTCATCACGTTTAATGCAATTCATAGTAAATGTATCTATGTTTCTGTGTGTAATTAAATGTTTACACATCTGTTTGTTAAGCAGTTTCTCAGCCTATGGTTCAAGAACTTTTTCTTATTAAAACAAAGAAAATACATAGTTTGATATCATCTATATTTGCAATCCCATGGTGAAAGAAAACTTTTGTGGTGGCTTCTGTTAACGTATTTCAAGAACAAATATCTGAGCCTGGTTTACTCAGATACACCAAACGCGTTTGGTTGCAGTGATGAAAATTATAAAACCTTTTGGAATGTCACTTTTTATTTGCCAGCATGGAAAATAAACAAGCCCCATGTTCTTCCTCACCTCAAACATCATAATCTGGAAATAGTTTTAAGTGCTGGAAAACACCCACAGGAGATAGAAAATGGAGAAACAGAATTGTCAGCTTTCCCGAATGATTAATCTTGGATTTTAAACTAGACAAACAAAATTTCATCACAAACAATAATTTTCAGAAAATCCCAGCTAAATGCAAGGACAGCTTTCCATTGGCCCAGCTTAGATTACTTTCATCTGTACTGCATGGTCTCCTTTTCTGTGATTAATCCCATGGGAGAACTCAATGTGAAGCAGATTATGGGAAAGCAGTCTGATGAAAGTAGTTTTGCAACTTATGAAACACAGCCATTTCTGGGATACTGGAGTTTGCTGCTCGGAACAAATGGAAAGGGCAACAAGAAGCATGGGGTGCTTGAGGGCTGGACCTCCACTCCACCCCCATCAGCATCTCCCTGTGAGCTGTGCACTACTGCCATGCAACAGGCACAGGTTTGGAAGGTGCTACCAGTTTTTCTTTGGCAGAGCTGCACAGGGGTATGTATACGGCCCAGGCCACAACTGGGAATAACTTGCCACCGGCCATCTCTATCAAGCTGGAGAAGTTTTGTACTACTTACTGAGCATGACTGCATTCTCTGCCAACAACTTCATTGATCAAGGTATAAAAGAAGGTAGGGAGATGACATTTGCTGTCCTCTCTGCAGAGAGAGGGGAATTCTGCCTCTGCATCCAAACCAGCAAAGGGAAGAGAGGAAATTGCCTTGCTCCCCTCCTGCAGAGCCATTACAGGGCCTCGCTAATGGGGAAGGAGGTACCTTTTTGAAATCCCATACTTGGGGGGTGGCACGTGCAACAACTTTTAATGTTGGCACCAGTGTTTTTAATTGTGTACACTCCTGAAAACATAACCTGGGTGAGCAGAGGTTCCAACTGTGCCGATTTATCCCAAGAAGATGGAGGAGAAACAAGGGTTGAAAAATAGAGGCCCAGACCAACCCTGTCTATGATAAAGGAATGCCTATGTTTTCATTTATAAATGTGAGTTTCAATGAATATACTGGAACAGGCTGCCCAGAGGTTGTGTAGTCTCCTTCTCTGGAGACATTCAAGACCAATCTGGACACATTCCTATGTGATCTACTGTAGATGATCCTGCTCGGGCAGGGGGTTTGGACTGAGTGATCTTTCAAGCTCTGTTCCAACTCCTAATATTCTGTGATTATTCAGTGAAAAAAATAAGAGGCTGCTAATAAAAGTTTTAATATTATGCCTTAACAAAACGACATTTTCCAGAGCCAGTCATGACTTTACGCCATACCATGGCTAAAAATATGAAGGGAAGGATCACCACAGCAACAATCACATTGCTCTCCTTCTGCAGAGGAAACGGAAGAACACTCCAACTTTCCCAACCTAAATGAATTATCCAGATCATCAGAACTGCAAGGAAAGTGGTATGTAGTCAGCTCTGTGTGTGTGTGTGTGCCCGTGAGCGTGTGTATACGTGTTAATGGGACTGCAGACTGTTAGGTATGTATGCCAAAGGAGGACTTCTGAAGATATGCTCAAGAGGAAAAAAATACCATGGTTGTCTATTAATTGGACAGCAGATAACATGTGCAGCAGGGTGCTCACTGCAGCCCTGAGGGACTTCAGCTGCTGGGCTGGGCTGTCCTGCTCATGGTGATGGGAGATGAGACACTAGTGCTCTCTTGGTCTTGTTCCATTGTGAAGATGGGAAATGGCTATTTAATTCAGCTGCATTTGGGAGCAGAGACACACATTTATTCAGGTCTGGCCATAGCAGTTATGTGTTGGCTGCAGTTTGCTCTGCCAAAGAAAATTTGCTTGTTATCTGGGGAGGGAAGGATACTGATGAAAGGGTTGGGGGCAGGAGCAATATTGTCACTGTTTGACTTTAAACACCTTGTGTGGGAGTCTGCACTGGAAGCCTCCTCATACCAAGCTGCCCATATGGTCAGTGGAGAGAGGATGGCTTTTCTAGAGGTAGCTCAAGGAAAGGATGTGCCTTAGAGTAGTGGTGATGATGTCAAGTCTTTGGCAAACTCATCACGCATCAAAGACTCCAAAATCATGTTAGGGAAGCCCAAAAGCATGTGGCTTTCAAGCATGGGAAGACAAGGTTAGGCTCCAAGTACAAAGACTGTATGTCTCCATTCCTGCTTCTCCTGCCAGTAGGCTGTTTGTTGGTCCCACACTAAAGCCTGGATTGTCAGCTGGCTAACAGGCAACCACCATTTTCTGGCTTGGGTTTCTAGCTAGGTATCAACCTTAGTTTTTCTGGGAACACATATTTTAAATGGTTCATGATTGGTCTGTATCTTTAGACTTTTCTACTTTTCAGGCTCCTTTTTACAAAGGAGGCACATGATTCTCCTAGACAAATTTAACCCTACTGATTAGGGTTAAATAAGACTTGATTTTCTTTTTTTCTTTCTTGCAGGCCAGCACAGGCATGAGCTCAGCTAAATGACCTAAGCAATGCCAGCTCTATCCTGGCCCCATTTGCATATCTACTGAATGATGGCTTCAGTACATACCATAATGTTGATGCAGACTGAATTCCAGTAATTCACCCATACCTGATGGTAACATAGCTGGAAAACGGACAAGATGGTTGCACCTAGGGCTTTCTACTGACTTGCAGTACGTGCCGTTCAGAGGCCCTGGGTGCCGGTGCCAGTGCCAGTGGGAGGACATGAGCAAGCATGGGTTTTGGGTTTGATAACAGCTGAAGAGCCTCTGTGGCTTTCATTGCTATTATCTCTAGCTTGCTGTAAAGAGCAGTCCATGGAAAAACTGATTACTCTGCAATGTTATATTTCTCATTTTTTTCAAATGCAAATTTCAGAGTTTGCTTGCTATTTAATTTCAAAAACCCTGTGGGCCCATCGTCTCCTTGCTCTCTTTGCTGTCCTTTGCCACCTTGCTCTGCCCACAGTGGCTCCAAGGCTGGCAGCCTGCTGAACTGAAGAGCCTTGCCACATGGCATGTGCTTTGGGCAGGATTTTGTGGTGGCTGGCAGTGACGCTGAGTGACTGCGGTGGGGGAAGCTAACAGCAACAGGTGGAGTTAATGAATCCTACCTCACCCTGGAACAGGGACGGGAATCCCAGAGCTCAGGGGGAGGTGGGTTCATGAAGGTCTGTTGCGATCTTGCTGTGTGACTGACTGGAGGGGGTGAAAGTACATCTGGATGGACTAAGGAACATATGTGCACTACAATTTTTTTGCATTATATTTAATTCAGTGCTTGTGCATTGGGGGCTTTTTTTCCCCCTATTTGTTTTTAAGGTTCACTTGTTTTTCTGGGTAAGGAAAGGAATGAGCGGTGCATACGGTTAGATGAATGTCTGCTATGATTCTGCTATTGTGTGCTGGACCTTTAAAAATAAAGTGTTCCCTAGGCTGTAGTCGAGGAGGGATTGCTATGTATCAAAGCGAGATGGCCCTTACAGTGAGTTACACACTTGTTTTTCTCTCATGCAGTTGATATTTTTCTCCTTGCTTGTTTGATTTAATTTGAAACAAAAGCCATTCTGGTTGTAGGCAGTTTTGATTTAGGTGCTCAAAAAATGGAATGGGATTCAGTCTGTGGAAAAGATCACTGAGGAAATCCTAAAAGAAAGAGCATGTTGCTTCAACCACCATCCTGTCAAAGCCAGCTCTGGTCAAGACATCACTGCGCCACCCTGACCTGCCTGCTAGCAGGACAGGTTCTCAACTACACAACAATCCATGTTGACTTTCTTTCCCCTTCAAACTCCCTCCCTCCAAACTAAAGTCCATATATTATGACCAACACCCTGGCCAACAAAACTGAGGGGGCTCCTAGCAGAAAAACTATTGTCTGGGTTCCTGTTAGTGACAATAATATCTAAGAAGCCACTGCTTTCTTTCATCCTGATCTACTGGATAAAAGTCTCAAATATCAAGGACTTATCTAAACCAGCTGTGGGTCAGATGCTTTTACTGTGGGTTTTTTTTTTTACCCACAGAATCAGCTCACCTGCATTATAATTTAGGAATAAGAGACTCAGCAGCCTCTAAGCTGAACTTGGCCTCACAGAGTGCCTTCCTGAAGAGCTGTTTTATTCTCTCTGTTGTACCTCCCTGTCAAATGTGATGAGAAATCAATGATGAACAGGAGATCCCTAATCTCCATGGATACTTGTCCCTGCATGGTGTCAAAATCTGAGTTGGCTGTTTGTTTTCTCATATTTTACATATCACTAATTTACTTAGGAAGGGAAGGGAAGAGAAAGCAGTTATTTGAGGTTGAAGTCAAAAAAGGAGAGAAAGAAAATTTGGCAGTGATTCTCAGCTGGAGCTGCTGGGAGTCCTCCAGAAGCCTGTCCCATACCTGCATCCTCTGAGCTTGTTGTCAGTTCTCATGCTTTGTTCTGTTGCGTGCCTCAGGGTCTCAAGAGAACACAGCTGCTGCAGCTACTCATAGACCAAAAGGTGACCTTCTGAGTAGCTGAAGAATGATGCATTATTTAGTGCATTCCTGGCTAAAATGGAAATTAAATGATTTTGTGAGCAGAATGATTTGTTTGTCCTTTCACTTGGATGCATCCTCTTTACACCACACAATAGCATGGGATACACACCACTCCTTGTGGTTACTTCTGGGTAAAGCTTTTGACAAGACAATCACAATTTGAAAAAATACTGTTAACTAGAAAGACCCTACCACCTGAACATACTAAACCTCAGTTTAGAGGTACCAAGTTTGTAAAATCCAGCTTCTATTTAAATAATGCATAGGAGTGAAATCTTCCCAGTGAAGCTCATGTCTTTAAAGTATCAGCTGATAGTGGTATGTATCATAACCAGCTGTTATTTCAATATGAAGTATTTTATTTCTTTCAGTTAATCAAGAGCACCTTGGAAGGTGCCATAGCAGGACGTTCATTACGGGGTGTTTAATGAAGAGAGTATTTGTTTTTGCATAGACAGAGGCTT
The DNA here is from genome assembly GCA_013399135.1 of Heliornis fulica. Lineage (NCBI taxonomy): Eukaryota > Metazoa > Chordata > Aves > Gruiformes > Heliornithidae > Heliornis > Heliornis fulica. The sequence goes on along the minus strand of VXBZ01001935.1, from coordinate 817,143 downwards.
CAGCAACTGCCTCTCAATGATCTGTGACAGCCAGGTACTACTCCGTGTATCCACTGGGCAAAGGAGGGGCGGCATATGGGAATAATTTTTCACCATGTGTAACTTTAGATTTCCTATGTGGTCTTCCAGACAGAGAATCAAAGAACCTGAGGCTGGAGCCTACCTCTCCTGCCGTCTGTGAATGAAGACTGCAATACGCTCTGCCTCAAGTCCATCTGCTCTTGAACTTTATAAATACCTTCAAAAAGACCTATCTAATAGTGTTTTTCCTCTGAAGCCTCCAACACTGTCAACGGAGGCTTGAAGGTGGTGTCATTCATGTATTTTAGATGGAGAGAGCTGAACTGTCAAGGTAACAACTGTTTTGTGAATGGTGGGTTTTCTCTGAGAAATGAGCAGGTGGAGGAACCTGGAAGAAGATCCAGTGCTTACCAGGAATTTCACTGAGCTCAACAAGCCCAGAAAACTAGGAAGGAGAAGATATTTGCACAAATGAAGAAGTGCCAGCAGACCATGCTATCTTACTGGAGAGTCCAGTAGACAAAAATTCCCCATAGAAATTATAGGTATCTGCTCCTAAGGGATTATTTTTATTAGTAAAAGATTAGATGGGGTAAGGCAAATAAATGGGGATTCCACAAATGATTGCAAGTGTTTTCAGTTGTCTGTTTGGCACTGTCTTAATTGTTACAACAGACAGCACAAGGTCACAAAATGTGAACACCTTTCTATTCTGAAGACAAACTGCCTTTAAAAAGTAAGGAATTATACCCAGCTCTGATTTCTAGGATCCCAATTAATTTAGACAGACTGGAGAAGCACAAACACCTGAGCAGCTTTCAAGACATTTCTCTGGCATGTTCTCCTGGACTCCTAGTCCTTTTTCCAACCGCAGTGTCTGCTCATCCTGTTGCAGCACCCTTCAAACCAGCCTCCCCCGAAGGATCCAGCAGACATGGTCTGGGAGACGAGCTGAGCACAAGCTGGTAAAGCACTCACTGCGGGGAGTTCTGAGTGTTGTGGGATTTAGTTGAACAGCAAAGTCCAAGCTTCTACTATGACTCATCTGCTGTAAAACTAGTGCTAAGTACTGTACATAATTAAAACAACATTATTACAGTGAGATAGCACTTCTTTTTTTGGCATGGTTTAAGTCTTGAAAAGGTGTAATGTTTTCAGCCTTCAGAGCTGTGAAGAAGATGAAGAGTTCTGATGTGAGTTCATTGTAAAAGATATCGTGGCTACAGTGAGCTTAGATCATAATTTGCATTATTGCTGAAGCTCTGCATGTATATTTCATCTGCTTTCATGAAAGGTTGTGTTTTTTGTGAGAATAAACATGACCTTAAAGTAGCATTCATTAGATAAGACTTGCAACAACGACCTATCTAGACATTCCAAGGGTTTGCTGGTTGTTATGCCCACAAATTGTGTAGCTTATTTTGAGCCGCGTTTCTTAAAGAGGTGCTATTGGTATTTCAAGTAACAGACACAAAAAATTTCATTTGCCATGGAGTGCAATACAAAACGTTGGCAACAGTGGTGTCAGAGAGCTGCAGTTTCAGCATTTGAACACTGACTGGCCCTACCAATGGGAAAAGTTAAAAAAGTAGGTCATGAAAATTTGCCAACTTGCCCCAACCTTTCTTTCAGAGGTCTGAAAATCCACTTTGCTTTTTATGAACGCATGTTCTGGACTAAAATGCACTGTGGTATGATGCAAATTAATTCATGTTATTGGTTGCTCAAACACCATTTCTTCAGGTTATTTACTTCTCGTTACCCTTAACTACTAACTTATTTTTATGGTGTTATATTTGTTTCTGTTGGTTGATTAGCTGGCTGACTTACAAGCAAGAGGTGAGAATGCAGACTTCGAGATGATGACATGGACCATTTTAAGGACATTGGAACCCATTTCCATCTTTGTATTTCAGTGGATGCCTTTGAAGCATGTTTATAATCTTATGTTGGCTACTTCTCCAACTTAATGTTATCACCACTTTTCTTATTGTTTCCTGACATGTCACCTGTGCCCCATTTCCATGCACAGCTCCAAGCAATTATCCAAGCAAGCTAAAGGACTACAGGGTTTCAGAAGGAATCCCAGGCAAACAAGGTACTTGGGCCAAGACATCAGAGCCACGGGTGGTGGGCCCCTTCTTGTATCCTTGAACAAAGAATAATTTTTTACAAGCTGGAAGATTAAAAATTTCAAGGACTTTTCTGAGAAAATGATGGTTTAATATAAAAGACAGATCAATTCCTGTTTTGTTTGCATGTTTTCTGGATGAGTTTCTAATCAATTAGTGAAGTAATAAATGCTCCCCCAGCCACAAACCATTGATATTTTGAAAAGAAATCAAAAGCAGTGTAAAATTGTCGAAGAAAATGTCTTGAAAGGAAAAGAGTGAAAGATCATAGCATTCCAATGATAGCTGCAAAGGTCTGCAAATGTTACAGCCGAGAAGGAGATGGGAGATGAGAGCAATGAAGGAGTCACAGAGAAGGTACTTGCCTGCAGAGCTTTGGCCCAGCATGCCGGCTTGCAGGCTCACAGCAGGTGTGGGAGAAGGTGGATAAGATTCAAAAGGAGAGGGCACCTGTTGACTGTGGTTATTACCTTGGACTTTGTAAAGCTTTGTCAGGATTTACACAGCTTCTGGATGTGTGAGAGAAACACTGCGCACACCGACTCTTCATAGCGCGGGGCTTGGACACCAGCGGAGCTGCCAGGGCCTTTGCTGTGGGTGTGTGCTCGAGTTGCCCTCCTGATACAGCATCTCTCAGTTGATGTGACTTTCATCTGTACTCCAACCATGACATCACTATGAGCAAAAAGGGAAAAGTATTTGTATTCCACTGTGTGCATTGACAGCAATTTTGTGGATGCACCACAGCGCTACAGCAAGAGACAGGTATGTGGAGTGTTTAGAAGGCATTCATTTCTTCTTACTTTCTTTGTTTTCAAACCACAGTGCAAAAGGTTATAGTGGGAATAGCAAAGGAAAGGACTTGGAGGCTTCATAAAAGCCAAAGATTATAGCTTGTGCTGGATGGGTGTATTTGTCACACATCTGCGATTATGTAATGATTTTTAAACTGCTTTTGAACTTCATCTAAATAGCAATTCATCCTTTTGATTTCCTTTGTCCCTCCAGAACATTCGTCACAAACCAACCAGTTATGATGTTTTACAATCCACATTTGAATCTACTTCTTGAGATATTGCATGCTTCCTTCAACAAACAGTTACCTCATTTACACAAAGATAAGGTCTTGGGGCTGACAGGTGGATCAACAACCCAGTTTCCAACCATCTTTGAAACGAGTCAAGAAGCAGTTGCACTGGAGTCCTGTTAAACTGCAACATCATGTTGCAGAAATACAACATCAACAGGAAGATTCAGTGTTTCTGTAAAAGCAGATATTGTACAGCTTTGATTTGGTTGAGCTGAGCCCATTACAGGATTCAGGCATATGCCTAAAGAAGGAATTACTTACACGACTGAAGTTAAGATGTGCCGAAGTGTTTTGTTGTGTATGGGCCTACACACTACATCTGTGTTTGTATTAAGAGGAAAAGCTGTTCTCCAAGACATTTGGGCATTTTAAAATGCAATTTTGTTCTGAACTGGAACAGGAAGTTTTACCACGAAATGAAATTTAGGAAATCTTTAATTCCAGAAATCTTGTAATTGAGTGTACTTGAAATATTGTGTGTCAGTAATGTTGAAACGCTTTGTGACATTAAGATTGAAACATTGCATGTCCACATATGTTACTAAATTAATTAGAACCAACTGTCAACTAAGCATGGCGGGATTGCCTGGGCTGTGTATTATCCACCCACCTGGATGCAGAGGGAGGTCTGATCTGGCTTCTTGGCTGGGGTGCAATGCTCTGTAAACATTGTTGTTCAATTTAGCACTAATATAAGGATATTTATCTGTGCATGATGTAGAGCTGGAAGCTCCCTCAGTCCAAATGGCTTTCTGTTGGGACATCTCAAACGTCCTGTACCAGGTCTTCGATGTTTCAGGGACATGGGTCCCAGTCCCTGTGTTTGTAGCTGTTTCTGGTCTTCCTTGGCTTACTGGTTCTGGTCTGGATGTATCAAAAATGGATCTACACTGTCCAGGAGCCACGGTAGTTTGGGAACAGCAGATATGGATGATCCTCATATGTGTCAAGTGAGTCCTCCTGCAGCTGTGGGCAGCAGCTCTGCAGCAGCCAGTGTGGGTGTAAGACTGAGCTTGCAGATACTTAAACCCACGCTGGGTCTTTGCAGAAACTTTAGGGCTCCCTTCCCTGAGCTCCCCAAGCCTGTCCTGCCATAGATATCCCAGTATCTGGGGACTGCAGCCTGACTGCAAACCTAAAAGATAAATAACCAAATCAAAGTTAAGCACATTATTTTAATTTCTTACTAACCGTTTTACCATAATTGATTGTTGTTTTCTTACAAAATGGTTTGGTGCTGTGAAGTCAGCGTTCACTATAAGGAGATTGATGCATTGGAAGAACACAAGTAGCTGTGTCAGTATATAGCATGAGCGATAGAAAAAGTCTTACTAGTCTGCTCTGCCTGTCTCTAGATACAGGGTCTGTTAAAAGGGACTGGGTGTCTGTCAGTACTCTCTGAAAGGGGAACATACAAATCATCTGTTTCCCTTGCTTGTCAAGTTACAGTCCCTCTTCTCAGTGTCCTTGCCTGATGGACCAATCAGGGTTGATCCCTAGGTCAAGACCTTCTCTAGCATGTGGGGCTAAGTTGACAAAGTGGTACCGAAGCATTTGATTTAGAAAAGTCTCTTTCTTTGGCCCAAACATATGATGCATGTGGTGAAACTTGTTCAAATGTTTTATCTAAAATGGTTTTTCCTGCTTAAGTCTCTGCGTAGTTATGGCTGTTCTTTGATGCCCTGCCCTTTTGTTTTGGGGTTGAAATGCAATTTTAAGGACCACAGCCTTTATGTGTCTATCAGCTTCTGGGTCAGCCCTTCACACCAGAGGTGTACAACCCCATTTTTGAGAGAGGTTCTTTCATCCTTTAAGGTCTCAACTCCAGCAAAGCATAAACCAGTAAACTTAGCTGGAGCCTGGGATTATCCTCTCTTATGAAAGACCCCTTTGCCTTGGCTTCTCTCCTAGTCTTTCTGTAAGAAACTAGGGCAGCCCTTAGTACACAACCAACTGAATCTGGTGTCAGTAAGGATAGGAGAGGGAACTTGGATTGCATGTTGGTAACAGACAGTACAATTGTTTTCCTATTTTGCTGCAGTTACTACATGTTATATTTCTGTTTGAGGAAATAGAATGCCTTCACAGATGAGTACAGAGAGATGCATGTGTTTTCCCAAGTCAGAACTCATGAGCTTGTATGTACTTTGCTGATCTCTGACACTTTATGTAAGAAATATATTTTATGTGATTGGCAGCGGCAGCCACATTTCTGAGAGGAAAAAGAAGTATATTGTATTACTGTATATGTATATGTGTATCACTGATAATGATGGCAGTATCTTCCCTAAAAGTAAAGGCTAATTAGCACTTGAGGGCCAGGCCTCCAAACCAAAACAAAATCCTTTTCTCTTTCCGTGCTTAGGCTAGGATCTGTCTCACCTCACCACAGGCACCGTCAGTGTAGACACATATGGTAGGGCCCATCACCCCAAGCTCCCTTTGCAGTCAATACAGGGAACAGGCACTTCTAGGCCATGATTCATCTGACCTATTTACATGTCTGCTGTAGGAGGAGATGAATCACTGCTTAGACTAGATCTGTGCGGAGGATAAAGGCAGCCCAAGATGGCCAGCTCAGATGTAGATGCTTATACAAATCTACAGTTTTAATTTAGATTTTCAGTTTGGAACAACAATTTTTCAGAGAAGAGTTAAATATTCTAAGCCATATTTTCCTAGTAGAATATGTGTATGAATATATATATATATATATATACACACACATATATGTGTGTTTTTTTTCCTTCCTGCAACAGAAACATTTGCAACAATATCTTTTGAAACTGGTCCTATATCCTCTACTCCAAATGTTCTGCCATCTGAATAGCTGCCATTTTATCTCTCTCTGCCTCTGCCCCTGTTTCACACATACAGACTTATGTACACATGCCATGTTTCAGAGCTGGGCCGTCTCAATTTTCAGCATTAACTCAAAATAAACTCCTCTCTGTGGTAGCCAGAGCTGTTAGACAGAGACAGATATATTAGCTGGTTTTGTTTTTTTTTTAAAAAAAACAAAGCAGAATATGCAAACAAAACCACCAAATGAACATTTCTGAAATTTGCTACTGTTTAAAAATGCAATTTTTTGATTCCTAGTTTCTGCTCTGCCTGCAGCCTTGGTGAGGTGGGGTGTCATAGGAAGATGGACATCAGTTTCTGGGAGACAAGTACTGACTCTAGAGGGAGGGTGAAGACAGACTTGATCATCTACGACAGGGTGCAAGTTCCCGAGTGAAGCTCCGAGAAGACAGGAGAAAGGTGATTTTGTTATGGTTATGTACAGAAGTTGAGAGCTGAAAGGGCCTGGTTTGTGGGGGGTGAGGACAATGTCCTCACAGGTACACTTGTGTGCATGCTGTGCGTCTGAACCTCCATCTGGTCTACAAATAGCATGAGGGAGATATTTTAAAAAAGGAAGAAAGGAAGCCACCGTGATGCAAGGCTTTACAACACCCAGCTGCTGCCGAGGAGTGAGGAGTGATTGGTGTAGTTACCATAGCGGTAGGCACAATATCCCTCCCATCCAGCCGTTGGCACGCAGCACAGAAACCTTTCTGTGAGCACCTGGTTGATCAGTTTGATTGTGATGGCTCTTGGCACACCCTCCCCTCTGGCTGTGCAGCTTTACTGGCTCTTGTGTTTTGCAGGGTTTTTTTTTCCCCACAAACTCTTGTCTGACATAGGAGGACTTGGAAGAGTGCAATACAAGCCCTGGTGGCAACAGGGAACTGTGTTTTAGATAACCCTTTAGATTACAAATTTTCCAGCCATTTCAGGGCTTTTCTGTGGAGACTGGGAGGAAGCGCTGTCCATCATCCAAAGTCTATTGCAGTCAGTGGGAACTGTGCCCATGACTGCAAAGGTCTTTGGCAAGGGCCATGAGCATCTGAAGGCTGCCTCCGAGAAATGGGCACAGGCTGGTGGTTGCCCACAGTGTGCAGAGCAGGAGCAGCTACAGGAAGAGAGAGTGCTCTTTCACCGGTCATCCCAGTGCACCATTCATTAAATATAAGGCCCTACAGGAAAAGCAGGGCTTCGTGTCCTCCGTGCCCATCCTGCATCAGCCCTGACGTCAGTAGTTTCGAACCGTGGAAGTTAAATTGAGGCCAGTGCAGTCTAATAGGCAAGGCAGAGCAAACACTAAGTCAAGGTAATGAGAAAATACCTGCCATCTGGAGCTGTCATAAGCACGAATTTGCATCACTCCCCACTAAATAAATAAATTACAGCCTGCAGAACATTATACTCTCCCCGGATGCAAAGGCCCGCTCCTGCCAAAAATTTTGGCCTCCCCACTTCCCGCGTGATTGCTGGCTTCTGACGAAAGCCCCGGAGAGATGGGCACGGGGAGACATCTGGAACCGCTGGCTGCTTCAGCACGATGGCTGTAGTGGGATCCGTTCGGCTGCGTACACTCGCTCCCTTCCTGACTCTGACAGAAAGTTTTCCTCCCGGCTCTGACAGCACCGCAGCCACTTGGGGAAGCACATGACTTCCTCGGGAGATAGCGCTTCATATTAGGCCCCTAGCAGGCATGGCACTGAGGCAATATTTATATCAGTCTTTGTAATGTCGTTGCAGCAGCTGCAATTTTGGGAACTGAAGCGCTGACTGGAAGTGGAGAGAGAGGCACAAAGCACGCCATGCCACCTTGAAATGAGGGTGGAAGGAGGAAAGAAAAAAAATAAAAGCCAACCAAAACCCACAAAAATCAGCAACCAGCCTCCTCCCTCAGAAGGCTCATTGTGTTCCTGGGTGCCAGGGGTGCTGCTTGCCCTCCAGATGGTTACCACAGGGCCCATCTGCCTAAAAGTGAGTCAATGGAAATCACAGTTCAGGAAGCCAAGCGACAGGACCAGATCTCTCCCTGTGGGGTGCTGGTGCTCCTAGGGAAGTAGGGCAGGGGAAGAGGAGTCCCCTGGGCTTGGTGGCTTTCTGTGTTACATGCCTTACAGCCTGTTGGGGGGAGGCAGGGCAGAGCTTGAGGCCTTTGGCTAGGAGATGACATAGTTGACACCTGTGTGTGGTTTGTGAGGTTGCCTCCAAAACGGCTGCAGCCTGGTGCCATGCCTCGACAGCCAACCCAAGCTGGCTCACTAGCCCAGCTACAGTGCCGTGCTGGTGCGACCACACTGGTCATCGGGACCTGACTGGTATCTCTGCCCCATGCTGTGCAGGTGTCCTGGGTTATGTGGAGCTACCTCACTGTGGCCTCTACTGGAAAGTCCTGAGGCAACTGGGATGGGAGTATCCTGTCTTGCAGATGATTTACTTGCTGCTTTCCTGTTACAGGAATGTGACCTGATTCTCTCCTCTTCTGCTTTCTGGCTTGATTTCAGTGGTGTTAAGCCAGCAGAGGTTTGAGGCTTCGATGATATTATGGGCCTGAAAGTCATAGCTGGCTGTAAGAGAGTAGGGTCCTCTTCTCTGTGTCTCCTTGTTCTTTCATCTGTCCAGCAACTGAGGCAAATATGTGCCCATGGCTGATCCCATGTGCATGACAGGAGCTCTCCATTGCCCATGCATGCTCCTAGTATGTGACTTTTGCCTCTGCTGCCAGTAGCTAGCAGGACAGTAGGACTCCGTACATGGCTTTTTCTCCATATCACTCCACTGGTCTGTGAAGTTATGTCTGCCAGTGGAGGTGTTGCAGTCCCCAGTTATCTTAGAGCTTGATGGAAATGCACAAGGAGCCATCAAAGAGCTCCTCATGTCCGTGTTCCCCCCAGTCTTCTGAAGGGACTGCAGTGAGGCACCAGACTGTGCGAGTACTCTGAAAAACAGCACCTGGCCTTGCACCGCAGGCACCATGAGCTAGAGACACCAGTAAAGACTGGTGACATGGACAGCAGGGCTTCTTGGGCAGTGTCCCTTGGAAAATCCCCTCCAGTCTCCCACATTACGTGCTTTTATGTCCTGAGTGGCTCTTCTCTGCCTCACTAAGAACTAAAACTTCAGTGCCCAAGTGCCCAAGCTGTTTCCTCAGCCCAGGCACCCTGAAATGCTGCTGATGAGTGGCATTGAGAGGGAGGGAGGAAGCGAAGACATGCCAGCAGTGGTGGCAGATCCTCTGAGGTAGTGTGGGGAGGGCTTAGCAACCCTTTCAGCACTGTCCTATTGCAACAGGAGGGAGGAGGATATACAGAGGTTACTTAAAAGCCCCCAACTTTTTCCAGGCTTCTACTGCACTTCAGAAATTCTGCAAAGGACAAGGAAAACATAAAACCTATCTGAAAAGAAGGTAGCCTTGCTAACTGAAATCTGCCTTTAGGAGCTTACTGCTATTAAATAATTGCTACATTTTAAATTGCTGTTTTAAGGAGCTTTGGGAAGAAGTTGCATTCTCAGCCATGAATATTTCTTAGGAGGATGGCATGGCTTTCTCAATGCTACATGCTTACACTGAAATAGATGTGAAATCAGTTTTGACTAGCTCAAAGAGAAGTCTCTGATCAGCCTACATCTGAGATTTCCCTTAAGGTCATTAGTGGGAAAGAAATAAGTGGATAAATGCTTTTTTGTTTTTCTCTTTCTTCCCCCCTCCTTTTCCACACTTTTTCCCTTCCCATCCCCACTTCTCCCCTCCCCTCTTTCTCCAAAGTGGATTTGCTGGTTGCAGGACTTAGTCCTTTAGATATAGCTGTTTGTGTGCATAGGGACAAAAATACAATTCTTCAGCAATCATCCACAGGCTGTTGTAGGCTGTAGTATTTGGGATGATTGCAGTATAACTTAGAATGTCATTTTTATTAGGGGGAGGTAGTGTGTGATGTACTTTGTGGAAGTATAATTTGCTATTTTGGATTCAGCAATACTCTTTTGGAGGGTGGGAGAGTGAGTGATTTTTCCAGTTCATTTACCTGAAACTCCCTAATGTTTTTAATGCCCTGCTTCTCCTAGGTGAATACTTCTGTGCTAGGCTTCCCTCTCCTTCTCCCACCCCCCTTCTCTTATTCATGTGTTTTGACAAACACAAAATGCCTTCCAATCCTTAGAGAGCTGCACTCCATCATTACACTGATGTTTTCTGCCTCTCAGTTTTTATTTATGTGAGTCTAAAAATGTGTAGCTTGCTGGCACCCCACACTGTTGTTGGTTTCCCCCATCTAACATGTGCCACACAGGCTCATGTTTGCTTTTCCCGTGCTCTCTTACTTTCTTTCATGGTATTACAACATTTTTAAAACAGGATGTCTGAAAGAACGAACACCAACACAGAGAAGAAGAAACCTCCTCTGAATGGGAGAAGAGCTGTCCCATCAAACAATTCCAATGATGAAGAAAATGAGGTCCCTGAGATGGAAGCTTTTGGGCTGATACCCAGAGGATTTAATCCAAAAGGTACAGTGTACAATTAAGTCAATTAAGAATATCTTAGATATTCACCTCTGCCTGGGTCTGTGAACTAAAACCAAACACCTTTTTCCTGGCACATTTGACCTCAGAAGGCTTTTATTGGGGATAAAAACTTGCTAAAAACACCTCAGTGCCTGGAAATGGCACCACAGGCTACGGGTTGTGAGAGTGAGGAGTGGAGAAGCTGAGTGACCAGTTTTCAGCTTCAACTGTGGGAGTGGTTTAACAAAGGCAAAGATGGGTTTTCCCAATTTGATCAAAATCACAAGGGTCACTTTCAGACCCACTGGCTTCAGGAGTGGCTGTGGCAGTGCAGGAGGAGCCTCCCCTCTTCATGTCCCTGCTGGTTTGTACCGCCTTACACTGACTGTGATGCTACTGCAGAGTGACGGCTTGCAGGGAAAACTCTTGCTTGATATTCTGCTCACTCATAAATGTGAATGTGAAATTAAAAGGAATCCCCATATTTTTAATTATTCTCCTTTAAAAAGTGCTTCAATCATTTTGCCAGGGAGACATAACAACATCGTGGTAGGGATGGGAAATCAGACAACATTCTCAGTGCCAACTCCTTGGAGTGAACCTGAAAAAAATAGGTAAAATTTAGTTTAGAAGAAATCAGGCTTGGCTCCTGAATGAGTCACCAAATGACGTTAATATTCTGGCCTATTTGAAATGAACAGCGGAACTTGTTGAACATGGCAACTGAGGGGAGACAGATGTAATAATACTCAGTGCTTGTATGGGACTTTTCATCCAGGGTTGAAAGAGTGCTGAATAAATGTGGACAAGCATTAATTACTGCATTTTACACATTGGGAAACAGGCTAAGATATTTTAAGTGACAAGTTTAAATTTCTTATTGCAAAGCGATATTTCTGTAAACTTAATCCTGTGCCTTAACCACACACCCACCCTCCCCACTCCCTGTTTTAATACACACATATTTCTTTAAAAAGCTTTTCTTTTGCAAAATGCCTGAGACAACCAAGCAGCATGTTAAGACTGTGGAAACTTTCCTTGAACCTTCTCAAACAACCCTTTAGCTCTTGAGCAAATGCATGTGTTTAAATTGTTGAATGCAGTGCAGAACAGGTTCTGACTAGGTATTGTTTCAAACCCAATATGCTCACAGAAGCTGGAGATGTGTAAGGGTGAGGGATACCTCAGAAGGAATGCATCTTGTAGCTAAAACCCATCAGGACCAAGAGAGAGATTCCCTTTGTTTTTTTGATGTGCTTCACACCAGGCTCTGAATGAAGTGTGGTGCTGGTGGACAGGAGCCCCTATGCAGTGGGAACTTAAGAGTGTCAGGTCAAGTGCATTGAGACAGGAACACAACTTGTGCTTAAGGGGATGCTGCTGATGAGGAAAGCTGCCCTGTCCACCAAGGGTTTGTGGGGCTGTAGGATAAACCTGGCTATGGGATTGGTATGGCTGAAAGACAAGCTTGTGCATAACAACAACACTCTTTTTGTATGGCTGGATCAGCCCTGCTGTACAGTTCAGCTCTGCGATGCTTGTAGCAACAACATGCAAGGGGTGACCTGAAGGGAAGGGACTGCAGCGCACTTTTAGTGTGCATCAGCTGTGATCTAAGCCTCTGACACCAGCTGATGTGACTGTGGTCCCTGGACGCAGGGCTTTGGGGCAAGATGCATCAGTCATCTGTCAGACCACATTAAAAATTTATAGCCCAGTGAAGCTTGGGCTGGGACTTACGCGGAGGAGCTGCGCCTGCCCAGAGCACTTGCACTGTTGTGCTTGGGGGGTACAGCGAGGCTCTGCAGGCAGAGCGCGAAGGGAGCGCATCCTTGCAGGGGAGCATTTATGCCACCCCCTTCCTCTTCTCCTTCACACCTCTATGCTTCTGGGTTGTCCACATACTTTTAGTGGTTCCCACATTTTGTTGATAAAACACACTGGGGGAAAAAAAAAAACAAGCCAAAAAGCAAAAGCTTTTATCCTTGCTGTTATGGGTGAGGTGTTTTCTAGCCTGTGGAGTGGGACCAGATGCCTGCTATAAACATCTAAACATCAGTGTCCTCACCTGTGTCAGGTCATAGGCAGCACAGAGCCACCCAGCAAGTGGAGGTGAGGACACGGGCTTGTCCAGAGAGGCAGTGGGTGTCACTTGCAGGGTGATCGGTATCTTCCTCTCAGTTTCACTGGCTGCAGCAACCAGCCAACACTGGCCATATCAGGAGGTTACATATCAGGCTCACACCGCTTTGATTCCTAAGTTTAACCAAATCCTGACCTTGATCTGTGCAGTGTAGGTGTCTATGGCTGAGCTAGTCACCCTTGTTTCCCTGGACAGCCAATGGGGAGAAACAGGCATTTTTAGGGTGTGATTCATTTGACCTATTTTAGCTACTACTCCAGGATGAGGTAAAACCTTGTGCTTGACTAGCTCTCTGCTGACACCCACTTCTGCTCTGCTGAATCACCGGGGAGCGGGTGGAGACTGCCAGGGACTGCTGCTGCCTTCCCAGCCGGGTCAGTGGGCTGCCTGCTGCAGGAGACCCGCTCGCTCGCGGGAGGAGATGCTCAGCGAGGAGGACATGCAGCCCCAGAGTGCTTCTTCAGCGTGTCTCTGTGCCCACGGCAGCGCCGTGCCCACCCTCTGGCTCTCCCTAAGCCAGCTCATCTCACCGCAGTGTGTTATGAGTGGGCCTGGCGTTTGCAGCCGCTTGGTGGGAGGACGCAGCCCTGCAGCTCCACGGTCTGCGAGCTCCCCACACACCCTCCTTTGCACAACCTGGTGACTTGCCAGGGGATCGTGCTTCCCCTGCTAGCAGAGCGGTGGGCATCTCCTTTGGAAACTCATACTCTTCGGTTTGTAGCCCAGAGCCCTTTCTCTGGTCCACAAGAAAACTTGATGTTTGAAGGCTATTCTTGCTTGAACACACACTCCCTCCCCAGCTCAAGCTTGTTGTCATTGCTTTCCAAGCAAGCTTAATGCTGCAAAAGCTTTAAGGAAACATCAGACTGCTGCCTTGCATGCTGCAAACTGGCTCATGCTGAACAGCAGACCAGGCTATGGGCAAACTGTCAAATGGACCTGACTTCAAAGGAGGCCTCCGTGGCCACCTGTCACTCACAAACAGATGAGCAGCGACATCAGTATCGCCCAGAGCCTTCCTTTTGATCACACCCTGGTGACAGTGTGAGCGCATCCCATTACCCTGCTCATGTTTTGTCCTCCATAATGAACACTGGTGTAAATAACACAGGCTTGGTCACAGGATTATCTTCATCTGGCAAGCTCAATGCACATTGTAACACTGAGAGTGAAAGTGAACTGTGTTTTCTGCAGGTGTGTGTGGCTGTTTCAAAAGGAGCCACGTAAGGTCCTGGGATAAATTAAGCAAATGATGAACTGGTGGCCCAGGGTGGCTTAGATTTGCAGTTCCTTGAAGGAGCTATGATATGAAGGAAGGGCAAGGGTCTTTTATTTTACAACATGAAAGGAAAACAACAAACCCTCAACTCCCTTTTTATGCCTACCTGGAAGGAGGTAGAAGCTGAGCCAAACTTGCCAATAGCTTCACCCCTCACAGAGCCTAAGAAACAGAGCTTTTACATGTGGTTGGTGCTCTCAGCCTGGGAGGAGTTGGGAGAGATTCTCCTCTGCTCCTGCCTTGCCACCCCACCACCCACCTCCCTCACCCCCAAAATTTCCTGCCTCATGTAATGTAATTGTGAGCTCTGTCAGCATTATTATAAGTGAGCTTTGAGCTTTGGTAAGTTTTACAGCGAGGGAGGCAGAGACGTGCCCCTTTTCACGGAGCAGCAATGAGTTTCCAAGCAAAACTCATTTAATGTTTCACACAAAAACCATCTCTGTAACTTTATCCAGTGCTAAAGCCGGTGGAGATCTACAGAAGTTACTCCAGAAGCCTGGCAAATCAAGCAGAGAATAACAGTACCGTTGCCATGGGACTTTAAACCTGCCTCAGGATTGAACAGTATATTCCAGCCTTTCTACAGATTAGAGCTAGCAGCATGAATTTGGGTTCAGCTGTCCAGGGCTTTTCCATGAAAGGAATGTGTCCTCAGGCAGTTTCCTTTCCTTCTGTGTCCCGCAGAGCTAGGCCTGGTGACAGTGCCTCAGTGGGACCTGCTCCTGCCACCCTGATTTCCCCTCTCACCATCGCTGTCACCCAGAGCCCTTGGCCAGGGCAGGAGAAGCACCCTGCTGGCGTCCAGGGGAGCTGCTGGCTACAGGCCTCTGCTGAGGTCATGAACACAACCCTGCAGAAGAGCAGGGCTAACGCACAGCCTGCTGCACACCCAAGAGGGAGCTGCTCTGCTGCTTGTCCAGAGCCAGCACTGGAAAAGCACAGTGCAGAGCTGTTGTCTGAGTTTCTGTGAAATGGGCCATGTTCAGCCCTCGGTTGAATATCCGACTCATTCGCTGAGCACATCACTCCTGCTCACAGTGTACTCAAGTAGCAGGCCAAATTAGCCACCATCACGAGTACACAGAGCTCCACCAGCTGCTTTAAATGTGCACCTCTTTTTGCCAGGCATGAGTTTGGCTCTGTCATTGTCAGTATAAAATGCAGAAATTAGCTAGTTCTTAACTGTCAGCACCTGGAAAGACAAGCTGAGATCCGTAAGGCAAACTTTCGTCTTCTGTCTCTCTCCTGGTGGTAAGTAGTAATGGTCCTCTGGGCAGAGGTTTTGTGATTATCTGCCCAAGTATGTAGGCAGAAGAACGATGTCCAGTTCATTTTCATGCGGTTGCTCGTGGTGTGAGAAGACTCCTGTTGTGAAGATTTGTGGTATGGTACAGTCATGTAGTTCATGGTGACTGCAAGTGCCTTTGGCTTCCCCACACTGGTCATTAGCTGAGCAGAATAGGTTCCAGCAGTGGTAAGCTAAAACCCTTTAGACAGCCCTGATTTGAAGGGAACGAAGCTTTGCCCATGCATGTTATAGATACCTACTGCTGTTTGCCTGTAACTCTATGCTGTAATTATATACTGTAATGTTATATTTAGTTTTCATAAGGAGACACTAACAGCAGTGGAGGTGTACTGAGAAGCTGAGTCTAGACACATACAGTACACCAAAACCTTATTTAGTACAGCTAATCCAAGCTCTCAGCTGAATGCAAGATCATTAGCTGCCTCTCAGGCTCTTCAGCACTCGATAGTGGTAGCACTTTGCAAACATTAATGCATTTAAGCATCCCCAAACCCCTGTGAATTTGCATTTTACAAATGGAGGCCTGTGAGAAGGAAGATGTGAAGCCACAGCTGTCAAAGCCTACTGATTGTACTGGTAAACTTGTGACACTGAGGCAGTTGGCAGAAAGCCAAAGGAAAGATGGGGCCTGAGCCTCCTTGGGTACCTTTGGCGTTGCACTCACAGCAACCTGCCCCTTCTGTCATTGCTTTTGCCATTCACTAGAAGTCTTGCAGCCTCTGTGAAGATGGCAGGTGGACAGAGAAGTGTCAGTCCTGAAGTCCCTGTGCAGAACGGAGGATGTAAGCCCCAAACAGACCCAGCATGCTCCGTTGCATGGTGTTCCTCAATGAGGTGGCACTGGGCAGCAGGTGGACAGGGCCCCTGATGATGTTGATATCCACACTGACATCCCAACTTACTGACTCCTTTTTCTGTTCATTTCTGTGTCTCTGCAGATTACCTGCGTGTTGTGGACATTCAAATGTTCAAGGAGCCCCATGAGACTAACAAGCAGCAGCACCACACGGACAAGTACTACAGCCCCAAGCTGATAGTGCGTCGGGGACAACCTTTCCAAATCCAGATTGACTTCAACCGACCTTACAGGCCAGAGACAGACCAGTTCTGGCTGGAGTATTTGATAGGTAAGTGCCTGGCAAAGGTTGTGTCATATCAGCAAAGTAAGGTGGAGGAGCTTCTCATCAACAGGAACACAGTGGTACTTAATGGCTTGGTCTTTTCCTGGTATGATTGATTAACCATAAAACCAGATTTAGCCATAGGCAAGGAAGTGCTTTTCTAAAGAGAGTCTGGATTTGTGCTTGGGAAAATCAGCAGAATTGCTTGTGGGAGAAGGAGCAGCATCTGTTTAGCAAGAAGCTGTACTTTATTGAGCTTTCAGTGTTATCTCTGGTTAACGCTGTACGGCAATGCTGAAAGGTAGGCAGAAGAGGAAATACCTTTCATTAGTGTTTTGGAGTTGAAGGGAGGAGTCTGTTGTTTGAGGTGGGAGAGATGACTATGTATGAGCTGGGATAACAAGATGTTGAGATTGAAAGGGAGAAAAACTTACATGGGGTTGAAAAATAGGTGGCCTTGCAACTGCATTTTCAGCCAGCCTGGTAACATGGGAGAAGGTTCAGAGATTGTAGCTTTGGACCAGAGACCTACTCAGGACCATATCAGAGGCTTTCATGATTTACTGCAAAAAGAACAAGAAAACATTTTTCCTCTTGCTGAGAGATCTTCATCAGACACAGGTCTTAATGTACCTGTTGGCAGATTGAAGGTACAGGACCAGAGAAGAGCATGGTCTTGCTAGAGAAGGGGAGAAGCAAATGATTGAGCAGGGCTTCCTGTTGTGCTCCAAAGATGGCCACACCGAACGCTGCTTCCTACATCGCAGCTCTGGGAAAACCCCAGCTTCATCTAGAGTGATCTGGAGTTTCTGTGTTAAGACGTCAATGTTCCCCTTATAAACTCTTTAAAGTAGATTTGAATTGATGTTTTAATTTACTTTCCTGAGAGATGCAGTTCCGAAATTTGTAACATTGATTTTTTTTTCCCCACCATTGAATTATGATGATGTGGCCGTTTATTAGATTTGTTGCCTTTTAAAGCTGGATGGGCGTTTATCTCTTAAACATATGTGCAGTGAAAAGGTTACTGTCTGCACATTTTTTTTTCATGGGTCTCTTCTTTCTAATTTAAATTAGGGTTGGGAGGCATGTTATGACAGTCCAGTGAATGATTGGCTGAACAGCCACAAGTGCCTTTAAAAATTTAATATGCATAAATATCATTAGTTCTTCTGGGATTTAATTAAATTCAAGACTGTTCCCTTAATCTTTATATGTTTAAAACAAACAGCTGTAGCAAGAAGACGTGGAAAATGGAACATTTGTTTTTTATTGCATTGTGTGCAGTTTGCATTTGGCTTAATCAGATATTCTATATTGGAAAAAGAAATTTAACACTTCTTCTGATGTTGCGCAGTCCGCTTAAGAGAACACACTGATTTATTTTCCTGTTGGTCTTTCCCAACACATCTGTCCATGGTTTGTACCTTGAACCTCTAAGCATGGATAAAAGTCCCTTTATCCTCTGCCACGGTAGGAGTGGGATTATGTGTAGCCCACACCAGGGGAGACTTTGTGGCAAACTCAGCTCTGGATAATGACTTTTGAGTCAGCCTTGAGCCTGTGGTTGACTTCCCTCACCATTCTTCACTGTTACTGTCCTTCCTGTGAAATGTGAACAGCAATGCTGATGTCCTGTGTGCGGCGGCTGGCAGTCAGCTGAGGGAAAGTGCTGCATATATAAGATAGTGTACAGTGCAATTGCCCTCCCTTGCTTCTTAAGCGCCTGTGTCTGACAGCACCACTGCCCTCTTGCTACAAGGAATTCAGCTCACAGAGATTCAGCTGGGCAAAGAGATGTTCAGGCTCCTTGTCCTAAGAACTGGTTAATGCTCAGTGCTCCACAAACGTTTCTCTTCACACACGTGTGATGGAAACACAGACCATTTGTTCTCAGAGGCTAGCAACAGAAAGCAAAACAAAAACATCCCACAGAGGACAAGGAAATTATTTGGAGATGATCTGCTTGACTCTTGTTACTTCTCCTTTCAGTGGCAAACCCAACATTTAACGCCTTGAAGAGGAGAAAGAGGCACGTGTGCTTCAGAAAGGGCACCAAGTGCTCAGGGTTTCAGTGCTGTGCTCTCACACCTTTTGTTGTGGGGAGATGTGGCCATTTACATCCAGGGTTGGTTCTTTTTTTTTTCTGTTTGCCTGCCCGAAGAGCAAAGAGCGGGTATTCACTTCGGGGAATGCCAGCTGCCTGAAAGCCAGAACCCAGGCTCTCTGTGAGCAGAGGAGGGAGGCAGGCACCTCCAGGTGGCAGCTTAGCCCTGCTGTCTCCAACTGGATGAGCTTTCTTCTGGATTCTTTTCCTTCCTCCGTTGACTCTCCCCTGTAGACCAGGCTCTGACTTTAAGATCACCAAAGACAGGAGAGATCCAAAGACAGGAGAGATTCCCTTGGTGTGGTCAGGCAGAAGTTACAGTGAGGAACTGGCTCAGGCATCTTGAGCTCAGAGAAGCTTTTTGCACTGAAATGAGGGGCATAGTGCCTATGAAAGCGTGCGGTTCAAGAAATTAAAGTGATAGATGCTTTAAAAGCCCTCTGGAAGGAGCTCTCTGTGTGCCTGAACAGTACATTTCAAACGGTGCAGAAGTGTAGAATAACCTAGATTGGAGGGACCTCCAGAGGTTTTTATGTCCAAGCAGGTCCCACTTCCTCTGTCTGCCCAAGGCCTTGCCCTACAGACAGGGTTTGAGTATCTCCACGGGTGGGAAGGTTACCCCAAACAATGCTGAGCAGGCTATCCATGAACTGTAGAATTTCAAGTATTTCAAGGTGCTATTCTCATAAAGTACAAAGATACTTTTGGTAGGGAGGGCTGGCATTGGCTCCCAGGGAATTTGGCTGGAGATGAGAAAACTGACCCTCTCTTCTCACACGTCTGTGCCTATAGTGTGGGCTGTTTACACAATAGCACTGTATAAGGCTATTCAGAAACTATTAGTTCCCAGCACTGGAAATTTCCCAGAATTGACGTTAATCCATCACAGAATTTTTATCCATTAAAGACTAATTTTGCTCTTGAAAAATGTGACAGTTGTAATGACTTGAGCTTGTCTGCCTGCAGAACTATTCTATTTCCCTTATTCCATAAAATTCAGTTTTGCTTCTCTTTTTTTCCTCCTATTTTGGCTTAAGATGATTAATGAAATAAGTAAAGCAAATAGAGACTGCTTAATCCTTCTAATTGATAATGAATCAAGGGTACCTGGAATAAACACTTCACATGAAACTAGGTCTGAAATACAGAAGGATCTCTTGTAGCAATCTCTTTTAATCCACTGTCCATTTAAAGAGCATTCATGGGCTAAGTTGTATAAACAAATGCATAAATGTAAAAACATACATAATTTACCCCAATCTCTCAAAAGTCACTTTTACTCATATTCATCTGCAATGGTTCCTTATGACTAAAATCCTTTTGGCTTTAACAGACTGTTTTCCGTAGAGTCATCGTTGGTGAAACTAGCTGAAGTGCTAACGTGAATTATTATAATTCAGTTTTGCACATAATGCCTCATTAAATTAGGACCATATTTGTCTGCCAAAGTATGGAAAACAATAAATGTGCCAAAAAATCCACATGGAAAAATATCCACTTATAAAGAGTAACGGGATGTTATTCCAATTCTCATGCTGGACTGCAGCCCTGCCTCAGTACCTATGGTTTGGGAGCTGCTCCATCACCACGTACTTCCTCCCTCACAGCCCGCTTCCTGGCTTTAATGAGAGGGAAGGTGAACAACACCCCTTGAGAAATATGCATTTAACTCTTGTGGGTTAGAGATGAAAGAGCCACAAGAGAAGTGCAGATGCTGTGCTGATTTCTGGTTCCCCACAGTGGGAACAATTTCAGTTTGCTTGGAGCCCCAGGGAGTCCAGAGGAGCCAATGCCTACTTCACCCATCTTGATCTCTCCTGACTGCCGCCTTCATGGTTACAGGGATGCTTTGGACAGCTCTTTGATTTCCACAGTGCGGAGTTCAGCCTGGCCAAGCACAGCTCCTGCACCTGGGGCAGCCAATTTGGCATGAGTGCTGCAAAGTTTCCATAGACACTGATGCAATGGCAGCAATTTCTCTGTAAAGCAGATGTATGATTAGATGGGCTTTTGTAGCCTTCAGTCTTACTTTTAGTAGTAGTTTCCTGTACATGGTTGTAAATCTTGGAGCGGTTGATGAGTTTATATGGTGCATCCTTACTCTAATGATATATTTCCCCACATCCTCATAAATTGCTGTCTATTTGTATTTTCCTTAAATGGCTTCATAAATCCATATATATTGGCCTAGCCCTAAATATTATTATGAATGTTTTATTCATTGACATACTGCTGGAATGATTGTAAATCCCAGTTCTCCAGGCTACTATAACCTTTTTACATGTGTGCATGGGTGGACATGCACCCACCTGCCCATATGCACTCCTCAGACTTGAATAAATCATTGGCTTTTGGCCTGAGATGAGAGCAAAGACTTACTGATCCTTTTTCTACAACCTTCCCAGGCCTGCTCCAGAGGAACAGTTATAAACACATGAAAGCAGCAGAGTTGATCCCATACAGTTTATTTAGGTGACATCGAATTCCCACTTACAGTCAGAGAGGCATCTGAGCATAAATAAATAATCAGGGTTTCCAATTCAGGACACCCATGCCAGAACCAGTGTAACTCTTCATACTATCCTACAGGACCCATGGCCTTTCCCTAATTTCAGCAGCAGTGTTGGAACATATGTTATTCCAGGGTCAGGTTTTGTCCTTTTTATCAGGCAGTAGATCTGTCTTAGTCGGAAGTTTTGCTACCCCTGATGTCACCTGTCCTCCTCAGTAGCTCTCAGGCAAGGTAGATGGTAGCTAAGAGATTAGATGGGATATGAGGTGTCCCCTGGAACCTTGGATGGGATACTGAGCTGAGCTCTGCCTCTGCAAAGCAGTATAAGTTGGATCTTGATTTTTTTCAGGAGCCTTCTTGGCATTGAACAAGAGCAACGAACTCTGGTGCTGGGACAAACTGTTGGTGATAGTGCTAAGAGTTTATTAAATCCCTATATCCCTGTTTAATAAAGAACTACAAAAATTGAACAATGATACAGACATACCCAATGGTTTGAACATATAGTCACATTTTGGGGAAGAAATAATAATGTATGAGCAGTGGAATGCATTTCCTAGAAACTGACTCCAGACCAAGAAGAGACCTGTTTGCCAACTCTTACCAAAGAACAACAAAATTCATTCTGAACAAAAAGCATTGGGATATCTGTTTTCTTTTTCCTTCCCACTGGAATTCCCAGCCAGGCCCTGGAGGAGCAGAGGAGAGGGAGTCTCTCGGGGTTCTACCATGAATGCAGTATTTCATGCAAGGGAATCTTTATCTTTATTATGCTCTCCTTTTGCACTGCTGCAGCATCATCAAGTGGCACATAAAATCTAGCTGTATTTTTTAATGGTTTTAATAGCCAAGGTGCGTGACTCCAATGTGAGTTTTACAACTGTAAAGCACTAGAAACATTCACTCCTGGGACAGAGTGGTCAGATGTTAAAGATTCCTAACTGGAGCCATAAGGAAAAATTATTTCAAGATATTTGGGTTTCCTACATTTCCAAGTTTCTGTGCAGCACATCTGAAGGCAATGGGATTTGAGTACAGGAGGAACCCAGATGTGATAGTAACACAGTGGTTCAGAGACACTAATGGTTTTTAAAAAATAATTGTACCTCTCTTTTCTGTTTTACTTCCCCTCCCCCCCCCGCCATTTTTCCTCTACTCCATCTTTCTCCTTTCCCTTTTCCCTTTTCTGACATGTGTTGCAGTAATTCAGTGATTAATAAGGCATGGTCCCAGTATGCTAACACCTTCCCCAGGCTGCTTGTTACAATGAGGCTCACCTCTGCTGCAGAGCTACTGTACTTGTGACTTCCAGCTCAAATTTACTTATCAACCTGTCACAATTATTGTATTTCCAGGGTGGACATTGAAATAGATTCTTTAGCCTTTGGATGGATGAGTTTATCTAGGTAAAACAAATGAATGTAACAAGAAAATTGTTAACCTTGCTGTGTGTGATCTAAGTCCCAAAGGGACACAGATTCCCTAGTTCCTTTCAAAGCAATCTTCTAAGGAGGGTTCCTGAAAAGATTATTGAGGAATAGCTTTGTTCACTTCTCTCTCTTCGGAAGTATCCTACTTCCATCTGGGAGGAAACGTCCTCTGAAGCTCACTGTATCTCCAACCTCTGTGCTACCAGATGTCACCTCCTCCATGCTGACCGTAAAACACCTACTCGGTTGTTCAGGGCCTATCCAGGAGCACCCGTTGGGCCCTCCGATGGCTGTGGTAACAGCACGGCGCTTACTCAGCAGTGGCACTTAGGAGCTGTTAATGCACGCAGACACGTACAGCAATGTGTATTTCCAGCAGGGGTCAAGGGGAAAACTACACTAGGCGGAGACGAGGACTTCCAGGGACTGGGCAGGGGAGGAGGAGGAGGAGTGTGGTTTGAGCAAGGCCTGGTCCCTGATAGTCACTTGGAAGGGAACAGCAGCAGATTTGGATGGCTGGAGGAGTGCTCATGTTTTGCTGACTGAACTTGCTGTTCCTATCTCTCGCTTTCCCTCTGTTGCTGTAAATCCCTCCCTGGTGTGGCAGTTTTACCCAGAATTAAACACAGCTTGCCTCTCTGTGCCTGATGGACTTGGAGCTGACATGCTAAGGAGCTGAAGCATATGTTAAAAATAACTCACTTTGAATGCATGTGTCTATGTCCACAGTTCTGTGTTTAAGCTCATTGTTTCGCTAGCACGTAAGACTTTGCAAGCTTTAACAAACACTGCACTCTGCTTTTTGTCCCTGTTACGTGTGTGTGGCAGGTGCCACATCCTATGTATGCCCACATCCTCGCATGCTTCACTCATGGTACCTTTCACCATGTAGACCTTCACTCATGCTTATTTACTTTCAAAGCCTTGTGAAGCGGCTCAGACCTGAGCTCCTTTCATAGCAATAGCAGCTATTTTGCTCCTCTTTTACTGTGTGCCTGGAGAGCCCAGGAGGTGTAGAGAAGAGCTGAGCTGCAGCTGAAGAAGACACTTTAGGAGCCCAACTTGGAAAGCTACAGAAACCAAGGTGGGATAAGAAGTACCAAAGGATTGGTACACTGTGCACAGACCTGTGCACTGTGAAGTGGGGGAAATAGATATGTCTGGGCCATTAAACCTTCTGTAAAAGGGAGGTTTCTGAAAAAGTAACGCCTTCTAAAAGTGTTGTGGCTTGCTACCTAGCATTGAAATGCATAGAGTCTGAGGCCTCAAAGGCAAGACAGTCAGCAGCCCCTGTTCAGTGCATGATATCTTCCGAGCTGCAAAAGGAGCCTATAAAAAAATCTCTCCTGTGCCTGGTGGTACCAGTGCAACAACTCCAGACTTCCCAAACTCTCAAGATGGATTTTCTCATGTCCATGTGCTATTAAAGAGAGCAGACAGGGACATCCCAACAGCGTGATGTCACGCAAAGACTTTGTATTTCACAGAATAATTGGCTGCGAAATGTCCTCGAGTGAGGGCCAGGGCCTCCTACACCCAAAACATGTGTGAGCACTGGGGAGCGAGGCAACCACAAAGAACTGTCTGTGGAGCGTGGTTTGGGCTGCCAACTCCTGGAGCAAGTCAGAGTGAGAGGGATCCTGAGCCAGCTGATGCTGCTGGCAGAAGAACCCTACTGTCAGCATAAAACGAGTTTATCTTCTCTACGTGGTTCCCGGTCCTGACATAGCCCCAAACACCTCTCTATAGGTAGTAGGATTAGCACCAGAGATCCTGCAGAGAGTGCTCTGCCAGGAGTTTTCAAATTTTTTGTAATGGGTCTTTGGATAACATTGAATCTTCTTCCTTAGAGACCCTAACCCCGAGAATGAAATTACCATTGTGCATTCTCTCTTTTTAGAAAGGGCTGACATTTCATATATATCCCAACTATGAGCCAAAGTTGTCCCTACTCTTCCAATGCAGCCAGAAATCTGTGCCCAAGATGTATATAAAAGCCAAATGGCCAAGCCATCTTAAGAAGACTTCCCTAAAATGTTGAAAAACATAGTAGCGACCCTATGTAAGGATTCTTTGCCAGCAAGCTTAGCATGTAATGCCCAAGTTATTCAGTTTTATAGTGCTCTAGTATCAAGATAACAGATGTGTGTATATGAGACTAGTGTGGCAAGTGCTGTCAGGTGTCTAGATGTGCGATTACAATTCAGCTCCATGAGCTCCTGTCAGAAGTAACAATTCCCTTGCTCTCCCACTTGCATCTGGGTTTTGTTTCAGAAGATGAGTGAACCTTTCCTCTCTTGAAAGAAAACATTGGAAACTGGTCACTGCACTCTTGAGGGCTCTGCCCATCTTCCAAGGCTTTCTCATGGGTTCAGGCTTTATGCAACTGTTAGCAAGCACCAAGCCCTGCTCATCTGTCAGGAGCAAAGAAAGTTCTCTTGTATTTACTGTTTATAACATCTGCAAATTATCCTGGCTTCTAAGATATCCTTTCCCTGGCATCCCTGCTGTGCCTGCAGGGATGCAGGCAATATCCCCACAGTGCCTTCTCCTCCAGGACCTTGCACACTCCTCAGCAGCAACTGCAGGTGCTCCCTTGTCAGGCAACAGGTGGATGAGGGTGACTTGTGGCTTTGCATGCAAGAGGAACTTTGGTTGGGCAAATGGAGTTTTGTGCATTAAGGTTTCAAGGAAATGGGAATACCAGAGGCCTGGTACTTTGCCAAACTTGCTATGAGATGCTGGGGAGGGGTTTTCAATAAGAATGTCTTGCCAAGGCCCTATGGCCTCTTTGAAATCCTATCTGATTCCTAGAGGCAGATTTACTGGAGATTGCTTCTGCAGACCCCTCTCGTGAAAAATGTTCAGCTGTGATGCACACGGACGTGGTGGCCCAAAGTCCCTGCCACAACACAGCTCTTCATGTCCTAGACAGGCTCCTATGTGTGCAGCTTCCAGTGAAGGTGGCAGTGTCAGCTCCTAACCATGTTACAATAGTAATCTCTTCCCTCTCATGCTTTTCTGAAGGGAATGAGGGAGGTATTTTAAAAAGTTAATGGTTTTCAAGATGTCAATTCCATCACTTGGTTTGCTCTGCTGCTTTGTTTGCATGGATTGCTTAAAAAAATCCCAAACAATTATGTCAAAACTAGAAATCCCCTCTCAGCTGTAGAGGTAATCTGGGTCATACCCAGTTGCTCTATAAAGAACATGTTCAGCTCTCAGATTGCAATTGTTAGCAGGCACAAGACTCTCATCTGTGTTATCTCTATAAGCTCTTCTCTTTAGACTGTCTTTCCTTTGATGGCTTGTATTTGAAGTGTCCAATGCTTTATCTTCTAGTGTTTTCTATTGATTTTGCTCTCTTATTCTAGTCCTTTTTTCTTCCATAGGTTTTTCTTTTCTATTGTGTCCCTCACTGATATGAAGAGGTTTCATGGGTTACAGCATCCCTGGCTGACAGGCTATTTGTGTACACTGAACATCTGCAAAATGGAAATTCATGTGCACCAAATCACAGAATCACAGGCTGATCTGGGTTGGAAGGGACCAACCTCCAGGCCTGCACCTAGACAAGGTTGCCCAGGGCCCCATCCAACCTGGCCTTGAACACCTCCAGGGTTGGGGCATCCTCCACCTCTCTGGGCAGTTCGTTCCAGCACCTCTCCACTCTTTCCATAGAGAACTTCCCCCTGATATCCAATCCAAGCCTTCCCCCATATAGTTTAAATCCATGTCCTGGATGAAGCACAGTAGACTCAGATTACTTATGAGCATGCATGTTATGGCAGCTCACAAGCTTCAGATTCAAAGCTGGAGCTGTCCTGTCCCAGAATCTAGTAGTGTTCAGATATGGGATTATCTCTACATCAGCTGTATAAAAATAAGCAAGCAGGAAAACCAACGCCTTTGTGAGTCTAATTTTGAAGTTCTTAAATAGTAGGAATGGAAAATATAGCAGTCTGTCTCTCTGTCTGCCATCATTGCTTTTCGTTACCCTATTTTTGAAAGAGAGAGTCTGATTTTCAGTCTAACATATGAAATGAAGAATAGATTTGAGAATGAGATAAGGAACTCAGCCTTCTTGCAACTATCTTTTCTGTCTGTGTGGCTGGTTGGCTTCCAGATATATTTTGGCTCTACCTCAGGCTCAAAGGGTGGATCCTCACACAACTTTGAAACCTGGCAGTGTACATGTTTACATGAAGCCTATCCATCTATATGCTTTTTATAGTTGGCAGAGTAAAATAAGCTCCTCTGGGGTGTGATTTGCTTTACTATGAGGTAGACTATCACGTGCAGTGCTTTGGAGGTGTGTCATACCCACTGTTTGCAGACAAAGTTTGGCTATGTGCTCATCTATATCCTGGATGTCCAGAGTTGGTTCCTACTCCATCCATGAGGAGTAGATGCTCAGGAGGAACTAAGTACTGGGTACCTGCTGGTGGATTGACTTGTATTTCCTCCGTCTGTCTAGACTTGTGTGAAAGAATGCTTGGCCTCTGCTTGTCAGCACAGTAGTGCGATGAGAAGAATGAAGTTCTGCTCTGCTAAAGAGCCCCAAAAGCACTTGTGCACTAATGACAGAGGTGGTGGATGCATCTTAACTTGGGATGAGAGTCTTACCTAAACTTACCAACAGTGTAGCTGACACCAAGGCAAGGAGTGAGCTGGAGTGCAGCTTGCTGGGATAAGCAATAGAGAACAAGGAAAACCTGGGACAGCCTCTGCTCATGCTGCCAGGGCTACGCTCCTGGCAGTGCCTGAGCCAGCAAGACTGAAGCTTGCTGGAGCAAGATGGGTGGGGGTGTCTGCACAGGCTGCCTGCTGGGAGGTGTTGCATGTAGTTGTGTGGCTGTACTGCCAAGTGACCAGGCTCTGTGTGAAGCAATGAGGGAGGTAGGTGGTTTCCGCCCACTAAAACTTTCCATCTCCATTGAAAATAGACAAAGGGATAGAGAACTGCCAGGAAAAGGCTGTCAAAACAAGGTGAACCTCCTCATGGAGCTATCCCTTCCCCTCTCTCTCCAGGTCGCTACCCACAGCAAAACAAAGGCACCTACATCCCGATCCTAATAGGCGATGTGCTCAAACCCGGTGAGTGGGGAGCCAAGATTACCCATAAGGAGAACAACTCTGTCCGCCTGTCCATCATGTCCTCTGCCACCTGCATCATCGGGAAGTTTCGCTTGTACATTGCTGTCTGGACTCCCTTCGGCATCCTCCGGACACACAGAAATCCAGCAACCGACACTTACATCCTCTTTAATCCCTGGTGCCAGCGTAAGTACCTTGCCCGAGTCAAAGCTTCACACTTCCTGACACCAGGCTCATCAGTTTTTGGGAGGGGGTGATCCCTCAGGGGGACCTTGGCACCAAGGTGGTTGAAGACCAGACAGTTTGGGTTCAGAAATGATGCAGGTACCTTGCTGAGAGGTGAGTCTTTCAGGCTGGGGAACAGCTGTGTGTGAGTAGGGCTCTGTGCTTCAGACCTGTGCCTGTGCAGTAGCTGTGCTCTGCAGTTTTATGAGACCAAGCCTGTGTTTACCAGCTGGGGTGATGTGGCGATGCTCCATTTGTCATAGTAAATTTGCCCCGAGACTTTGCTCTGACTTTAATAGGCACCAGCGTGAGCCTCCTGCCTGTGTGTGCCTTAAACTGACAAGTCAACACAAGCATGTTTTCTCTAGGTTTCAGTGTGGCGTGGGATGGATGGGGCAGCACCCCATTCTCTGTTGACCAACATCACAGATTACCCAGTTTAGGATTAAATGCCTATAGTTGAAAGCCTGCAGGAATTCAGTGGGAGCTATTGCTGCTGCACAAGCTCAATCGAGCCAACCTGCTGTGGTATCACAGTGGTTCCTTCCCACTACCACCCAACATTTGCCTTCATAACTTCCCCTTTACTGGTGACAAATTGTCAGCAACCATGTTGTCTGGGAGGATCAGAACCTTTTGCAAATCAACCTTTTTTTGTTTTACAATCTGGTCAGTTGAAGACTGATTTATCTTTTTTTTAAATGTCCCTGCACCCTGGGTAGAATCAACCCTCATGCAGTCAAAATTGTATTTTACCCAACTCTGTGGCTTAAAGGAGAAGAGAAGGAGGACCAGAGAGTTTTGGTTCACCCTTCTATCAGGCTGTAGTACTGTGTCTCAGCTTCCAACACTTGTAAGGCTCTGAGTCATACATATTGCTACATATTTAGGTCACTGGCTAACTTTAATATTCTCTCACCACCCCTCCTTCATCTTTCAATCTTTTTACCAGAGTATTTCATCAAATAGTCCCGGACCAAACAAGGGCCATCTTACTGAGTGACGAGTAGGTTTAGCGTTATTAATACAGCCCATTTTTCAGCTGCACTACTGTCAGTACATCGGATGATTTGTGCTGAATTCATTACTTGCCCCTGGTCCAAGGGGAATATAAGCAATGATTAGGTTATGCATTATTTAAGAAGATATATGTTAAAGCTGAATAAAGGAGAGTTAGTTGAGAATTGTAGAATCATGGAATACCAGGTTCAAAGGGACCCCAAGGATCATATGGTCCAACCTTTCTTGGCAAAAGCTCTGTCTGGACAAAAACACTGTCTAGATAAGATGGCCCAGCACACCATCCATCTGATTCTTAGAAGTGTCGTCCAGTGTTGGGGAACCCACCACTTCCCTGGGGAGATTATTCCAATGGCTGGTTGCTCTCATAATGAAAACTTTCCCTCTACTGTCCGGTTGGAATCTCCCCAGGAGTAACTTGCACCGGTTACCCATCTTCTTTGCCACATGACTTCTTGTAAAAAGAGTCTCCATCTTCTTTGTAGTCACTTGTTAAGTATGGAATATAGTGTCCCCTATGCCTTCATTTCTCAAGGCTGAACAAACCAAGTTGTCTCAGCCTCTCCCCATACAGCAGGCTTCCCAGTGCTTTGATCATTCTGGTGTCACTCCTCTGGATCCTCTCCAGCCTGCCCACATCTCTTTAGTACAGTGGGGACCAAAACTGAACACAGTGTTGCAGATGTGACCTGACAAATGCTGAGGAGAGTTAGATTATTACTTTATCTCTGCTGGTGGTGTTCTTGAAGCAACCCAGCATCCTTTTGGTTTCCTTTGCTACTGCAGAATGCTGTTCACTCATGTTGAGCTTGTCCACCAGGATCCCCAGATCCATTTCCACAGAGATGCTTTGCAGCCAGGTGGATCCCAGTCTGTGCTGCACCACTGGATTACGTTTTCCCAGTTGCAAGACCTTACACTTGTTCTTCTTGAACTTCATTAGGGGAATTTAAGTGGCAGAAGGAGGCAATAGCAGAGCCAAAGGTTCCGTGATATCATGAGATACCTTTCAAAGTAGTGTAGAGGTAGGTACTTTAGAGCAGGGTGCTAAGAGTTTGTTCTAGGAGGGGAGGGAGAATGTATAACAGAGAGATCACTGTCAAAGTTATGGCCCACTGTGAGCAGACAAAACTGCTCAAGGTTTGTGAAAGCATCATCAGCCTCTCACAGCTCCAGTTAGAGAAGTTGAATTCTCCTCCCTAAGGTAGAACATCCCTTGGCTTTAGTTCTGGGTGTCGTAACAGTCAGCTTATTAGCCAGCCAGCACTGTGACTGCAGAGGCTCAGAACCCTTTTGGAAAGGGATAAACCCCAATGAAAAGTCTTCTTTTGCCTCATGACTAACATAGAAGCAGCTAGGGCTGCATGCAGCCATAATGTGTAGAAAAAATATGTGGGGGGCTTGGCTGCCCCACTGTGGTGTGACTGGGACCACATGAACTGATTGAAGGTGTTAGTCAGAAGGTTGGAAGGGGAAAATTCATTCCTTCATCACACCTCCTCTCCCACCAACCTTGTGGATCCCTCTCTGTTCATGGCACGTGATTGCTCTGCTCTTGTGTGCCCTCACTGCCACCTGATTTGAATGGGACCAAAAGCCAGCAGGATTAAAACCACAGCATGGGAGCAAGACACAGAACAGGTGCCTCCAGCAGCAGCAATCGGCAGGGCTGCAGGGAAAGCTCTGCTTTGGGAAAGCAGAAGAGAGGCTCCAGGCAGCAGCAAGGTTGTGCTGTGTGCCCCTGGTCCTGGGACCTTTTGTCTCCATCTTACAAGTTCACGCATATCTCAATGACTTCAGGTCCTGTTCCTTGGTCACTATGGTAGTTTTCATCTTCTGCACATTTCATTTGGATTTGGATTTATTCTCATTTCTTGCCCCTACTTTTACTCCTAGGTAGTTTGGGCTAATCGGATCCTGTATCAGCCTTTTCCCCCTTTCCTTGTGTTAGGAAACCAGGGACTGTTTCTTCATGCTTTGTCCCCTGACTGGGAAAGACTGTTCAGTGGGATGACAAGCGGATATAAAAACTCAGGCGATTAAAGTGCAGAGAAAACAATAGTTTGAAAATCTCCTAGACTTGTTTGCTGGGTTAATAGCTGAGCAGAAAAGCCTGTGTGAAAAGCCTCATTAAAGAGAGAGGAGGCCGATGCCAGGAGTGAATGGGGATTGTTACAGCAGGGAGCAGTGCACAGGCTCTGTCAGTGTCTAGCCCAGCTTTCCGACTCATCGTTTTGGAGTAACATCACTGTCTCGGTGTGAGCTTTTCTTTAAGACGGAGGCATTTGTGCCCTTTCTTACTGCTCCTTTTCTCACTGTAGCTCAATTTTGACATATCTTCCCAACCAGGGATTCATTTTCTTTTCTGCTGTTTCAGAACTTGTTTGAATACCTTATAAGTCAAACTACGGAGTAGTTTTTCTTCCAAAGCCATCAGTTGAGTTTATATGGTTTAATCCCCTTAAGCTATACTTTAAGGCTGGTCACCAGGAATACCTTAAAGATACAGATGTGGATCCTGATCTGGAAAAATGATATACATCTGGGTATTCAGCAATCTAGTGGATTGAGATTTCAGATACTCAGTTTAAATTTGCTTTACTTAATAAGCAAGGTAAAGCATGTGAAGCGAGCCAGCTGACATAGTTGGAAAAACTAGCTGTGCTTTTGGGTGTGAAGTGCCCTTTTTGGTTTTGAAACCGAAGGTACAAATGGCAAGTAGCTGAAGATAATTTCTTGGAGTTTAACTTAACTCTTAGCAGTATCAGACTACATAAAAGCAGAGAAGGGCTCCTTTGATCTGGATACTGTGAGCTCTTTCCAAGGAGGTGTTGAGTTCCAGCAATTTTCTGCTGGGGAACGTTCAGCATTTTATTAGGAAAAGACTTGCTTTGACTTGTGTGGCTCTCTCACAAGAGGAGACATGTAGTGTATCTGAGTGTAGTGTATCTCTGCAGATTGAGATGTGCATTTCATTCATGTGAGCCTCCTGCAAAGGCTATTTAATCAATTATATGTAAGCAATTAAATATATTGCAACTTCATTCTCTCAGTTGCATACTTCTGCTTGAATGTCCTAATACGGTTTGAGGATTAGTAGCATGTGATTGACTTTGGGCTCCTCTCACATGTCACCAGTCATCCAAATTTGGCCCAATAAGATTTTCTTGTATTTACAGTTAAATCCTAAGTTTGATCTTTTGTGTCACAGATTCCATGTGATCAAAATTCATGCTGAGTTTCATCCTCTTGCTACATTAATGTAGGTGAGCGCTACCAGTTGCAAGGCAGCGTACTGATACTGGTCCCAGGTGGAGTGGGCTTTCACAGAATCACTAGGTTGGAAAAGACCTTTAAGGTCATCAAGTCCCACTGTGCCTGTCCTCTCCTAAACTATATCCCTGAGCACCTCATCTACCTGTCTGTTAAATACATCCAGGGATGGTGACTTCACCACCTCCCTGGGCAGCCTGTGCCACAGCCTGACAGCTCTTTTACTGAAGAACTTTTTCCTAACATCTAATATGAACCTGCCCTGGCATAGCTTGAGGCCATTTTCCCCAACCTATCACCTGTCAGCCTGCCCTGGCATCCATCACCCACCTCTCTACAGCCTCCTTTCAGGTCATTATATGCAATGATAAGGTCTCCCCTCAGCCTCCTCCAGACTAAACAACCCTAGCTCCCTCAGCTGCTCCTCATAAGATTTGTCCTCCAGACCCTTCACCAGCCTGGTTGCCCTTCTCTGAACATGTCCCAGGACCTCAGTGTTTTGTAGGAAAATGTATTATCTTTTGCAGCTCTGTGTTTGCCACAGCACTGTCTGCTTCCCAGCAAGAGCCCTGGGAATTTTGTGGTTCCAGCAGGGACCGGCCTTGTACTCCTGTATTCCCACAGGATCATACTGAAGGGAGACTGGGTGCTCAAGGGAAGCCTGTTGCCTCCACCTCCACGCATCTGCTGGTGCTGCTGGGCTCAGCACTCACTGCACGAAGAAATAGCATTTCTAACTCCAGACAGTTGCTGTGCTGGGAGTGTGGTCTCCCCACACTGGGTAGGTTCCTCTCACGCTCATTCACCTTCCCAAATTCAAAGGGCTGCTCTGTACTCCTCATCTCTTTTACAAGGAGCCTGTGTTCAGCGGGATTCCTCCCGTGCAGTACTGTCTTCACATGAAGTGTATTTTCACCTTATCCACCTTCAAACAGAGAAACACAGAGGCTAATTTGCTTCTTTGTAGCATTGCTAGTGTAATTTCCCAGGATAAAAGTAGTGAGTGAAAAAACCCCTCTAAACTGCTATGGAAAAAGAACAAACAAAGCCAGCACATTTCCATGGAATTCTTCTGTTTGTCAGATGTGAGCCTCCACTTGCACAAAATAATTAGGAGTTGTACTATGTAGAGCATGCTTAGCATCAAAGTAGTCACAAATGTCTCGTATTTTCTTCTAAACAGTCTCAAGGGTAGTGAAAGCTGTCAAAAATCAAAGCATCTGGCTTCTCTGTGAAACACAGAAGCCCTTTTTACTTTATCAAAAACCCAAATATTTAAAATAATTGACAGAGAAGTTAATCAATATTCATCTGATTTAGCAAAGATCATGCAGTCTCAAAATAACATAAGAACCTCAATTGATACCAACAAGATCAATATTAATATTTCTAATCCCTGAAAGAAAACAACAGCTGTCAGGAAGGCAGATGCACACCCTCCACTGAATGGATAACTGTGTAGAAGGTGTGAGTTCTCCTTCTTTAGATGCATTCTCTGCACTGTTATCAAGTGTGGTAATAAAAACCAAACATCAGTGAGTAATAAGCAATATATTCATTGCTTCAATTATTGTTCAATAAGCGGATCAGGCAGATACAGCCCAATGAAACAGACCCTATAGAATCTGTAACATATATTGTGGTGGGATGTTATGCAGAACTTGTTTAGACCTGGAAGCTGGACCTCAAAAGCCATGGAATATACAGTTTCATAAGGGTGAGAGTCCTGGCTGATGTAAATGACTACAGCTTTTTGATTCACTGTCAAGTGTTAACACTCTCTGTAAGCCTCTGAATATAATAAACCTGTGATCTTCTGCTTTGTGTCTGGCTACAGGTTGACTATATCATGGGTAGCAACAACCCTATAAAGAAGCTTCTTGATGACCCAGCCCTTAGAAGCTGGGTGAATGCCACCACCCCACCAATTGCAAGAGCAGGTTTCAGACCTGCCAGTCTTAGGGAAAACATGATAAAACTGCTTATGGCTTCGACAGGCTTCATTGAGTAAAAAACTGGCTGGAATGTCAAAGATTTGTGGTGAGTGGAGTTAAATCCAGTTGGTGGCCAGTCACCAGTGGTGTTCTCCAGGGCACAGTACTAGAGCCAGTTCTCTTCAGTATGTTTATCAATGATCTGGATGAGGGGATCGAATGCACCCTTTGTAAGTTTGCAAATGACACCAAATGGGTGGGAGTGTTGATATGATGGAGGGTAGGAAGGCTCTGCAGAGGCATCTAGACAGACTGGATCAGTGTACTGAGGCCAACTGTATGAGGTTCAACAAAGCTCAGTTCACTCAGTGAGGGTCACAACAACCTTATGCAATGCTACAGGCTTGGGGCAGAATGGCTGGAAAGCTTGCACAGGGGAAAGGGACCTGGGGATGGAGGTGAACATGAGCCAGCAGTGTGTCCAGGAGACCAAGAAGACCTGGCTTGTATCAGAAATAATGTGGCCAGCAGGACTAGGGAACTGACTGTTTTCCTCTATGCAGAACTGATAAGGTCACACCTAGAGTACTGTGTTTGGTTTTGGGTCCCTCACTTCAAGAAGGACATTGGTGTACTGGAGCATGTTCGAAGAAGGGCAACAAAGCTGGTGATGGGTCTAGAGCACGAGTCTTGTGAGGAGCAGCTGAGGGATCTGGGATTGTTTCGAGAAGAAGAGGCTGAGGCAAGACCTTATGGCTCCCTAGAACTCCCTGAAAGGAGGTTGTAGCCAGGTGGGTATCGGTCTCTTCTCCCAAGTATCAAGTGATAGGACAAGAGGAAACAGCCTCAAGTTGTACTAGGGGAGATTTAGGTTGGGTACTTGGAAAAAAATCTTCACCAAAAGGGTTGTCAGGCATTGGAACAGGCATC
The DNA here is from genome assembly GCA_013399135.1 of Heliornis fulica. Lineage (NCBI taxonomy): Eukaryota > Metazoa > Chordata > Aves > Gruiformes > Heliornithidae > Heliornis > Heliornis fulica. The sequence goes on along the minus strand of VXBZ01001935.1, from coordinate 782,173 downwards.
CCAGGGAAGCAGTGGAGTCACCATGCCTGCAGGTACTTAAGAGACACATAAATGTGGGGCTCAGGGGCATGGTTTAGTGGTTGAACTTGGCAGCGTTAGGTTGATGGTTGGACTTGATGGTTTTAAGGTCTTTTGCAGCCTAAACATTCTGTGAATCTAGGACCCTGTCAAAAGAATGATGGCAAGTGCTGATCTCAAACGCAATAAAGGTTTCTCACACCTTAGACCTGCTTCCCTATTGTTCCTTGCACACCAATGTGGACGTCATTATGTTACATATCTATGCATAACCCCTTCTGTATGTACTGATGTAGAGGTATAGATATATCTTCAGAAAAAAACAAAGTATCCAACAGGGTCAGGTGTGGAGACTGACAAAACCCTTCACCTGGCTGAAGCCAGTGTGAGTTTTGCTATTTATATTTTTTCAGAGGGCTCAGATTTTTCGTTTATTTTCAGTTAAACTGCAGTTTTATGAGCACATGAAGAAGCTTTTGAGGATGAGACTTACAAGGAAGCACCAATCTGATTTGCATTTCAACAAAATACAACAAATCAATAGGCTTTTAAAAGTGAAATGATCCTCTACTAAATTGGAGTGGGATGGTGAAGAAATTCAGTATGGCAGTAGTGAATGGTAATTTTGTACTTGCTTGTTTCAAACTATCAGAGGTTATTGCTTCCCTTTAATTTGCTATCTGGTAGACTATTACCCATTTCCTCAAATTAATTAATTCCCATGCTATTAATTATTAAGATGTATCTCTTGATCTCTAAATACAAGCATGGGCAGAGGAAAAGAAGCCCTCAGCTGTCCTAGCATCACAGAATCATGACCTGCTTCATACTTACCTGTGTGCATCTGAATAGTTTCATGTTGTTCAAGGTTATTTATGAATGTTAAGAACAGGTTGTTTATGTATATGAATCATCTTTGCAGTGTGACGGTCCACACATATGCTCTTGACTCTTGGTAGGAGACCAGGATATACCCTTTGTATGTGTTTCAATAAAGGTCTCATCTAATTATTTTCAGTTTTCATTTGGACTCTTGCGTTTCTCCTCACATTAGCTGACCAGTCGCATTACGTGACAGAAGGATACTCCCATCAATAACTTATACTCAGAAAAAGCAATCAAATCCTTTTGTTAATACACTGTAAAAACTGTATTCCAAATTTTTTAATGCACTACAGATTTTTCTTTAGATCTGTTGACTTGAGCTGTTTTCCATTAACATTAATAGGTTTGAAATTGTTCTTTGATCTGTTTGTACGGATGCAGAATTGCGTCATGGTGCTCCAACTTTTAAATTAGTGGTACACAGTAATCATAAAATTCTTAATAAGGTGTGTGACATTTTAATCAGATTTTACAGATCCTGAGAAAACAGTCAGGAGTTGTCTGCATTTTTCATCTTGCAAGCTTCCAAGGTGTGTATCATATTCCTAACTGGTGTCACTACCTCGTTATTCTTGTACTCTGCTGAAGCAAATAACGCTTTGTTTGATGGAAGAGGGGTACTTTTCATCAAAGATGACTGTATTATATGCTAAGATTTCTTTATCTGTCCTATATGAAAGCTTAAGTGACCATGTTGACATTTACTTTTGGTAAACTGATGCAGAGGATGCCGTGTATCTGGATGACGAGAAGGAAAGGGAAGAATACGTCCTGAATGATGTTGGTATTGTTTTCCATGGAAACATCAATGACATAAAATTAAGAAGCTGGAGTTACGGTCAGGTGAGCCATTTAGACCTTCTCTGTCTGCTCCCAGCAGCACGGCGAGTGACTTTAATTGATGCCAGACTGTGGTTGAGACTGTGGACTCTGGAGTGCATTACTGGTCTCTCCTTCAGAAAGACAAGGGGAATCGTTTTAAAATTGTATGAAGTGGGTATGTGCCTAATCCAGAAAAGCAGTGTTATAATAAGCATTATTTAAAGATCTTGGTTTAGGGGTGTGTTTCAGATACTAAGAGGCTGCCTGTTCAAAGTTATAATCATTAGCTGAGGTTTCCATAGTGCAGTAGTATTTTCTACTTCTAGGTTATTTTTGCTTCAGAATTAAACAGATTTTGTGAAAGAGGTTTATTTTATTTTATTTTATTTTATTTTATTTTATTTTATTTTATTTTATTTTATTTTATTTTATTTTATTTTATTTTATTTTATTTTATTTTTTATTTACAATAGGCTATATTGCTTTTTGAGTCCTCCTTATAGCTCTGGTAACTTGATGGAAATTATTCCGTTCTGCTCCAGGTGGGGAAGGGTGTCAGCTTGTCCCATGGTTCCTATGTCAAACTGGGATTTAATCCCAGAGTTTTAAATTCCCTTGCCACAGTGACAAAGCGGGGGAACCTCTCCCTTTGCTGCCTGGACTTCGCGCCAGTCTCCAGCGGCCCCCTACAGCCCAAGGGAGGCGGTCCCGGAGGCTGGTGTGCGGTATTGGCATGCCTTCAATCACATCAGGCTCCTTTTGCTTGCTTGCCCGTTTTACCCCAATCGGCTTGTAAGCACTAACCAGCCTGGAAAAATCCCTATGGGACGTGAGAGTTAAGTTGTTTGAGAAGAGGGAAAAGGCGTTAATGAGCAGAATCAAAATCAGCAAAACTAACCCTAGCTGTCACTCAGAGGGCTCCAAAGGACAGTTACCAGACATGGCAAACTCTGCTCCACTCACCCCCTGGGTTTTCACAGCAGCCCAATCAAAGAAGTATTTATTTAACTCTATGGTGATGGATTTATTTCGTTTTCGTGGCACCTCCCCAGCGCAGCCTTGCAGAAGGGTCCTCCTTGCTTTGCTTTCTTTCCCTCAGCTAAAGACAAACTCAAAGCTTGAGCTGGATGGATTGCCAGTGTACCTGCCCTGGAGAGCTCTTCGAACTCACATCTCTCTTGTTTCTTTATTTAAGGGTACAATTTCATTTTTTTTTCTTGCAGCAGCACTGCCTTAGGGACTTCTGCCTCTGCGCCGTTCCTTTGGTTGTGTCAGCGCCGTTGTTTGCAGGGTCTGGCTGTCATCCTGACTGATATAAAAATAACTTAAATAAGGCTGTGGTGGTGAGCAGTTCCATAAACTGATGGTGACTCTGATACAGGGGATGTGGAACCAGATCCTGAGGCCAAAGCTGGGTGTGCATTTAAGTTGACCAAAAATGCCCCCTCCTGGCCCTTCCTTCCCCCTGCAAGTGCTGTGCAGCCGTGCGGTGACTCAGACTGGAGATCTGATCTAGCTGAATAAGCATTTCCTTGATTTTTTTAAAATTCCCCCACATCCCCCTGGGTTATTTTTCGGGCTTGCTCTATTCCTAGATTTGGGATTCACTCAGTGACAGATGTAAGGGGGAGGGAGGGAGGGGAAGGAGTGGCTGAAGGTGGATGGTGCTGCTTAAACCAGCTGCTGGATTTATGTCTTAAGATGCTCAATATATGGCCTATGGTGTTTGGCCTGAGGTGCTTATATTCTGCAAATCTGGCACCTTTCTGTCACAAACACCAGCCTCCCTAGAGAAACTGCATTATTTATTTGGCTTTGCTAGGAGGTAGTTCTGTCTGGGAGGTTAGGGCGGTTCCATATCCCTTTGTCATGTATGTTCACTCCTGTCTTGCCTGCAGTAAAGGACCTGATTTCCCCACTGTGCTGGGGTGCACCTTTTGCTCTCACTTGCCCATGTGATAACCGAGTGCGGCAGATGCCTCTAAGGTGGCCCAAGCCACGAGTTTTAATGAGATCAGTCGTGTTGTATGGGTGTAACAGACATCTCAAACTTCAAAGCTATGAAGACATGTTCTTCTGGTTCCCTGGAGGAACATTCTTCTGTTTCCCTCGCTTTCAGTGAATTGGAGGATGTGATGATCCTGATCTTAACCTGACAATTTCCAGCCTTAAAAACATGCATCTTCCTAATTTTCAGCAACCCTGAATGTTAAGACTAAATGTTAAGAATAAAGGCATTGCCATGAGTAAAAGCACTATCAGCAAGACCTGCATTGTGTCATACATGTATGAATCTTATATTTATGACACATAGCACTGTGCAACAGTGTAAGTAAAAAGCATAAGGCCACTTACAGTCATAGAGATGAAAGGGGTATGGTCACATACCAATATACAGATACTGTGCATAGTAATATTCTTAGGCTAAAAATTACTTTGAACGGTGACAGCTGGAAGCTTTAACTCAGATTGTAAATTAGAAAGGAACATACAATTCAAAACAGGATTACTAGTGGGAGATGATTCTCACAGCTCCTGTCTTTAATGAGCAGCATCAACATGAGAGGAGAAAAGGCAAGGAAAATGGACTGAACAAGAAAAAAACAACAGACCAGTTGAAACATGGCTGTAATGAATGAGGATGGAGGTGTTCCTTGCAATGCGACTGTGATTTCTTTCTTGTAAGAAAGTGTAAATAGCCAGTCACTCAGAAAATCTCAAAGGGGAAATTTGGTTTAGGAAGAAATCTAGGCACTTAGGAATTCTCTAGCTGAGAGATGTCAGATGTTAGATGCTATATTGATCATTTAAAGCTGCAACCTTTTTTTGTGAGTAAAAAAATAAAGCAGGTGGGCATAGAGTTCTTGCCATCATCCTGGGTTGTCTCATGTCCATATGTTGAGCTGTGCAAATGTAATTTTGCAGCGCATGCATTTGGTCAGATCAGACACCAGAAAACATGAGATCACATCTGCCTGCAACTGACTGTGAGGAATACAGCCCTCATTCAACCAGTGAAAAAGGTGACACAGTACCTTTCACTTTGATTTAAATAGAAGGGCATCTATTAGAAACAGGTTAGCACGAAAGATGCCCACTGAAGGCCAGCCTGCAGTAGCACAATGCATGCCTGAGCGCAGACAGAACCCGTTTGCCTGTGTGTTTTCTCATGCCTTGTTTTCTGCCTGCAGCCTTTCCCAGGTGGCTCTGCCAAAGTTCTTTGGTCCTTGAAGTTGGCTCATTTCCATTTCAGCTTGTTTTGAGCTGTCAGTGCCTGTGCCTGGCCCAGGTTTGTTCATCTCTCCTGGCTGCTTACTGCCGCCCTCCTCCTCTGACAGTTCAGGGGTGTTCAGCCTTTAAAGTGCTATGTTTCTATTCCACTTCCCTATAGGTAAGATTTTCATGCCAAGATCGAGAGCAGGAAACTCATTTAGTTTGATTTAATACTTTTAAATGTCTGGACAGTGAAGAAGAGCAAAACTAGCTTTAGAGTTAAGGCTACTCTGCATCCTACACTGCTGCAATAATGTAAAGCAGCTAGACTTTACAGCTAGTCCTGTACCTTTTCTCCTATTAATACAGTTATTTCACAAGCATTCATGTCATTTTGCAAACACTAAGGTGGAAGGCAACAACCCTGAAAGCAATTTCTTTCCTCTTTACTCTTCGTATATATGCTGGCAAGACTGACAGCGTCTCCTAAACTGTAGATGAGAAAGATTTAATTTGCAGAGTAAACTTCTTATTGATTTAACTCAGGTCTTAGGCACTGCTGATGTCTTGAAGTACAGAAAGCAGATTTTGATCCTGGTGAAAGTGATAAATCATTGGGCCAGACCAGAAGAAAAGTGAAGTTGAAGCAGGAAGGCTGGCTATGAGAGTTTACATTATCTGTTGTGAGGATTCTCCTGGGGAAGGAGGTCTCCATGGTATGGTCATTCTACTGAGATTATTTACATCACATGCCGGAGGAGTGGACTAGAGAGTTTACCATGCAATTATTCACCTGCCCGGGGATGAAAATATATTAGGAATTAGTTTCCTGGGAAACACTGACCCATCTTTTCCTACTTGCCCAAACATCATTAGTTCAATTTTGGTCAGACTAGAAGGTTACTTAGTAGTGAACATCTCCAGAGAAAGCAATTCAGTGAAAGAGTGGGTGGGGGTGAGAGAGGTGTACTGTCTTGGAGGACGTTTGATGAAAAGGATCCATACCTGCATAATGAGAGCCAGGCAGGCTGGAGGCAAGGGCAAAGAGGACTTCCCTTGAGCATGAAAGGGCTGAGGATGGGGAAACACAGTGGTGCTTCAGCCTTCTTTGCTTGTGCCAGAGCCCACCTTCTGACTGTAAAGGTATTTGGGCTTCCTAGGATGTTACCCCTATGTTACCCTCATCCCTCCTATCTTCCCTCCAGCATCAGCAGCAGTCTTGACTCTTCAGAGCTCCCTTTTAAGCTCTCTGGAATCACCCTTCCTCCTTCTCTGCCCCTCCCCAGGCTGCCAAGGCAGAAGCTTGGCCTGGGGTCTTCCTCAGGAGGCAAAACTCAGGTCTTTCTCATTTTCCAAGAAGCCTAAAGTCAGGCTGGTGACAGGTGCAACGTCAGACCAGCTCTAGTAGCATCATGAGAGCAAAAATTCAGTTAGCCTGAATCATATCTTTAAGGATGCAAACAATGAACATAAAGCCTAACAGAGCAAGGGGATGAGCTCCATGGAGTTTCTGTCATAGGCCTGAATCTTCATATAAGATTGTGTATCCAGAAGTTATTTGTTTCATTAATATGCTGTCTCTTACCATTTTCCAGGGGACAGAGGTATTTTCCTTTGCTATGCACTTTCTCCTAAGGAAAATGAAATACATCACAGGGCAAGTTCTGAGACAAATGGTTTCTGGTCTATTTAGGCACCTCTGCCCTCAATTCATTCTTGTGCTTGTTCATGCTGGATCGAAGAGTCTGTACCTTTTCACTCTATTTTTGAAGAAGACTACTTTAGGTCACTTGGTATTTTTGATGTCTAAGTTTCGTAGACGAGGATTAATCTATATAATCAGCTTTTGGCTTGTCAATTTGAAACATATTTAAAAATTAATTTTAAGATGTGTCTTCAAATTAACTTCTGGAATCCATTCATTGTTCAGCTTCCCAGCATTGCATTGCCTGTGTCAGAGAAGCCCTGAAATTAACAGGTCTGGAATCTGTGAAGGACATGAAGTCCTTTGCGAGCAGACTAGCTTCTTGTAGTTATTATTATAATATCTTCCTATTATATACTTGTTAGCTCTTAAAATTTTATGCACTGTCAGAAAGGCTGTGTTGTCATTTTAACCTTCTGGAAACTGGACTGAGATTGAATTGAAAATGACGCTTTCTTTTTCCCCACAGCATCTCACTTTTGTTTTTGCTCTACATGGGTGATTATTCTAGAAGAAAACCTGCATTTTTAAACGCAGACCAGCTAATTTTGAAGATAATCAGCTGTTATAACAGCAGTGAAAGATAACTTTGCTTTCCATAATAAAAAGTGACTCAATTTCCCCTATGTTTCCTTTTTAATTTTCTTTTATCTAGTTTGAAGAAAACATTCTGGATGCTTGCCTGTTCCTGATGGACAAGGCAGAGCTGGAGCTCTCTGGGCGTGGAAACCCAATCAAAATCTGCCGTGTTGCCTCTGCAGTGGTATGTAATAGATGCCTAAGACATGTCAGAAGCAAATCAAAGCCAAGCTGGTTTAGTTTGCCCTCATGCCCCTGTTTGCTCACTCCAGCAAATGGCAGATCAATTGTCCATTCTAACCTCTGGGGTCTGGCATTTTATTTTGCTCCACTAAAAGTGCAATACTAATGTCAGCTCGTTGCCTTTTCCTGAAAGTGGTGCCTCACTTGTAGGAAAGCCATTGTTAGACCTTGAAATCCAGGCCTGATGGCCTTTCTTGTGACACTGTGTTCACTTTCTGGTAGCTGAGACAACTGAGAAAGCTATTTCTGCCAGGTACAGTGAAACAATATGGGTGAGATTTGTGATGGGGAACTGAGAGACTTTTTGCGGACTCCAACACTAATCTCAACAGGACACCACAGTGGCAAGTGTTACTGTGTCTTGAGGCTGAGGACATATACGTGAGCTAACTTGGCCCCAGAATAAAACACTGTGAGATCTGTGCTCTTAAACGTGGGGTCCACAAAGCTCACTGCACTCAGAATGAAAGTACCTAAAATAACCAGAAGCAAAGAGAAAGGTGAAGACTTGCCACGTCGCCTTTCTTTCTAGCTGCTAGGCACTAGGACTCATGATGTGGGTACAAGAGCAGCCCCATCCCTAATGTTCAAGATGGAAGACTCATCCAGCATGTGGAAGGCAAAGGCTAAGTCCTCTTCTCTGCCTTATAGAGAGAGCTCTGAATTGATGCCTTCTGCTTCCCAGAAGAATACTCTAGTCATCAAGCTAGATGTTCTCTGAAGTCAGCTACTGAAACAGACTGTCCACAAATATGGCTGTTAGAGGTGGATGAACCTTTAACCCATTTGTTACAGTGTTTGATCAGGCTTTAAGAGAATGAGCTCTTTGTCTTAGATGACACTGAAATAGGATCTCCAGCTTCTCAGTGCCATATGCTGATTTTTGCCTAACACCATGTTAAATAGAGTAACTTCAGCAGGAAGGATTGAGAGCAACCTGCACTTGTCCTTCTCTTTTAACCTTTCAGTTAGTTCTTTCATTTTTCACCACAGACATTAGAGATATGGCTTCAGACCTTCAGATAGAAGTCAGAATTGACTGTAGTTCCCACAACACTGGTTTATAAAGTCTCTACAGGCAGAAGGGCATAAAGTTTATGAACTCAAAGGGGGCTTGGATATTACTTAGGTATTGAGTCAGTCATTGTATGGAGGCAGAGAATTTCACCACTGGAAATTCAGGAGTCAGTGTACTGCAGGATTTGGCTATAGCAGAGTGGGAGTTTCCACTGTCTGAAATCTGGACCTCAGTAAGAAATGGCCAAGAGGTCTTAAGTCCCACCCGTGCTTTCTTACTCTACTTCTTGCTCCAGATGTTATGTGGTAGAGCTTAGCTCATCTTGGAGATGCTCCTGTGCTGGGATCCTTCTGAGGCTTCCTGGTGTTGCAGAGCAGGTAGAGTGACCCCCTTCTCTGTCTCTTTATAGCCAGAGAAGGGCCTGAAGAGCAAAATGCTGCCCTGTCCTTGAATTGCCTCTTTTCTTGGCATATTTCCCAACACAGTGAGATGGGCACAACCCCTTAACCCTTTGGTTGTGCCTCTGAACACTTATCTTTATTCAGTCTTAAGGTTCACAGGAAGTCGATTTTCTAATTATAAAACAGTAGTTAATCCAGCCAAAAGCTTTTAAATGAGAATTGTGATTTATTTGGCTGGCATGTAGCTCTTCCACATTAGCATAATTAAAAGGTACAGAGCGAATGAGCTTTTTGCACAGCCTCAACTGGTTTGGTTCAAATTGCAGCTAGGAGATGTATTGCTCGTTAATGCCTATCAGTATGGCCATTAGTCAGCAAAACTCCTTGCTTTGTATAATCTTACCAGGGGAAAACTTATACAGCAAATTCCTTCTTGTTTTCATGTGTGCTGGACCGAATAAATTAATTTGTACTCTAAAAATAACAGTAGACTGGTTCTCCCTCGACCTGCTGTAAATTAGGAGTGATTTTATTAAAATCTCTGGGCTGATATGAACAGAAAAAACAGACAATGTTAGGAAAGAATCCAGCTTAATATTTCTGTAGCTTGTTCATCAGTAATAAACTGATCATGTTTATTGAACTTGCATAGCTGTAAGTATGTTTAATGTTACTAAAACTTACTAAACTGGTAACATGGATACTCAGTGCAGTGACTTAATTTTGTGATTACTTTTAAGTGTTTGACCTTCATTCAAGATTGTGCAGTGATGGAGAATGGCCCTTAGCAAGGTTCTTCTGTTCATCTCCTACCTTCATAATTAAACCTTTCTGTCTGTTTCTAGCCTAAACTTGGTTATATTCCATCTCTCCCATCCTATCTTTGTCTGCTGGGTTAAAGAGCTCTTTATTATTCAGTTTCTGACATCACTATTGCTAATTTCCTTTGTCTTTAGATCAACTCCAGGGATGATGATGGTGTGATTGCTGGATCCTGGGACAATACATACACTTATGGGGTCCCACCTTCAGCCTGGACAGGAAGTGTGGACATTCTCTTGGAGTATTACAGTTCTAAGCAACCGGTACGATACGGCCAGTGCTGGGTCTTTGCTGGTGTCTTCAACACATGTAGGTATCAGAGAGAAAATCTCCACCTTGTTATATGATTCTTGCATAGCAGAGAGAGCTTTTAGGTTAAACTAGCTAAAATACTTCCTGGCTCTGTGATATTCAGGAGTAAATAGTATAAATACTTAAAAATACATGGCTAAAATAGATGCTCTTTAAATAAACTTTTGGCATCTCCTTCAGCTTGGCTGCTCTTGCACACAAATCTGTTACCTTTTTATTTGTTCAGTAAAATGTATTCAGTGACTTACAGAGGGTAAGTTTAGGAGAGAGAAAGTTACTCTTTTGGCACCCTCCACATTTCTGTTAGGAAATCTGAGATGAACAGGAGGCTTCTTATCTAGACTTTCAACATGAAACTGTTACCCAATATGGGATATGTGATGGTATCTCTGCTCCAGAAAGGCTAAATTTCACCTACCAGGATTGTTCCTGGCAAGATTGATCTGCACCATCCTGGCACCTGTCTAATGAGCTCTGTTAACATTTTCTTCAGAGTTTGTGAGCAAGGACAATGAGGAAAATGCCAGCCTGGTTTCTGAGTTGTTTAGCACTGCAATGTTAAGTCTAAACACACTTGCTCAAACTAGAGTTCCAATGTTGAAGGTTGTAAAACCCAGTAGAGAAAGCAGTGTTGGATTGGTCCCATTTGTTTACTGTCTAGCATTTCATAACAGCAGCATCCCAGATGACTACTAATATACTGGAACACACTGCAGTGTACCAGGAGTCAAGAAAGACCTGGGAATGTAAAAAATGTCACTATACACACATATATGTGTGGACCCGATATTGGAAGCAATACTTAAGTTCCAGCGGAGAGCCAGCCAAGCAACTTCTATGCTTATGGCTCTTGACAATAGAAAAAGCTGAAGAGAAGCTACAAGGTTCTGTCTTAAGACCAGATGATCATCCTTAAAGTCATTTACAACATATGCATTTAAGTATCAAACCAGAGAGGGGAACCAGATCATCTTAGGACCCAAGGGGGCACAGTGGATATTTATGCAGGTTCAGAACCTGCTTTGCATCAAGTATTTTTTCAGTCACAGCTGAGGGTCTAAGCTTTGACCCTGATATTTAAGTTGTGAAAAGGACATTGCAGAAAAACTCTCCATGAAACCTTTCCCTATCTCAATATTGTCACATGTTGCTGTCTCAAGGAGTAACAGTATGCTTCTCTCTACATTATACTTTTATCAAAAATTAAGGATATTAATTACCCATCTTCTGCAGCAAACATGGAAAGTGAATGATTGATTGCAAGTTGCAACACTGCTTCTTCACCCTTGGGCAGCCCTGGATATCTCTGTATTTTCACTTTATTTTTGCTTGTTCTGTATGCGCATGTTTCATTTTGTACATAATTTTCCTCCAATCTGGATAATTGAATTTCATAACTCATTTTGGTTACCTGAGGTGGTTCAAAAGCTATTAAGAACAGTAAGAACCTTGGAAATAAATCTATCTTATGATGACCTAGCCTTCTGCTGGCACATGCTTCTTACACCTGTGGTGGAGGAAGCAGTTTCAGGTTTCTCTGTTTATCTTTCATATATCTGGAGAGGTTCCTGTTTTGATTTGGGGAGGTGCTGGCAGCTACTGTGTCTTCCAACACAAGAAATGGTTCATTTTATGCCTGGTGCAATGGGATAATCATCAGTCATCCACATCCAAAGAATCACTCAGAATCACAGATTCACAGAATAGTTTGGGTTGGAAGGGACCCCAGGGATCACCGAGTTCCAATCCCCCTTCCACAGGCAGGGCTACTAACCTCCAGGCCTGCACCTAGACAAGGTTGCCGAGGGCCCCATCCAACCTGGCCTTGAACACCTCCAGGGTTGGGGCATCCTCCACCTCTCTGGGCAGCCCGTTCCAGTACCTCACCACTCTGTATGTGAAGAACTTCCCACTGATATCCAATCTAAACCTTCCCTCCCTTAGCTTAAATCTCCAAGGAACCTGAGCAGTGTCTACTTCCTTCCCTGTCTGAGGTCTCATGGTGTGTACTTGATGGCCCTCAGCTTCCGCCTAACCCAGTGTGTTCAGAAAGGCTCTTGCAAATGTTTCCTAAGGACACAATGCGTCACACTGGCTTCCACGCATTGCTTCATCTGGATTTCTTTAGATGACAGACACACACACACGCACCAGTCCTCCCACCTTCACCCTCACACTGGTCCTGAATCACCGCTATGCAGTATTTTGCCTGCAGGCCACTGTGAAACTGGGGCGACGCAGCAGAGGCCTGGAACCTGCCGTGTTAAGCAGAGAGGCGTATTTATCTGGGGCAAAACTAGACTTGGTTTGCTGACTAAGTTAGTCAAGTCACAGGCCTGGTACTTTCTACTTCAGCAATCCTTGCCGCAGTACAAGATTTGTTGAGCATCATGAAATGAGAACGTTGCCCAGTGGCTGATCTGATAGGTCGCCACTGACACATCCAGCTGCTGACCGCTGCATAGAGAGGACAGCAGAGGTCCAAACAGCCATGTGCAACTAAAAGGGGCTTTTTGAGCTGATGTAGTATCATTCTCAGCTGCCGATGTTTCATCGCTGTGACCAGTCCAGCTTTCCAAGGTTACTATATTGTACACTCTGGATAGTCATCCGTTAAAAATGCTAAAACATTCTGAAAAATGGTCATTAATCTTGAAATTGTCAGACAAATTATTTTCAATGAGCCCTGATGGCTCATGTGCTGGAAGCCTGGGAGGGCGCTTGAATTAAGTTTAATCAATAGGTACATATGGTATTGGATGCATCCAGGTAATTTGTCATCCAGGAACCTGAAATGAATGTGCAGCATTACACTTTATTGGGAGTCACAGTAGCGACACTAATGAATATACAACACCCAGCTGTAAAAAGAAGGACTGTTCAACATTGCAGCATAAGAACTGTTTTTAAATAGTATTTTCAGTAAAAATGTTTCTACTTTCCAGAAAAATATCTATTTTCTGCAGAATGATGTTGGCTCCTAAATCAGAAAAAAGGAGATTTTTTGGCTAAGAAACAAAACATTTAATCTGGAGAAGCTGAAATGATGTGTCACCCTGCAGCCCTACTTCCCTCCCCTCCTCCCCACCCTTCCCCAACCCCTGTGGGGCCATGCCCATGCTTATTTATCACCAGGGCGCACCACAGATGCAGCAGCCCAATGATGCACTACTGCACTTAAGACATAGCCATGGCATTTCCACATGTCCCAAATGTACCACTTGCCAAATGGGAAGAAGAGCCATCAGTGCTCTACTGGGATGATCTGAGATTTAGGGATAGGGGCATTTGGTTGGGTTTTTTTTTTTTTTCATCCTTCTTTTAAGATCCTTTATGAAGTGAAGGGACTATTGTCTACAAAATACTATTACTTAGCAATCAATACAAATTATGTAACGCATTTTGTTCAGACTCTGATATTTCACTTGCAAATAGTGCAGCTTTTCCCCCTTGTTAGCAATAATTTTCTGCTTTATTTGTGTCCTCCAGATGCCTTCTGATGGCAGATGTCAAACAGGAAAAATCCAAATCAACCAGGAGACACTTTCTACTAATTTTCTTTTTAGCACAGTCTCATGATTCTCCTAGGTTACTGGTATTAGGAGACCTAATACAGTTTGCATTTCTCCCACGTTGAAAGTTCTTTTTCTTTCTATCGCATTTGGTCACACAGTGGAACCATTGCACATACATTTGCCATGAATAGCTACAGTGTGGTCACTATGCAAGACTATTCTAAAACGTCAATCAGTGGCTTAGATTATAACCACTGTGCCATCGTACTTTGAGTGCTCATCAGTTTGGGAACAAATGAAATATTTAATGTGTTCTATATAAAGGCAGATAGTAGGAATTATTTGGGTTGATTTGACAGAATTCTTCCATTTTATTCCAGTTATTAATAATTCTCTCTACTCATCCTTTCATTCATGAGCACACTCTGTATTTGTCCTTCTCATCACATTTCTCTCCACCACAGTTCTGAGATGCTTGGGGATACCTGCAAGACTTGTTACCAACTATTCTTCTGCCCATGATAACAATGCCAATCTACAGCTGGACTTCTTTCTGGATGATGAAGGGAAACTGGACACTAAACTTACAAAAGACTCTGTCTGGTGAGTTGTTCCTGGCAAATACCTTCAATGTGTCAACTATAGAAGCAGCAAAAAACAGGACAGAAATGCCTGTGGTTTATTTATTTATCTGTGCATTAAAGAACGCTGCTAGCTTATGTAAAACTGGATGAATGGGTTGTTAGTAGGCTGACTAGTATGAAGTGATTGTTACGTAAAGAGACATACTCTGGAGGATCCAACTACTCATGTTACCAGTTAGTATAGTGCACGTTTAAGCACACTGGAGGAGTTCTGGAATGGGTCTGTGCCTCTTAGGGCCAGACCACTTCTGAAAATGGAAAGGTGTAGGATGGTACTTCTGGAGCCAGGCTCAAAGGCATACCTCAATATCTATGGGCAAATGCCCTTCTTGTCCTGCTTCTGCATAGTTCCCATATGTGTAGGCTGGTTTTACATTGTATATATGCGGTCATAGTCTCAAACAGCTACTTTACAAAATAAATCCATTTCAACTGAGAAACAAGCCTAAAGTTTCAGTCTTTTCATGATTGAAACAAGCCAATCATACAAGTTACTGAAGTGCCATCACCAGACTTCTCCTTAGGAACAAGAATTGGAACCTGCAGATTCTTTTTGAGAAGATGGTGCTCTAACTTCCTCCTCAGACTCTTACTGTCTCCTGTCTGACAGGAGAAGTGTAGCATGTATTGATTATATGCTGTGCTCAGTAGAAATTATGTGTGGGTTATTTGGCCTCAAGCCTCTCCTCTTTAGAGTGAAGCGGCGTATGTGACCTCTTTATATATTCCTATATTCATGAGATACTTGTCTCATTCAGTGTTAATATACCCGCTCTGTGTCAATGATATCTTCAACTCATCAGCATAGCTGCTCATCAACGTGTTTCATTAACAACTTAATCTCTGGAAAGCTTTATATTAAAACTGTAATAAACCCATTGTGATGGAGGAAATGACTAAACCTGTTGCTGTAGCCTCTTTTGTGAGATCTCTATAATCTGCTACCAAGAGGAAATCTAAGGAAAACAACTAGGTTCTGAAGCTTGTGCCACAACATCACAGAATAGCTGAGACTGGAAAGGACCCATAGAAGTTATCCAGCACCCCTTGCTCAAAGAAGGGTCAGCTAGAGCAGGTTGCTCTGGGCTTTGTCCAGCTGGGTTTTTAATATCTCCAAGGATGGACACTCTACAGTCTCTCTAGGGAACTTGTGCCAGTGACTAACCACTTTCACAGTAAAAAAGTGTTTCATGATGTTCAGACAGAATTTCCTGTGTTTCAATTTGTGCACACTGCTTCTTACCCTGTCACTAGAGGCCAATGAGAAGAGTATGGCTTTGTCTTCTTTTCCCTGACTTCCTAACCAGATATTTATTCACATGGAAAAGATCCTGTTCAGCCTTTCCATCTTCAAGATGAACAGTGTCAACTCTCTCAGCTCTTTAGTATATCAGCCATTTCCTCAATTTTTCTATAACAACAAATTTTCTGAGGGTATAGTAGGTCTCATTGTTATATTCATATTCATTTATTAAGATGTTAAACAGAGTTGGAATCAGTATTGGCCCCCAGGGTAGACAACTAGTGACTCAACTCCAGCTGGAGCTCACACCAGTGTTCACAACTCTCTGATACCAGCAGTTCATCCAGTTTTCAATACATTTTACTGTCCACTTATCTAGTCTATAGTTCTGTGGTTCATCTGTGAGGATGTTCTGGAAGATGATGCTAAAGTCAAAAGAGAAAACAACCTCCATGCATTGGTCTCCCTTTGCCCACTCAGTCATTCATTTCAACACAGAAAGCTATCAGGTTGCTCAGGCACAGCTGGCCCCTTGTAAATCCATGCTTTCTACTACCAATCTTGTCCTTAGTGTGTTTGGATACACTTTGGAGAAGAACTTGCTCTAGAAGCTTCCCAGAGATCATGATGAGTCTGAAAAGTCTGTAGTTCCCTGGATAGTCCTCTTTCTTGAAGAAAGGAATGATACTTGATTTCTTCCATTCCTCAGGAACTTTCCCCAGTCACCATGACCTTTTGAAGACACATATGATTGGTCTTATAATTACATTGGCCACCTTCCACAGCACTTTCGGGTCCATTCCATCAGATCCACCGGAATTCTGTGTGTCCAGTTTGTTTAAATATTCTCTGACCTGTTCTTCCTCTACAGATGGTGAATTGACATTACTAAAAACTTCCACACTGGTCTGAAGGACTAGATTCCTAAGGGCAAATATTTGCAATTAAAAACAAGGCCAAGAAGACATTGAATACTTCTTACTCCTCTGCTATCAGGTCCTCTGCCCCATTCAGCAGCAGACCAACATTTTCTATAGTCTTCCTTTTGATTCTGATGGACTTGCCTTTCTTAATGCCAAATACATCCCTTGATATACTCCATCTGATCTGACTTTTGTTTTTCCTAAACTTGTTCCTGCATGCACAGACAGTGCTTATATTCCTCCTGGTCATCTGTCCCTGCTTTGTTCTCTTGTGCTTTTTTAATGTTTTAGTTAATTTAGAACCACCTTGTTCATTGTGTGGCCCTTGATTCACCTTTGGCTGATTTCCTCCCCATAGGGACGGACCATTTTTAAGCTTGAAGGATGTGATCTTTGAAAAACAACTAACTGTCCTGGACCCATCTCCCACCCAGAGTTGCCTCCTTTAGGATTCTTCCATTAGAATTAAACAGGCCAAATCCTACTTTTTCAAAGTCTAGTGTTGTGGTGGTGCTATTTCCACTGTTCACTCCTGTTAGGATCTTTGGGGGTTCCCAGTTTGCCAACCTGCATCTTGTATATGTGATGGCAGGACCTCAGTGTGTCTTATGGGACTGCTTTTTTAATGGTTTACAGAGCAGTAAAGGAACAGTCACTCTTTAGAAACCTCCTTCACCTATAAATGATGTAAAACAAGACCCAAGACCTATCTCACTTCTCAGTCTCACTTCTCAGTCTATATACACCAGAAATGGATCATTGCCATGCTTCAGACTTTTAATTGTCTCATCTCTTCTCTCCTTCTCATAACCTGTTCTATGAAGCAACTATCACTCACTTTTGACAATTCCTTTTACTTCCCCACCTCTCCTTTCCCTGGCTGTTTCCCAAGACTTCCTAATTCAGTCCTGTTTTGGGGTTTATTTCCATTCTTTTGGGACAGGGCCCAAACATCCAAAAATCATCCTAGCTCCACTGAAATCCATATGCAACTTCACACTAGCATTTCATCCTCCCATCCTATGTTTGCTTTCCTTTGGCTTGATTGCTTTTTGAACTGCCTTGTTCATGCTTTTATCCTCCTGGTACATTTATTAGTACATGGCACACACAGCCCCTTGGGCATGACTTAATATATTACACACCTCTTTTCATTTCTCCTCTGCGTCCTTTCTCTTCGTTACTCTGCAACACTTCATGGTAGCTCACATGCCATCTTTAAATAGCTTGTGTCTTAACCTTGATTTTATTTTTAATGTCTCTTTTATTTCTTTCCTTTTTTTTTCTTTTCTTAAGAGGACAAGCTCAAAGTATTTATAATGATTTTTAAATGTATTTCTCACGTTTATTTATAATCTCCTGAAAACTGGAAGCAAAGCTCTTTTTCTTTATTAATATATCATTTCTATTGCCTTGTACTGCTGGAGCTGATCTGTCTTCAGGTTTTAAATATTCTCAGACTTCAGGGATAGTTGGAGCCTGGATTTTTAGTCCAATAAATCTTTGAATGTGGGGCTCCCTCTGAATGTTATCTGGCATTTATTTATTTTTATTAAAGATCATCTTCTCCCTCAGGATAGGAAACAACAGCAACAGCAGAACACATATACAAAATTACACAGACTTTGCAAAAAGTTATTTTTATAAAGCTGGCCGGATTTGGGTCCATCACTACTGCATCTGTCCCCTTGATTTGTTCTCCTTGTCTTTCTTAATGATGATATAAAGACACTTAAAGAATATTTCTTTTGGATGGGAATCAAGACTCACTCCTATTGTGAGGTCCAAGAGGACTGATGTCAGCACCTCAGCAGAAACTTGCTTGAAGTCACTTGGCCTCACAGGTCTCCATCCATGTCTAGGCCCGTGGAGAAAGACCTTTTGAGACCTCTGCTGTCCTGCTCACTCCCAACTTACTTTTCTTTCTTAATAATGTTATCAGTGCCTCTCCCAACCCCAATGCCTGAGCTTATCGGCTAATGAAAGGGCAGCAGCTGTTTCCAGCATGTGCCTGTCTCATAAGGAATACGAAGTACCCTTCTTAAATTGTCTTCCAGGCATAAAACCCACCTGGTCATCTTTTATTAATGTCCCCATCGCTTTGTTTAGTCTATTCATAATTATCTCCGTAAATATTTAATGGTCACTACATTGATCTGTGTAGCCCTTCTTGCTTTCTTTAATGTCTCAGGCTTGCTGTAGAATACAAGAACTGTAGATTCAGTTTAACAAATTATGGCTGGGAAGCCAGCTCCTCAGCTCTGCTCACTTCTACCAGATAGAAGTTTCTGCTATATTTTGAAGAGGGAAATGTTCCCCTCAGCCTCTTTTCCTTAATGCTCGTGTGCTTTACAAGCACTGTCTTTCTGTCCATTCACATTCAACATCCGTAACTATATTATTTGCATGGCAGCAGGATGCATTGGCGTCCTGTTGCACCCAACTTTACATACACCAATAGAAACCAGTAAGAAATGTCCTGGCCCCTAAGATGAATATAGAAAAAAAATTACATAATTATGGAATTGAAGTAAAGCTGCCATTTTCCACACTGCCATCCCCTGCTTGGTTTTATTATCCTTCCCTCCTGCCTGCTCTTCAGGTTCTTCTTTCCTAGAATACAAAGCCAATGACAAATCTGAGTTTGATGCAAAGCGAACCAGTGAAGGTTTCAGGGGGAGGATTATCTCTCTCACATGTTGGCATAACAGCTTTCAAAAACTCACCTGCCACAAAGAACATCCCCATTCTCTGGTAGCCCTCAGCAGAGCTCCGTGAGCATGATTCAGCATTGACTACTCTCAGCAGCATCAAAATTCTCTGAGTGTGCGTGCTTTTCCTTGAATAATTCTTTTTTTCTGTGGTGCTGCTTCATTAACTCTCCTCACTGACAAGTTTTACCCTGATCCAAGCTTTCATTTCCACTTTGAAATGTCTAGTTAGACAAACCTCAGATCCTTCTGACTCTGGTCCATGGCTGGTTTTCACCTATTATTAATGAAATGGTCACAGTTTAACAGTCCCCATTTTGGTTGTAAGTATCATTGCATGTACTAGGGGCTGTATCAGCAGCTACACAGATGTAATTTTATTATCTGCTGGAGGATACCTATAATTTGCAGGCAAAACTGCCCCTCTATTCACTCCTTTGTTTTATCTTTTGCGGTAATGAAATTCAAACACTTTTTTGGTTTTACTGCCAGACCTTCTTCCTAGATTGTCTGTTTTTCTTGCTCATACTCTCCTTTGGATGTCAGTGAGGTTACAAGGGGGTTACAAGATCTATCTTTTCTGCTCTTTTTTGAAACATTATGGGTGGACTGTGTGATGGTGCTGTAGTGGTTTTTTGCTTCTTTTCCTGAGCATCCAGCCAAGTGAGGGTATTTAAACCCTGAGGACCAAGATGAACCACTCTCAGAAGTTCACCTTTCAGCATACTGTCCTGAGCCCTAAATGCAAGTTTTGGCCCACAGTGGTTTTAGGTGGGCTTTATGGGAAGACCTTGTAAGGACTCTGCAGTGAAGATAGTCTTATGAATATAACCTTTTCTCAACCAACGTGGAAACCAGCTGAGCAGGTTTGCTTTTAGCCATGAGAGCAGCTACACACTGTGTGTTGTGGAGTTGATTCCGAAATTTATTCAGAAGAGGTGCCAAAGCTTCAGTCTTAATAGTTACAAAGCAGACCAAGCTTCAGTGGCTAGAATAAAATTCAAAGCTCACTTTAGAAGGTAGACTGAAGTGGAGGGGTCTGTCTGGAAAGTGATAGTAGTTTGTGAGACTTTTCACATACCCCAACAATCTCCAAGCACTGGAAATTTTTCTCAGAGACATTTGCATTCAGAACACAGTAGAAGAATCAAAAAGCTTCTTCAACTTGCAGTCAAGAAACTACAATGAAAGATTGTGGCCTTCAGATTTTAAAAGATAGGTCCAAAACTTTTAGACCTAAAAATCTATTCTCTGAAAAGAGCCAGCTTTTCCACACATAAATGGGCAAATGTTGTTATTGAAGCAATGGCAGGACATAAATACAGAGGTTTGCTTTGGTCCATATGCTTCTTTCCAAGAATTTAATATTCTGGTCTTATCTCTTGTCTAAGGAACTATCATTGCTGGAATGAAGCCTGGATGACCAGACCTGATCTTCCAGTTGGTTTTGGAGGATGGCAGGTTGTTGATGGGACACCCCAAGAAACCAGCGATGGTAATATTGCTTGAAGTCATCCTTAGCTTTCCTTCCAATGTTCAGGTTCTTTATGGGAAACAATGAGCTAAGACAGTGCCACCACATGGCCAGAGGCAACTTCTTGCACACTTGCCCAAGTTCAGAGCCTTCTGATTTGTTTTGAGCTCTAAGATAAATCTGTCCCTGTTATAACACAGCTTATGGTGCATGTACAAAAAATTCTGCATGAGAAGGGCCCTGCTTGGTACAGAACTGATGTTGCCCTGTTGCCAGAAGATGGCTTCTAAAATTTTAGAAAATCTATACAGGAGCCTGGTCAGATTAATTCTCCTTCACTGTATATTAGCCACCTCCTGCAGCCCTTGCTAAAATTCCTAGGCAGGCAGTAGGCAGGAGAGAAAAGTGAAAAGCTATTTCTTCCCAGTCCTTGATTCTCCAGTTCTTAAAAGACCTTCTCAGCAAATTTGCAGTGAGATCTTTCTCAGTTTGTGGTATAACTGAGCCCTCTCAAAATTATCTGCTTTAAGCAAAACCAGCTTTAACTGCATTTCAAGCACTTGAGACTTACAGTAAACTTTACAGTGCCATGAAGGTACTGAATCACCAGATTGTTTCAGACTTGAGTTGTGTTATTTAGAGGGCTAAAATGGAAGCTGATCTTTTCACTTCTTGGTCAGGAGTTACATAAACTATTAAAGGTGTTCACCAAACACCAAGAATTGCTTGTCCTTGACAAAATATAACAATTTTTAATACTTTTTAACTCATTTAATCCTTCATTTCAGCTGTCTTCTCCCCACAGGTATGTACAGGTGTGGCCCAGCCTCAGTTCAAGCCATTAAACATGGTCATGTTTGCTTCCAATTTGATGCTCCTTTTGTCTATGCTGAGGTATGTGCTCGAAGGTTTTTTGTGCACTGAGTGATATTAGTGAGGCCATAGGTGAGACAGAAGATAGGCCTCCACTGCAATTTATTGACTGCAAAGTTACTTCACATGTACTCCACGTCAAAGATAGATTTCAATAATTATATTTTGACATGCAGGCTAGTAGATGTGATATGACTCTAATGAATGACAGAGATTTCTCTAATCTCTGCTCACCACTGTAATAAGCAGAAAAAGCCGCTCTGGCTCAGATGAAACTTCTGGCTGTGGTCATTTATCCATCCCAGATTCCAGCTATGTTTACAAATAAGTCACTATCTCTAGATGCTCACCTTCCCCCTTTTTAACTGTTACCTCCTTCTCAGGCTGGCCAGCAAAGCTGCTTACGTTAAGGTTCCTTTGCTTACTTCTGTCAAAATGGTTGTGGTGATTTTAAAGAAGTCTTTGCTCACCATGTTCATTTTGGCTGCAGCAGGTCAAGGAGAGCTCACATGGGTGGTTTGACTGGCAGATCTAAGAGGGAAATATCTCCATGAGGAGTGAGAGGGCCTGGTCTGGAGTTCTAACCTCTTGTACCATGAGAGTTGGTGTGCCCAGAATTGCAGCAGCTGTAGAGCAAGCTCTCTCTAACTGAATTGGACAGAAGAGAATAAAGATATTTTAGCTATAAAAGATTCCCCTCTCTAAAGTCTGAAGCTTTTTGGTGCAAGGATTTGTAACCATGCACCCCAAGTCCATACAATACCTCTGTAGCCTACAAATGTTTACGCTGTCTGTCGCTCTGGCGTTACGAATAGTAAAATTAATCTAGTCATTATTGTAGCATGGGACTAATTTCAGTGTGACTAATTAATGAGACTTCAAGTCAGCGTGCCATTGTTCAGAGGAGAGATATGCTGTCTTCCCTTCTTCTCTCTACTTCCATGTATTTCAATCCTTTTTCATTTGATTTTGTAGGTGAATGGTGATATTGTTTATTCAAGAAGGGAGAAAAATGGAACCCAAGTGATAGAAAACATTGACACAACCCATATTGGGCAGTTGATTGTGACCAAGAAAGTTGGGAGTGATGGAATGATGGAGATTACTGAAGAGTACAAATTCCAGGAAGGTAACCTGAAAAGCGGTGGGACGGTAGTGATGTATATTTACCTCAGTCAGATCTTGGATAGTGGATTTACAGACATCTGGCACTGAGGGAGCTACATGAAAAGCTGCCAAGGTGCCCTCTGGGACTCTTTTTTGTAACTCCACCCCAGAAACACTGCAGGTGCCTTGAAAACAGCGCAGCTTTGCTACCCAGAAATGCTTTGGACTAAGTAAGCTGCAGTGAAAATAAAGAAGTAACTCAAAGCATTCAAAACAATTCAAGAGTTTCTATGCAGCAGTTTAGACGTTTCCTACTCAGGACATGTTTACACAGACTAAATCAGCGTAGCTCCATTAATATCAATTAGGCTAGGTTAATTGATCTGATATGGCTTGAATCTTTAAGGCCAGCTCACTTGGAATTTGTGAAGTGCTGCTAATGTTACCCTCACTGCAGGAAGGTTCACTGGAGCTCCAATCCATTCACTAGAGCTACCACAAACTATGGAAGATGCACCCTTGCGACCGGTGCATCTTCCTTAGTGGGCTAACGCAGTACCCCTATTTCTTGTCTAAATTTTATTTTCATTCATTTCTAGGCTCAGAGGAGGAGAGACTGGCTCTGGAGACGGCTGTGATGTACGGCGTTAAAAAGCAAACTGCCCAAGATCCCGCGTATCAGCCACAGACGGATGTTGACATGGTCTTCCAGGTGCAAAAGGCAGTCCTTGGCAGCGACTTTAAAGTCACTATAACTTTCAGGAACAAAAGTCGCAACTACTACACTGCTACTACTTACCTTTCAGGCAACATAGTGTTTTATACAGGAGTCACAAAAAGTGAATTCAAGAAACACTCTTTCAGTGCAAAACTGGAACCCTCTTCATGTAAGAATTGCATAGTTATTTTCAAACCTGCTTGCTGTTTTCTGTGTTATTAACTGTCACCAATGTCTCTATCCATGGGTAGAGACAATAATAGTAGCTAGGAGTAGGATACTCTATTGTGTACCAGAAGGCTCCACTCTCAACTCTGGCCCTGCTACCAGTGTTGTTTAGAGCCAAGACTGGTTTTTTTCAAGCTGTTGCTCCCTGCATAATCTTCTCTTACACCAAGGTGTATGTATGGGAACTGTTAATTTTTCTTATTTAGTACAGAAGAAAGCAAAGGAGTGCAGGTATTGAGCTGCAAGGTATTGTTTCTCATGCCTTTAGCCCTCCTAGCAGTATCCCAGCAAGTGAAGGAAAACATCTGTTTCCCCAAGGTGTTGTTTACAGGGACAAAAAGGTGGTATCTTGTGGTATTTGAAAGAAGCTGACAAGGTCAGAGTGGGTCCAAGCACACATCTGGCTTTGGAGGACTGGGTGGTTGTGGATTTTACATTTATAGTGATCTAAAAAGTTGATCTGTAATTAGAATGTGTCACTACAGAGCAGCGGCATTTGTCAGCTGGGCAGGCACTCCAAAGATGAGTTGTCTTTAAAGATGCAGTTTTCACTAGTGCCCGCTGAACTTCAGTGGGGAGATCCTGCTTCCCTCTTCTCATGACAAAAGCACTTCCTGACAGCCTAGCTCACGTGTCCGAGGGCAGGATTTTGCATTCCTCAAAGCAAGGACAAGGGATAATCTCCTTTTTTATTTCTGATGTAACCAATCTATGTCAGGAAAACCATGGCAGCCCCATTTGGAAAATCGTCAGCAAGTGTTGAGGACCTGCTGTGCTCCAAAGCACTATGGAGCAGATTCCTGGCTTCTCCAGCAGTAAGAGACTGACAATCGCTTGTTTACCTGACAGGCTTGTGCTGTTAGGCCAGTGCCTCCAGCTGAGCAAAAGTGAGGAGAATGTGCTCTTATGGAGGCTAAGTCAGAGGATCCTCCATTTGAGTTCCCTACTGAGAGAGAGCCAGGACCAATGATTTTTCCTCCTTGATGCTGCCATTGGGTAAAAACAAGCTCTGCTCAGTGCAGTGGGAGTGGAAGGTTTTTGGGTGGCCAAAGGATCTGAAGCCTCTTGATCTGGTTCTGGAGCTGGATCACAGCAACCCTAGCTGACCTCTGAGCTTTCTCATCTGTCTTGTCTATCTCATCCGAGTTCCCAAGACACTGTGAGCCCTCTCTGCTCAAAGAGGAGAACTTTTGTCTCTGTGAGAAGCCTCCACTGAACCACAGTTCCCGCTGCAATGTCAAAAAAGTAAAAATCCTCTGCTTTCTTCCTCGCTATGAGTGCCATCTAAAATGGCATATTTTCATTTGGAGCTGATTAATCTCCATAAAGTAGGAGCCCATTTACAAGTACCTACAGGTAAAGGTTAATAAGTTTCTACCTCCAGTCTATTGCAAAGCCCTGACAGGTGCTTGCTGGTTCTTTCTAACTCCCAGACTCATTTGTGAGGAGTCTGGAAATGGACATTAGGCTCTTCCAATGCAGCCTATCCAAACACGGTGTGCAGGTTTATGTTGGCCTGCATTACTTGCTAAATATTTAATCTGAAATGCTGCAAAATTTTTGAATAGTTGGATAGATACAGTAAAGAAAAAAAAAAAACCCAAAAACAATTTCAACTGCTCAGCCTAAATTCTGTGCAACTTCTTCAACAGGGGAAAATTCAGTCATCTTGCAGGAGACATGCAAATACCTGCTACTTTTTCTGGTTATACTTTGTGCTTGATTCCAGGACTTACATCTGCTCTTGTATCAAAAGTCTGTGTAAGGTATTATTACCTAAGCCCCAGCTTCTGCAGTGCTTCAAGGCTCATCTATGTCCTCTGTGCAAGAAATGAAATGAATAGATGATGTTTAAGCATCACTGAGCCTCATAATTCATTTTTTCTAAGTTTCTGAGTTTGCAAAAAGCTTCTCAAAACTGTGCTGGAAATTCTGAACTGACTAACAGTGAGTGAACACAGGCTAGAGACAGGCATCTGAGAGGACAGAGTAAGATTTTTTTTTTCCATGTATACCAATAGTATGTCCCCAGAGCTGCCTCTGGCCAAGCAGATGTGTTTAAGGCATTTACCACCCTTCAAGGTGGAAATTAGCTTTTATCTGAGCTACAACCATCAACTTGTGGAGCAATTTGCCCTGCACTGAGACAAAAAAATAAACCCTCACATTGTATGCCACCTCTGAAGGTGATACATCAAACCTGAGCATGAATTCTTTCACCTTTGCCTTGGAAAGAGGGATGTATGCAACCAGCAATGGTTTCTGAGCAGATGGGCAGTGTGAAGGGAGGCAGCGACATCAGTCATGGCTGCGTGAGAATTCTCTTACGGGTGTGATGGGAGGATACCAAGGCGCTCAGGCAGAATTTGTAGGCTTCCTTCGCAGCAAGAAGTGTAAATATATATATATATTTGTTATATATATAGATATATATACACACACATATATATATATATGTAACAAAAAATTGCAACATAATAAAGATGTGTCAGAGGCTTTCTTCCAGCTCCTGCTGCTGAAAGAATGAAACTAAAGTTTTCTAACAGGAAGCGAACGCATGGTTTTCAGAATAATGATTAAAGGAATTGTGTGGGTTGAAAACATCTTTGAGGATTGGAATAGCTTAAACCTTCCAGTGCATTCAAAGGTGCTCTCGCATCTACTCAGTTATATTTAGTTTTCTCTGTTTTTTTTTAAAAAGGGGGGAAAAAAACTGTAAGGCAGCTCGGTGCTGTGTCTCCCTTGGCTTTCCTAGGTGCAGTAAGTGGTACTGGCAACTTACCAGCACAGCCAACGCCAAGAAAATGGGAGTCCACTATTCTTTTTTTTTTTTTTTACCTGTACTGATTAAATTTAAACAGAAAAGTTCATCTTTCCTTCCACTGTAAAGTAAATTTCTCTTATATTGTAACTAATCTATTTATCTTTTTGTTTACTTTACATGGATGAGAAATACCTTGCCTGATTTATAATTTACAGATAGGGGCATTATGGGAAATTCCTTTACAAGAGATACAGAGTGAGAGGGAGGGAGGAAAGGGGAGCACATCAAGTAAATTTAAGGCTAGTCTGGTAAATCCAGGTCAGGTGGTCACCAAGGGAATAGCTTTGAAAACAAATCATGGAACTGGTTTTGATGTGAGCGGATGAAACGAGTGAAAAAGCAGTGAATGTCATTTACCCAGTTGAGTTCAGTTATCTCGGGGTGTGTGCAGTGCGTTTCACAAACACAACACAAATAATGGATTGCAGTAATAATTGTAGATAACAGATGGAATATATTGCTATGTTCACTGGGGTTAGAATGAATGTTTATACAGTCAGGAGCTCCAGATCTATATATTCTGCCTGGTCACTTAGCAGGTCTGCTTCTCTGCGTCACATTCTCACATCGTTGTTGGCCTGGGAATTGCAGTTCAATATGGTTAAAATTAACGTCCCTGCATCTCAACCATCTAGCATAGGGGGACTTGTTTCTTCCAATAATTATTGTCAGGGAGCATGTTAAAAGATCTCTGGAGGGCATGCTGGTGACAGGAAGACCTTCTTGCTCGATTTTGCAGGAAAGTCCAGTGTAGGACAAAGGCAGATATCCAGACATGCCCAGGAGAGCAGGTAGTCTCCCAGGTAGCTTGCATGGCCTCACAAGCCCCAGTAGCTGCACTAGTGGCATCCTTCTTCTTCCTGGAAGAAAGGCAGAGAAAGCACAGTACTAAAGTGAAAGAGGAAGCATTTACAAGGGCAACACTCAAAAGTTGGTGTGTATCTTTTGTGCACAGTAGCTATTTATTGACAGTCTTGCTTCTTTGTGGTGGTGCCTAGAAACATTCAACGGTGACCTGGGTCCATGCTGATGGGCACTGGGCAGAAGCTGTACTTAAACCCAGCACTTGCCCCAGAGAGCTCACAGCCTAAATGGAAAGAGGCTGAAATAGGAGGGTGGATGGTAAGATAAAGAAATTATGATTGTTCAGGGGAAAAAAAAAACAAAACATCAAGTCATACTTCAGTTGTGGGCCACTTTTTTTCCAAGGCATTTGTGTAACTGATCCTGGCCACGATGGGAGGAGCAGTTAGCCTTCAGATGCCTTTTTTTCTCTCCTGTTTCTCCCCTCAGCTAGCGCTTTCGATGTTCTGATCAAATCAAGCGAGTACATGAATGACCTGCTGGACCAAGCCTCCTTCCATTTCTTTGTGACGGCACGGATCAACGAAACAGGGAAGATTCTGGCCATGCAAAAGGCAGCAGTCCTGGAAATTCCCACCCTGCAGGTCAAGGTAGCTTAAGGTTGTGGTGGAGGGGAGCAACCACCATGCTGTGTGTGGGCCCTTCTTTACATGTTGTCACATTAACTTCTGGGATGGAGGGGTGTATGTGTCTGCATGTCGGACCTTCAGTCCAACACATCCATGCAGCAGTGACTGGCTGAGGTGTATGAGGGTGTGTAGGAAAGTTGCATATTGTACTGAGTATCACTGAGGCTGACGGCATCACCGGTAGTAGAGAGCTGAAGTGATCTCAGTGGAGGAAGGAGGGGGGAAAAAAAACTAAGAAAGCAGCAGAAGCTCAAAGGGTAAGTGAGATTACTCACTCAGATCACTCAAGTCTTTAACTACATCTTAAGTCAGCTATTTTTAAAGCAATGCAGCACAGAAGCCTCTTGCTGAAGAGTGAAGGACACTACTACTGAGGTGAATTTGCTTGGAAAGCTCCTGTAGGTATTGTGGAAAATTTCTCCAAGCTTGGGCACGCAGCATGGATTTGAGACATTGCTATCAGGGATTCAGTGCTTTGCCACCACTCTGTGAATATATTATCAGTGGAGTTCCCCGGAAAGTTTGAGCATTTCTGCAGATGGTGGCATGGTACCCATGAAAATGTGGAAGGGTAATATTTGTGATAGGACAAGGTCCCTATGTCATCTGGTAAAGGCAGTGCTGAGGTTTAGAGTTCTCAATTCATTACTAGGCATCCAAAGAAACTGCTTCTTTTTCAAAACCACAGAGCCTTCATCTGCTTTGAATGATGTCATTTGGATCTGCTTTTTTCCTAATGTGAAAAAATAAATCAGAACACTTGTTCAGGAAGCTTTATATAAACATCAGTGCAGCTATCTAAAATCCAGGACTTTTAAAGAAATCTAAGTTTATAGACCTTTCCCCCACTGTGTATTTATTTGAACTAATGTTCACGTTTCCATATAGTCATTTATGTAGTAACCACAGGCTTCTGCAGAAAAATTTTCTAAAAAATATATAGATGAAAACTACAGTGAAGTTTGCAAAAAACAGAAAAAAAATCCACTCTATTTCATGATGTTCAGAAATGTCACAATGATCTGGTTGGATTATTGGTATTTTCAAACCAAAGCTTTTTAGTTTACTGAGCATTCTGGAGTGGAGGTAAACAAGAGGGAGAAACTCTGCTTCAAATACATTTCTTCAATAACCGAGTTTTAAACCCAGAGAGTTCTTTCAATTCAATACTTAAACAGAACATCTTGTAAAGCATCCTGAATTTCAACTTCAAAACAGTTTATCCTCCCTGTTGTTATGAAGAAAGGATGTTTAGTATATAGGATAGGTTGTTGTCCAAAACCCATGTTTTCTGGTAAAACTGAATTTGTCTCTTCTCTGCTTCCTTGTGACGTGTGAAAATACGCTGAAATTTGAATAGCTGGATTTTTTAGGAGTACGTGTGTGCATGTATATATACCTATGTATTTATATAGGAAACTTTGTTGCTTTTTTAAGAAATCCGAGGAAGCCCATCTCCCTAGTTTTCTTGTCAGATTTCTTCATTGAATGTGACTGGCAGACTGCAGTCCTTAATGTGAGAGTAAAATAGAAGAATGAAAAAACGTAATTCCCCTCATGTCTTTGGGTACACCTTTGATCTTTCTCTGTTGGTCTAAGGAGATTGTCGAAGTTAACAGCTGAGGAAATTACACATATTCTAATTTAGCTTGAGACCAGGTTACAGAAATAAGCTCAGCAAATACATATCGTGGTCTCAGTTGCATGTCTGGGAGCTCAGGATGATCTTGAGTCCTCCCACATAACAGTGATTTAAATTGACAATTGCAATAAGGAGAACATAAGACCTCTAATTGGGCTAGGACTTCTGGAAATGTCACTGGTGTCTTTTTGCAAATTCAGGTGGCTAAATGATGTTGCAAGCTTAGCTGTGCGAATCTCATACTTTACTACAGTAAATATAGGAATATTTGGTGCAGAGCAATTTCTTAGACCAGAGTCTTTTCATCTTTTTACAGCTGTCATACTTGTTAAAAACTTGAAGTAGGGCTGCAGACCCCAGTGGAGCACTTTCTTGACAAGATTTCCTCAGTTACCTTTCTCAAGGCCCTTTAAAGCAGTCCATGGACCAGCTGGGATCTGCCGGGCGTAAGGTGAAAACCCTTGCCTGACCATTTTGTACAGAACAGAAAAGTTCCATTTCTATCAGGGGAGGGGATGAAACCAAACCAAAAATCCCCATGCATGTGGTCTTTGTTTAAAAACATGTTCATGTGGAGGTGTTTTGCAGGCAGCTGTACTACCGGTGCTGATTTGGAGGGACAGACAGATCCTTTCAGCTGTGTACTGTGATGCACGTGGCAGTCAATGCGATCACTGCTCATTAGTCTCACATTTTAATATTTTCCAGCGCAAAATGTATTTCTTTTTTTGCTTTGCAAGAGTTTTCTAGGACAACTGACACTCGGGTCTACATAGAGGAGATGCACAGGGTTAGGAACACCTTCGGAGAACGAGAGGTGCTTGGATGCAGGGCAGGCAGAGGACAGGCACAACACTTTTAGGGGAGCAAGCAATGTGGCCTTCTGGGCCTTATGCCCTGAGCGGGCTGTGCACTTCAGTGCTGGGGAGGGGGAGCAGTCTGGGAGAGAGGCCCCCTTAGCTGGACTTGCCCTCCTTTAAGCACTCAGTTCCAGGACTGTGCATGCAGATTTCTGGGTTGGTTCTTTTTCTGTGGAAATGAGGTCCTGCCTCTTGACCTGCCACGTGGCTTGAGGGAAGGTTGCATTGGATAGAGAGATCTGCATGATACCTAGGGGCCCATTCAGCAGTTTTCTTCTGACTAGGTTTTCTCTGCCTCATGCTGTTTAGCCACGTGCCCCATTTCACCTCCTCTCCTTCCTTGTATGTGCTGTGTATTCAACACTACAGATTTCACGGGATGGGGAGGGGGGCATTTTATTATTATCACCAGCTTGTGCAGCGTGCTGTCCTTTCCTTGTCTTCCAGACCAAAGGTGAGACAGTAGCTGGTAAAGAAATGTCTGTGACTGTGGAATTCATCAATCCTCTGAAACAAGCCCTGGAGAACGTCACGCTCCGCCTTGAGGGACCCGGTGTGCTGAGGACGATGAAAAAGGAGTTCAGGTAGGGAAGAAAAGCACATCTAGCTAAGAGTTTGTCCCTAGCTTGCTCATAGGAGGAAGCTCACAGGAGACACTTCATGCTACACTGAGTAATTCAATTCAGACACTCTCTTTGCTTTAGAATTCAATACACAGGGGAGCTATAGGTCTCAGTAGTCAGAAGTCAGGCTGACCAGAGAGACTGTGCAGAGAGACTGAGAGCATTTCATCTGTTCAGTACACACGTTGGATGATGGGGTACTGGTTGTGGGTAGTTGCTAATGCAGTCAAAGTTTACTTTTTCACTGTATTACATTATTTTTAGCACTTGACAATAGCACCTATGAGCTGCTATCACAGAAAGAAAGACAGGTTTATATCCTACACACAGTGTTTACTGCCGCTTGCTCAGTACGTGCAAATCAAGCCCTGTGCTGTTTTTCAAAAAGGGCTTTTCTCCACTCCTCTAATCATGATTATACAAGACACTCAGGTACCTCAGATGATCTTTGTGAGGTGATGTCAGCACACGAAATGTGTGTCGGATGCAGCAGAACCCTCTGCAGCGGGTGTGCGAGCACACAGCTCCCCCCGGTAGCACCACTGCAGAGGGCTGTCCTGGCACAGAGGCGTGTTCCCAGCACAGGGTGCTCTGAGGCTGAGGAGAGGGAGAGTCCTTCAGCCGCCTTCATTCCACACAGAGTTGCACCTCATGCTGATACAGAGGTACCCATATGCTAAACAAGTTGTTTCCTAAGCCTCTTTCCGTTCACATTCAGTGTTGTAAGCTCAGCATTAGACAGTTGTGGGATATATAACTAAGATCCTTGGAAAATTTTGCAGCCATTGCTTAGTCTTGGGCAGCCAGAGCAACAGTCTCTGTCATTACCCAGGCTGATGGTCCCCAGGTGTGCGCAAAGGGAGTTTGAAAAATTGCCTGTGCTTCGGGAGCTGCATAAATTGTCAGCATTATCTGCAGCCTGTAGGGGAGGTCTGAGCCTTATTGCACCTGGGCCAGGGATAAAAAGATCAAAACCAGTCTCCAGAGTGGAGCTGGATAGAAAAATGACTGTGAAAAGGTGTCCTACTGTGCTCGCCTTGTGCACGTGGCATGTCACAGCCGCTGCTGAACATGACTCAGCACAGTCCACTCGAGTTAACAAGCGGCAGCAATAGCCCTCATTGCTGCCCAGCTGTGCCAGCCTCCCCTGTTGTCCTGCATCCTTCTCAATACCAAAGGTGCCATGGGCTGCTCTCACCTTCAAGGATGCAGAAGTTGTCAGGTGCATCAAAGGCACAGGAGTTAGGGAGAAAAATGACTCACAGAACAGACGTCATTTTCCTTCGAGTCACCAGGTTTTTCCCCTTTTCAGGAGCGCCCTTGGTATCATTTAAGATGGAAATGGATCATTTTAGTCATTTGAAGATTTAACTTCTCTGAGATGAATGACAGCTTCAGGTTATGCACACAGAGGACAGAGCAGGGGACAGTTTTAGTTTATTTAAATAATAATCATATTTGCCTCTGTGCATTCAGAGTGATGAATGGCTCTGGTGTGGTGATGGCTCAGCATATTACACAGAACCATTCATCACTGAATTGTCTCCCAGGAAAATCAGATTAGGGTGGCTTTACTCCATTTGCAAAGAGAGTTAAACTTATTCTAGGCTTTCCCTACCCTTCCACTGCTTCTCTGTCCATCAGGGACTGTCACATATGGGATGTAGTTCTGCAGTCTTTGTGGGGGTGAGAATGTTGACCTTGTTGTATTTTTAATGTAGCATTTCTGTCTTGCTTGGGTGACTCCACAAAACAGGTATGTGTGGTCCAGCTGATAAAACATTGGGAGCTTCAATCTTAATCATAGATAGATAAATAGATAGATAGATAGATAGATAGATAGATAGATAGATAGATAGATAGATATTAGCAGCCTTGGACAGATGAGAATCATGACTCATGTATGGAAAAGCTTTTAGCAGCATCAGTTCCTACATGGGACATAGTCTTTGCATGACAAATGAGAGTTAACGAGGCAGTGATGGATAATATTAAAAGGGTTTTAGCCAAGCATGCATTTGCACTAGCAGGTAAGTCACTTTGGGTGTTTCTGC
Organism: Heliornis fulica; assembly: GCA_013399135.1. NCBI lineage: Eukaryota > Metazoa > Chordata > Aves > Gruiformes > Heliornithidae > Heliornis > Heliornis fulica. Next base: position 749,223 of record VXBZ01001935.1, on the reverse strand, counting down.
GTGTGAAAGCTCAGCTAGTATTAGCATCTGTAGAGGAAAGCAAGTTGGTTTAGAAATAGGGCAGTAGAGAAACAGTAGAAGGTGGGTTTATTTTCCTCACACAGCTGTTGTCTGCCTGCACACACACATATATATATATGTATATGTAAATATGTAGGCACCAGTGATACAGCCAGAAGCAGTCTGAGGGGTATCAAGAAGGATTACAGAGCCCTGGGAGAAGGAGCCCAGGTCAGCAGAAGAGCACCTGAAGTGCAGCACAAAGGAATTCCGGCCAGTCAGTCTCATCGGGAACAACTTCTATGTCTCTGTGCAAACACAGGTAGTGTGGGAAACAGACAAGAGGAGGTGGAGACATGCACATGCCTACAGGACTATGATCTTACTGGCATCAGAGAGACATTGTTGGGATGGCTCCTGTGACTGCAGTGTTGGGAATGAAGGATACAGACTCATTAGGAAGGACAGGCAGAGAAGATGATGAGGGGGTGTCATCCCCTGTGTCAGTGAACAGCTGGAGTGCATGGAGATCTCTGCCTAAGGATGGACGAGGAACCTGTGAGAGCTTAGGGTCAGGATTAAAGGGAGGGCAAGGGACATTATAGTGAGGATCTGCTACAGGTTACCCAACCAGGAAGACTGAGTGGATGAAGCCCTCTGTAGACAGATAGGAGCAGCTCATAAGCCTTGGTCCTTATGGGGGTCTTAAATCACCTGGATATGTGTTGGGAGAGACAACACAGCAGGTAACCTGGGAGAAATACAGAGAAACTGTCCAAGCAACCAGGGATCAGGCTAGGAAAACAAAAGCCCTGATAGAATTAAATCTGGCCAGGGACATAAAGAACAACAAGAAAAGCTTCTGTAGGTACATTAATGGTAAAAAAGAAGACTAGGTAAAATTTGAGCCTTCTCCAGAAAGAAACAGGAGACCTGGTTATGAAGGGTATCAAGAAAGCTGAGCTACTTAATCTTTTTTTTTTGCCCCAGACTTCACTGGCAAGGGCTCTAGTCACACCACCCAAGCCTCAGAAGGCAAAGGCAGGGACTGGGAGGATAAAGAACCACCCACTGCAGGAGAAGACCAGGTTCAAGACTATGCAAGGAACCTGAAGGTGCACAAGACCGTGGGACCTGATGAGATTGCATCTGTGGGTCCTGAGGGAACTGGCAGATGATGGTGCTAAGCAGTTCTCCATCATATTTGGGAAGTTGTGGCAGTCTGGTGAAGTTCCCACTGACTGGAAAATGAGCAACAAAATCCTCATTTTTAAGAAAGCAAAAAAGGAAGACCCGGGGAACTACAGACAGGTCAGTCTCACCTCTGTACCTGGCAAGATCATGGAGCAGATCTTCCTGGAAATTGTGCTAATGTACATGTAAATAAGGAGGTGGTTGGTGACAGCCAGTGGGGCTCTATTAAGGGAAAATTATGCCTGACAGATTTGGTGGCCTTCTACAATGGGGCTGCAGCATTGGGGGATAAGGGAAGAGCAACTGAGCCATCTACCCAGACTTGTGCAAATCATTTGACAGTGTCCTGCATGACATCTTTGTCTCTAAATTGGAGGGCGTGGACTTGATGCATGGACCACTCAGTGGATAAGGAATTGATTACGTGGTCACACTCAGAGTTGCAGTCAGCAGCTTGATGTCCAAGTGGAGGCCAGTGACAAGGGGTCTGTTCCTCAGGCTTTGGTGCTGGAACTATTCAACATCCATTGCCAGCAACATGGACAGTGGGGTTGAGTGCACCCTCAACAGTTCTGACAACACCTCCAAGCTGTGCGGTACAGTTGACAAGCTGGAGGGAAAGAATACTGTCCAGAGGGACCTTGACATGCTTGAGAGGTTGGCCGACATGAACCTCATGAAGATCAACAAGGCCAAGTTCAAGGTCCTGCACGTGGGTTGGGGAAATCCAAAGCACAAACACAGGCTAGGTGGAGGAGAATGGATAGGGAGCATCCCTGAACAGTAGGACTTGGAGGTGTTGTTGGAGAAGAAACATAACATGAACCAGCAACGCATGCTTAAGCCCAGAAACCCCATTGTATCTNACAGTGGGGTTGAGTGCACCCTCAACAGTTCTGACAACACCTCCAAGCTGTGCGGTACAGTTGACAAGCTGGAGGGAAAGAATACTGTCCAGAGGGACCTTGACATGCTTGAGAGGTTGGCCTACATGAACCTCATGAAGATCAACAAGGCCAAGTTCAAGGTCCTGCACGTGTGTTGGGGAAATCCAAAGCACAAACACAGGCTAGGTGGAGGAGAATGGATAGGGAGCATCCCTGAACAGTAGGACTTGGAGGTGTTGTTGGAGAAGAAACATAACATGAACGAGCAACGCATGCTTAAGCCCAGAAACCCCATTGTATCTTGGGCTGCATCAAAATAAGCATGACCAGAAGGCCAAGAGAAGTGATCCTTCCCTTCTACTCCACTTTCATGGGACCCCACCTGGAGTACTGCAACCAGTTCTGGAGTCCCCAGAACAAGAAAGACATGGAGCTGTTGGAGGAAGCCCAGAGGAGGGCCATGAAGATGATCAGAGGTCTGGAATACCTTTCCTATGAAGACAGGCTGAAAGAGTTGGGCTTCTTCAGCCTGGATAAGAGAAAGCTCTGGGGAGATCTTATTGGAGCTTTCCAATACCTAAAGGAGGTTAAAGGAAGGATGGAGAGGGACTGTCCATAAGTNCCCCACCTGGAGTACTGCAACCAGTTCTGGAGTCCCCAGAACAAGAAAGACATGGAGCTGTTGGAGGGAGCCCAGAGGAGGGCCATGAAGATGATCAGAGGTCTGGAATCCCTTTCCTATGAAGACAGGCTGAAAGAGTTGGGCTTCTTCAGCCTGGATAAGAGAAAGCTCTGGGGAGATCTTATTGGAGCTTTCCAATACCTAAAGGAGGTTAAAGGAAGGATGGAGAGGGACTGTCCATAAGTGAGTATAGTGATAGGACAAGGGGTAACAGAAGTAACTTAAACTGAAAAAGGGTAGATTTTGGTTACATATTAGGCAGAAACTCTTCCCTGTGAGGGTGGTGAGGCCCTGGTACAGGCTGCCCAGAGAAGCTGTAGCTGCCCCCTCCCTGGCAGTGTCCAAGGCCAGGCTGGATGGGGCTTTGGGCAGCCTGGTCTAGTGGAGGGTGTTCCTGGCCATAGCAGGGGCACTAGGAGGGTTGGAACCAGATAATTTTTAAGGTCCCTTCCATCCCTTCCCAAACCACTCTATGTCTGCATTCTGTGTGTGTATATATATGCAGAGATAATAGCACTATAAATCAGAGATGGTAATGCTACCCTCCCTCATTGTGGCCTTGTGAAGATATCATCTAGAAGCCTTTGAGAATCTGGGCACCAAGTGTTAAGAAAATAGATCAAATCTTGCTGCACAGTAGACTTGTACAATACCACCTGCACTTTCCATCCAGATAATCTCTTGCAGGTCATGCCCATAAACTCTAAATTTAAGAAGGTATTTAACCTCACACAGAAACTGAAGTCATTGCTTTGTCCTGTAACATTTTGGTGGGCATCTGGTGGAGCAGGCAGGCCAGCTAAGGGGAACAGGATATCTATCACTAAGAACAAAAGCAAAAAGAGACAAAGCATTTGCTGGAACCGGTCTGCACATGACATGCTCACACCAAAAATATGATCTTCCTTTGTTTTTCCTTTTCTGAAAGTAGGTCCATGCCCCAGGGTACCTTTGACTGTATATGCAAAATGTAATGAAGTGCCATGTGGAGTAAGCTCTGAGGAGCCTTAACACCTCAGACTTGCACTGAAACAAATATTCAGGTGGGAGGTTACCAAACTCGGTTACAGCTAACTAAGATTTCTTGTCTTGTGGCAATTTGTGCTAGGCCTGGACAGTCATTTCTGTTCTGGCCCTGGCACAGGACATCACATCTAAGAGCCAAATCCTACCAGAGGAGAATTTGAAACAGTGATTACAGTTTAGACTTTCTTTAGCCTCACTTTATTCACTTGTTTGCAGAATACCATACACATGTGAGGTGAGAACACTGGATATATTCCTAATCCTCTTACTTAATGCTGAGGAAAAGAGCATTCATTTTTACATGTAGCTTTCCCACTATACCACCTTCTCCATTGGTTCCTTTGGAGCAGCAGTGTTCCGATGTCCCCCAAATGAAATCAGTCAATCAATATTAACCTTCAAAATCTGTGAGAGAACATAGTGAAAGCACTGAGAAAACACAGAAACCCAATATGCAAGGCTCTCCATGCATCTTAATTTTTACAAAAGTTGAAAATCAAGAGCAGTGCAGAATAAAATTCCTTTGTAGTAAGAGTTACCAAGAGTCATACATAATGTAAAAGTGTAATGTCTAATAGCAGGACTCCCAAAACCACTTTGATTTATTTCTACAGACATAACAACAGTCATCTGAAGAGGCCAGTGAGGAGATCTGCTGATTTTACAACTGTGGCTGGGTGGTACAGGGTAGGGGTTAGTGAACAGCTCAGCATCTCATCAGCACTGGGTCGGGCTTATGTGGGAATCCCCTGGATGTTTCATAACAATTTAATCACTTAAGAAATTGCCAACAGGCTATATGCTGTAATAAACAGGTAAAATGGGATTATGAAGTAGAAAAAATATATGTTAGCTATAAAGAAAATCATTCTGAAAGTGATCATGAGAGGAAGTGACAGAAGGCAGAGAAAAACTGATTCATGTTGAAAATTTAAAATTAGCCTGGAGAAAGGCTAGAAAAGGCTTTGACAGTGTCAGCTCCATAAGGAACAGAAAATGGAGGGAATATTTTATAGGACACTTATGAGAATGAGTGAAACAAAAATATTTGAGACCTCTTATATTGTCCACCTTCCGCTTCTTCAGTTGTGGGTCAGTTTGAGAGCCTTGGCTGACTGATGGCAATATTTTTACTTTCCTTTTTCCCTACAGGCAAATCCCAATGAACTCTACCTTGATCTGGGAAGTGAAATGCATCCCGAAACAACCAGGGTTACGAAAGCTGATTGCAAGCCTGAATTGTGATGCTTTGAGGCATGTGTATGGTGATCTGACTGTCCAGATTCAGAAACCATGAACAAAGGTGCTGCCTTCATCTCTTATTGAGCTATATTTCAAACCATGATATTAGAAGGGGGAAAAAAAAAAGAAAGAAAAAGGAGAAGTAGAAATCTACTTATTGTTAATTTGGTCATCCTTGTGCCGAACAAAATTTGATAAAGTAATCAGTGACACTGGGGAAAACTTCCAAAAGCACCTGGATAGAGAATGATTTAAAATTAGATGCACGTAATTAAAGGCAATTCTAGGCCATATTATTCCTATAGTTCACTTGTATTTATGGTCTTTTGCATTAGTGCTTCAAGGGAATCTGGAAAGCTCCATTCACGAAAGTAGTCTGAACTTTAGTTTTAATTAAGACCTGATATTTCACTGAAAAGGAGAAAAAAAAAAGAACCAAGTGTTATAAATTCTTAGACTGAATTACACAACCTTATGGTAGATCATTCAGGCTGCAATAAAACCAGGTATTTCCAGCTAAAGGGACTGTGTTATCTTAAAATGTTACAATTTTCCAGTTCATGAAGAGCTCGCTTTGCTGGAAGCATCTCTCAGGATGTGTATCTCCATAATATTCCCAGCTCCATGTTTCCTCTTACTGCTTCCTCATGCTTTTTCTTTTACTCTTCCATGCATACTCACTCCTTTATTTCATGTCTTCATCCCACCCCAGACACTGTTGTCACACTGTTCTTCAACTCCTCCTGATGAAAATGTGTTTTTTCATACCCCTGCTCAGAGTTCATCACACCAAACTTGTATTTCTTGGTCACATCTCTTTTATATGCTGTGGTCTCCCTCCATCCTTTTCTTCTCCCCTAAACTGTTGCCCCATTTCCCGTATGTGTGTGTCAGAGGTTTGCCTGCCCCAGAGCAGTCCAGGCTCTGCCAGCTGGTAAACAAGATGAAGGGGAGAGGAACAGAGGGGGCAGCACAAGGGTCTTCTCCTTCCAATCCCACAAACATCCTGCACTGGAGCTGCCACAGGGGCATGAGACTAAACCATGCCTGAAAGTTTCCTGGCAATCACGGCCACTGCAGAATGAAGTCTTGTGACACGGGCAACCCCAGGAAGATAGAGGGACAAACTCAGCTGCAAAAGGAATAAAGATGTATCCTGAGAGTCAGAAACTCCACAGGCTGGGTCTACTCCCTGTCTTTTTGCAGTGTATTTCTGTTAGGTACCATGGGGCCTCCCAAGGCATTGCTCTTTCCCTGAGGACCTTCTGGCCCAGAGTCTGCTGTTAATCTGTGCTTTCCATTAGCCTTCCTTGCAGGGCACTGCTCCATCCTAAGCCATGTACTCCATCTTACTAGGGCAGCAGGCGGGTGCATGTGTGCTCATTTCTCATCTCCCCTGAAATCCTTTTTGGGATCTTTTTCATAATCAAGGATGCACGTTCCACAACCACCAGCATCTCCTCTCAACTGGCCACGGTGTGTAAGAGCACATCCCATACTAACAGCAGAGGTGAGCTAACTGAGCTTCTGAAGAAGTTAAAAGAAGCCTCACGCTCATTAAACATTAGGGCTTCCTTGTGCTGTGTATGGCCATGTCACTTTGTGGTCTCATTAGAAAAAAAACTGTTCGTCTTCTTGCCACATGTTGCCTCCTTTAAAAATCTGTGACCAGCTCTTAAAATTTAGCCAGCCCTGGGAGAGGTGAAAGGCAGGCTGCTCTTTTGCTGAGGTACTTGGAACAAAGAAGAGATTCACACAACCTCTTATGGTCAAGGAGTATCCTTGGATGCAGGAACACCAAACTTTTGGGGACTTTCACTTCAGGCATGGGCACACACTCATTTTATACAGCTTATATGACCACATTAGAAATTCTACAATGTCAGAGTCTCACAAATACATCCTCTGGGATGCGAGGGGCTGAACAGTGTGTTGTAAAGGCAAGGTGACAATCTCTGTTAAGTAATCAAGCAGTCCTAGCAGAGCGTACTTCATCTAATAAAATTACCCAGTTTTTGCTCTTGCATATAAACCTGCTTTCCACTCCCAGCTTTTTATAACCACAGTGTACTAAGAATTGAAATAAAGCATATCTGATTGCACTTGTGTCTTGAGTTCTGTATTTTGATCAGCTGCTTCTACACAGCAGCACTGTAGTCACCACTTGCTGCATCTTAATTGTGAAAGTTAAAAAATTTGCTTCTGAGACATGTAAATGAAGACGCCTTTTTAAGTGTTCAGGAGAAAACCTTACCTGTATTTTTAAAAACCCCAAACATATAAACAACCATTTATAGGCTCAGTTAAACCATTTGCCTTTGTTTTCCTTTCTGTTCTAACAACTGACTAGCTAATGCATTGGAGAAGGTGACAATTCCCAGAGCATGTCACAGTGCCAGCAAAGAGAATTGCCAGGCTCCTCTGGAAATGGCTTTAACATGTCAGAGCCATTAAGTGGCTGGTATGCTCCTAATTAAATCTTACTTACATCCCACTTCTAAAGCATGTCTGTCTCAGCTAAATATTTCAAGGCCTTTTACTCACCGTCATTAAGCTGAACAATGTTCACCGGGAAGTATTTTTATTGACAGTTTACAGAGGGGTATGTTGAAGTAGGGAACGGCATGAAGCAGTGACAGGAGATGTTTAGGCTGGATGTTAGGAAGAGGTTCTTTATCGAGAGGGTGGTCAGGCCCTGGAACAGGCTCCCCAGGGAAGGGATCACCTTCTGGCACTGAGCTTGGTTGAGTTCAAGAAGCATCTGGACGATGCATTCAGCCGCATGCTCTGACTTGTCTGTCCCTGTGTGGAGCCAGGAGTTGGACTCAATGGTCCTCATGTGTCCCACCTCAGGAGATTCTCTGATTCTAAGTAAAGAGAGGTTCAGTGATGACTGGGACTAGAGGCCAGGGATGTCAGCAGTCATTGGCAGCACCAGCTCTCTTGCTCTGTACAGAATTACTCACAAAAAAACTAAGGACAAACCAAGGATGTCTTCCAGGATTTCAGCCACCTGTCACCTCGTAGGATGGGCTGTCACATGAATCTTGGGTAAAATCTGACTGAAGAAGCAGTGAGTGCTGTATAGCACTATCTGTATTCCTATCCAATAATCAGTCAATAATAAGGTCAGATTCACATCTCCAGATCTGGAGGATCTCTGAACCTGAAAAGAATTGGAGGTCATACTCTCCACCGAGGGTCTCTTTTGAGTGGGGTAAACTTGTGTCCTTACCCCAAACATCACATGTTGGAGATGTACTGGGGAAGAAAACATCACCCCTGCCTCAACAGCTTCCACACTCCAGCAGCTCAGGGAAACCAAGAACAAATAAGGGTCTGTGCATTCCTGAATGCACACCTCATTTGTTACCAACTTGTTATATCCAGGCTATGGATCAGTTTTCTTCAATTCTCATAAATTTGTCACATGCAAAATCTTAACAACCACCTTAGCAGACCTTACAGGCAGACCTAGGGAAAATATGTTAGGCTCCTAAAAAAAATTGTCTAATCTTATTATTCTTTTATTCTTATTCTTATTCTTATTCTTATTCTTATTCTTATTCTTATTAATTGTTGCTGTTGTTGTTATTGTTGTTGTTATTATTATTGTTGTTATTATTGTTATTATTATTGTTATTATCTGGTATAATTAGATGATGGAATTATACTCTTGTATTTTTATCACATTGATACTAATACTTTTTAGTCCAAATTATATCCAGTAAAGCCAATACACATAAATGTTCTAGCATATGCCCCTCTCTGCTTCCACATGCATCACTACACTGCCACACTGATGTTTTCACTCTTAGGTGGGTCATATGTAACAGCAAGTCATCATTGTGCCAGGTCCTCCAGCAAGCAGTCTGACATTAGCGAGGAGAGTTTCTCTTCTTCTTTGATGGGATAAGCACAACTAGAAATGTCTTCCTTCTCACCCTATGATTCACCAGAGGTCATGTCTTTGTGCTTTCTAATACGCTCCACACCTCGTTTTTTCTTCAGCCATTCACGACTCCACAGTAGATCCAAATTTTCTATATGTGGTGCATTTTACACGTGTTGGTCACTTCTTTGTTCTCCTTCTAGAATTTGTCTTACCCACCTGCTAAGGTTGCACCATTTGATGACCAGTAACTAACCAGTGGTGAGATATTTGTAGCCAGAGGCCTCCAACACCATCCTACACCGGTGCTGCCAGGGCTCTTCTCATCATCCCATGCTACTGATCTGCTATGCTGCGTTCTGTTTTGGGGTTAAAAGTAGTTCATTCTTCACAGAATAGCTACCTGCTCTTACTGTCCATTCCTTCCCAAACATACATATAACAACAAACATTCCACAATGAAGCTGGAAAACGCAGAAGCTACAACCAAGTTGGTAGTAGACATCGAATCGTTAGATAATTGCTCTTACGGCTAAACGAAGCTCAGAAAAAGTCCTGAGGTCTGTGTTGTGAGCGTATCACCGGGCTGTGACCTTCCAGAGGCAGTGGCAGCATCTTATTAGCGGAACAAAATCAGAGGATGTGACTGAGCATTGGCTTTTCTAGTGAGTGGTGCTGCCAGTGATAATTGGTTTGAACAGAAACTAATCAATAAATGTTCTGCTAAAGGGGCAACACCCCTGCCCCCCTGCCCTTCTTTCTGCTGGGGGCTTATATATTGCCCTTTCCTCAGCATATTGCTTTTGTGGTTGCTTTGTTTTCCCTGAGGAGAAGGAGGAGGAGGTGGTGGTAGAGGCTGCTGGTGCCAGCTTCCAAACTTGGGTGATGGCGCAGTGGTTAGAGGGGTGGGAAAATGTCTGAGCTTGTTCAAACCAGAATTAATAGTTCCATTCTGAAGAAGGAAAGTCAAAGTATATTGTGAGTGTTGATGGAAGGAGAAGGATTGTCCTGTAGATTGGAGGTGGCAGGATAGCTGGTAGCAAGTAAGGATATGATTTATATGCTGGAATAGAACATGCAGTGGTAGGCAGTGCTTGCAAGAATCTGGGAGATTTTGACATGCAGATCAGAGTGATTTAATGAGGGCTTAAATGTAAAATTGAAATGATTGATTTGAACGTTGAAGAAAAAAACTCCAAAGACTGTATGCTAAAGAGGGAAAATATAGCCAAAATGATGCAAAGGGAAGCTTCAATGTTTATAAATATGTAAAAGGTGAGTGTCAGGAGGATGGAGCCAGGCTCTTCTCAGTGATGGCCAGTGGTAGGCAATGGCTCCAAGCTGGAGCACAGGAAGTTCCATTTGAATGCAAGGAAAAACTTTCACTATGAAGGTGACAGAGCCCTGGGACAGGCTGCCCAGAGAGGTTGTGGAGTCTCCTTCTCTGGAGACATTCAAGACCAATCTGGATGCTTTCCTGTGTGATCTAATCTAGACGATCCTGCTCAGGTAGGGGGGTTGAACTAGATGATCTTTCAAGGTCCCTTCCAACTCCTGACATTCTGTGATTCTGTGAATCTGTGAAAGACATGAGCTATCTGTAAGCCCATGCTGAAATCTATGGCTCAGCTCAGGAGGAGTCTGCAAGGCTCCCAAGCATTGGGGAAGGGCAGTCAGAAGGTTGGGTGGGTGCTGGAAACCTGGACACAGTGCAGTCAGCAGTCACAAACCAACTGCATGGATGAGTGTATGCTATAAAGAGATCTGGCCTGGGCTCAGCATTTTCCTTAAGCCACCTTCAGCCAAGCCCAAATTTGGTTGTGTTTATCTGACCCCCTCATACTAGTCTGGGAATAAAAGTGACCACTCACAACTGCTTGCTTATCTCCTGCTCAGGTTTTGGCCAACACACAGCTCACATGAGGGCCTGATGTATGTCATGAGCAGCACCATTAGGTCAAAACCCAAGCAACATGTAGGTTGGATGCCATGGATAGGGAGGGCTAGATCTCATTTTGCAGCTGTTATCACCTGCATCCTGCTGTCTCCTGCAGTCCTAATCCTTGCAAATGGATTGTATGACAGTTCCTTCAGAATCTACCACCTCTTGGAAATGGCATAGATTAGACTGGAGGATACAACTACATCAGCTTACCCCAAAATCTTTTGAAGCAGAACCAACAGCAGCCAGGCTGGTGAGGTTTTTGTGCTTCCAGGTGTGATACAGGGAAGGCCCTCAAGGGGATGGAGGAGGAAGAATGAGCACTCTCATTCCTATTGATCTCATTTGATGCTGTATATCTCTGGTACTGGAAAAAATCAGGTAAAACGTCTTCCCTCTCCAACATGTGGTCTAAAATTCTATAGACTTCTATACTGTATTCCTGCCAAATAACACGTTTTTCAGACTTAGGAGTCCTACCTTAGTCACTTTGGACATGGAAACTCTTCTCATTCTGGTTTCTCTCCTCTGAACTTCTCCCAGTATTCTAGCATATAAAAACAAGACAGCATTTTTATTTTGAAAATATTTGCTAATGAGTGAATAGCATACCTATGAATGGAGAAGGTAGTTCTCTTGGGTTCCAGGTTCACTAGGTTAAACCTGGACCCAACTGCAGACAAAATAGGTTAAAAATTTGTCCTGTCTGCAAGGTCTGCACACTCAAGGTTGAATGTACTTCATTCTTCTGCATGGATTGTTTCATGAAGTATGAAGAAAACTTCATGAAGTTGTCTCATACAACCACCAGCGTGACTGCCCTTGAAAAGACCACGGCTGAGCTTTCTGCAATGATTTTCTGGTAAGGGGTAGGGCTTTAACATTAAAAAAACAGCTGATGTTTTCATCACTCTGTAGGTTCATAGTGCTCTTAAATATTATCTGCATTCTGCCCTTCTTCAAAGTAAGTATGTCTCAATATCACAGTGGTTATGTGGTGTCCTTCAGGTTGTTTAACTAACTACAAAATTTCTCTGTTTTGCAGAATAATAGTGAAAATCTTCTGTGAGCTCCAGACAACTGGACATCTGAAGCATTATGGAGTAAGGGGTAAGTCCAGTGAGGTGTAGCTCAGTTTTCATATTCTTAAATTATATTTGCATTAGTAAGTGTAACAGGAGCAGATCTATAGAGCAAAATGGCTGGTGTTGGGTACCCAGTAGCTACACTGTGTTTTGGAGGGTTTGTATTGGACTTGGCCCTCTGGTCTGAACAAGTATGAGCACTTGAAGAGTGTTTCATGCTCACTTGAATCCCTTTCAGACAGAACTGATCTGAGAGAAATGTGTGCTCCAAGCCCACCTTGATGTGAACCAATGCACTGTAAGCTGTTTCAAAAACATGGTGCTCCTGGCCAGAAGATGCAAACATCTGTGAGCTCAGCACCTGTGACAGCTGCACAGCAAAGATCTGCCTGGGCAGCACGATCTGAGAGCATTGAAGCATTCAGTATTTCTCTGTGTAGGTATACTGGTATGAAACTACATGTACCTCTCACCCTTATAGGAGGCACAAATAAAGTAAAACTGTGAGCAACAGCTGAAATAGACCTCCAGAAGCAGTAGTATGAACTCTTAAAAATCCAACTTTAAGAAAAAAAAAAAAAAAGATCTCCAGTGTCCCACAGGTCTGGTGTCTTACCAGCAGGAATTCCTGGCCCCCTCTGCAGAGTGGCACACTGATCCAGTTTGGTCACCGAAGGCATCCTTGTACTATTCAAGCTGTACCCATGCTTGTTGGTGGCACCAAGATGCACATTTTGGGAACGTGTCTCCTCTTTGCCAGATACAGAGTACATCCTCAGTGGTGTACACAGACTTCAAATCCCATTTGCAGCTGTAAGTTTACTCTGCTTCTTGCTTTAAAGTTTGTTGGGTTTGTTGTCCTTTATAAAGCAAACAACTCGAGCTAATTTAGGGACCCTTATAAAGATGATGTTCCAAAGCCTCTGCTGCCTAAACATTTTAGATATAGGAAGACATTTTCATGTACTAAGATAATCTTTGCATAGGGCCATTACAAACCCCACTGCAACGTGCTAGTGAATTATTTTCTGTCCTTCAACTGGGTAAGTAAGGTAGCCACACTTTTTGCATTATAAAACAGCACTTTGCGCTCCAATCAGCTGGTTCTGGAAGAGCTTTTAGCTAATAAAACATATTCCCAAAGCTCTGTTGGCCTTGTCAGTATTACTGGTGCCCAAGCTAAAAAAATGCCTCTGTGTTCAGAGACTCTTAGTACTGGGGAAGTATCATCGTCAAACTGCAAATTAACTTGCATCCAACTGTGGTTACAACTGAAGGTGTGAGGTTGGATAAATTGGAAACACCATAATTCTAGAAAAGAGGGGAAAGAAGAAAAAAAAAGGCCAACAGACAAAGCAGATTTTCCAGGCTGGGAGGGTCAGGAATATAAGAAAGTAAAATAAATAATGTCTTGTGCCTGCCTTTTTGGTGAAGCTGTGTAGCATCAGGATGTTCTTGTAAGACATCAGTTTTTCTGGGAAACAGCATTTAGTTAGTTCAGCCTTTCATCAGCCAGACTTCTAAAACCCCACTGAGCTAATGGGCCAGGCAGACAGACAGCACATTTGTCTTTGCAGCATTTCAACTTCTTACTGGTACGGATAAAAAGATACCAGCTTTGCTCTCCACCATCATGCCTTCCACGGCTCCCTCCATCCTTAGTTTTCCTCTTAGTATGGCCCTGAGGCCACTCAGTATTACACCCCCTGTGCTGTGTTTGACCTGGAGTGTGGTGAGATGTGTGTCTGGGGGGTGTCCTGGGTGCCAGTGCACCTACCTACAGCAGCTGTTCTTAGAGAAGCATGGCTTCAGCACTTCATAGGAGATCCTTCTCACTGCCCTTTTTGTCAGTCATCGATTCCTGACTGTCACCATATGCCAACCCGTAGGCCCAACCAGATCCCTCCATGACCAATCAATGTTTAAATTCCCAAGACAATAGTTTGTGTTGTGGGGTGGCTGTTGATGTGTGTGTTTCTTACATTCAGCGGTTTGGCTGTTACGTCCTGCAGGACACAGAATGCTGACAATACCTCTGTGTGATATGTAAGCTTTAAAAATTAATTGCCAGAGGACAAATAAGGCAACTAGGGACAATGAGGGAGAGGAACAGAAGAGGCTGTATCAGGAACAAGACAGAAATGTCAGGAGGCAAACTCATTGTGCACTTTTCTTTCTGATGTCTTGATTCCTTTATGTTACTGCTCAAACCAATAGTTTGAAGGGACTTGATGGCTCACACCCCTTCTTGTGTAGCAAGAACATGTCTCTTTCTGCCCCATTCAGTCCACAATTTCTTCAAAATGCTGTAATAAGTGCTTTATATAGGTGATGTTTTAGGTTTGGACTGGGAACGATGAGGAACTCTGTCTTTCCCTCCAGTCTTCTGGAAATACCTGGAAAGTGATCCTTCACGGCACCATCATTCTTCTCCTCGGTTAGAGCTGGACTTCTCCTCTAAGGAGAAGCTCTGATATCAGGAACTTAGTGGATTCATATTTCCTGGTAATCAGTGTGGGGATTAGCTTCAATGGCTCCACAGTGGTACCTACAGCATCAGATCTCCACAGGCTGATACGGATTAAAAAGAAAGTGTGTTTAATTTTCTTCTGTTGTCTATGTGGATGCCTTTCACACAGAATCACAGAAAGTCAGGAGTTGGAAGAGATCTTGAAAGATCATCTACTCCAACTCCCCCTGCCCGAGCAGGATCACCTAGATTAAACCACACAGGAACGTGTCCAGGTAGGTCTTGGATGTCTCCAGAGAAGGAGACTCCACAACCTCTCTGAGCAGTCTCAGTCAGTTTCATTACTCTGTCACCCTCCCAGTGATAGTGTTTTTTTCTTATGTTCACATAGAATCTCCTATGCTCCAGCTTGGACCCTTTGTCCCTTGTCCAATCACTGGCCATCAGTGATATTAAAATTATTTGTCTTTCCTTGACAACAACAATTTTAAATAGCTTTTCTTTAGCTTTTTTTTTCATGTTTCTAAGCAGTCCTGTCTTTGGGAATTCCTGAAACAGATTGTATAACTTCTGCTTTTTTTTCTTTTAGTTTCTATGGGTTTTCTGCTCCTGCTCTGGCTTTGCCACAGTGTCAAAGAAACTGATGAGATCCCAACATGTACCTGCCGATTGGGATGCCGCTGCAGAGTTACTCAGTGGATTGATTTGTCAAATAGTGTGCTGCTCAACCAGATCTTGAACATCTGCACAATTATGAAAAATGATACTTAATGGTGTTGGACAGGAGGACGAGGTAAGACCTCATGGAAAAAGGTGTGTGGCAAGGAAAAGTGTTGTGTTTCACTTATCTGTTTTGGTGGCACTGCCATCTACAGCACTGTGTACCTTTGTACCTCCAGCTGTCCCAAAGGGCCTGATGTCATAAAGCTCAGAAGCGCTGTTAAGGGCATTATTTCTTTCCAAGCTGCACTGTGAGCTTTGGGAAAAGGATTGTCTCTGGAAACGCTTGCCAAAACTTAGAGCAGTGGTGGCCAAGCTGGGGAGGTGACACATCTCCATCACTACCAGAGGAAAACGGGGTACCTTGTGGTCCCTCATTGCCACGTCACCCAAGATCTTTACCATCCTATTTAATGCCCCAGAGGTGCTTCACACGAGCTTAGTACCAGAACCAAAAGGCCTAGAAAAACGTGATGCTTAAAGAGGATTCCAGCCACTACCATTTCGTTGGCTTAATGGTCTCTCTTGCACAAAGCTTGTCCCTGAAAAAGGGGAGCTTAGGAACTAAGCACGGGCGAAACCAGAAGTGCTAGTGGGCCACATGCTGCCTGTTCAGCTGCAGGATAAGGCTGCCATCTTTTCAAGATTTTAGCACCTGCATCCCTCCCGACTCCGTCTGGTTTGTGCACGGTTGGCAGTTCTGACCTGACAGGTCCAAGCAATAAAGAGAGTCTGGGGAATTCACCCTTCCCAGGTTACTCTTGCTGAGTTTACACAGAAGACATTACCAGGTCACAAAGTCAAGTGCTCAGGAACAGGCGTGCATGACTGATCCTATATCAGCCACTTTGCAGGGCAGCAAATTGTAAATATTGACTTTGTAAATATCAATTATGCACTTTTTTCTACAGGAATAGTCTCTTTGTTGGCTTGGATGGGTGGAGCAGTGGAGCAGGAAGGAGAGCTGTGAAGTGGTGCAACTCCTGCCTGCTGGATCCCAGTTTCATCTGCTGCAGGAGTGGGGGAGGATGTAATAGGTAAGGGAAGGGGTTAGCAGAGGAACCAGATGAAGGTCAAGACTGTTTAGGCTCTGCACGCCCTCACTAGCACTGTGCTCCTCTGGTGGTGGGCTGGTGGGTCCATCTGGGATGAGTGATGAGCTGTTTGCAGCTCTGGATGATTGATTGCAGGCACAGGGCTCCTGTGTGCAGCCATAGCATACTCATTGCTGTGGAAGAAGTTAATGAGGGTCACACGCTGAATCCATAAAATGTGACAGGAAGTCTAACTCGTCTCAAAAACCAGCTGTTAATTGAGCATCCTGATTTTCCAGGTAGCTTTTGGCTTCTCACCACTGTGTGCATTATGAGGCTTAACAGGAAAACACATTCATGGTGTAGGAGAGAGAAGCCTGTGAAGAAAGAGTGACTCCACTTTCTGAGCAGCATTTGGATAGCCAGGAAAGAGAGGAAAAACAGGACAAGCTGGGGCTTGCCTGACCCCTTCCCCCAGCCCTTGCTGAGACTCCCTTTCTCCATTCTCAGCCTTACTGAATTTAGGGCAGAAATTTCACTCACAAAACCTCAAAAGAACAGGGTGTCATAGATCTAAAGGGCAGAAGGCAAAATGCCTGGCCAAGGTGCATGGTATCTGTGGGCATCGTATTGGTGTTGTGATCCCCACTTTCACCCCTGAACATCTGCAGCAACACATGCTCAGGGCAGGTTACCTGTGCAATTTACAGGAAAATCAAGGGGACTAATGGGAATAAATTAGAAACTGAACAGTGACCATATCTCCGTGCTATAGGAAAGAACTGAACCCCCTACTGAAGCCAGAGAAAGGGGGAAACATTTCTGCTGATAAATCTCTTGCCATTGAGGCAATGAGGCAAATCAGAGATATCCTAATTTATTCGGGCTAAGTTAGCTCTGCACCTGATGGTCAGACATCCCTGTGCAAGTCAGTCACAGAATCACACATCATGGAATTGTAGGGGTTGGAAGGGACCCCGAGAGATCATTGAATCCAACCCACCTGCCAAAGCAGGTTCCCTAGAGCAGGTCACACAGGTCGGTGTCCAGACGGGTCTTGAATATCTCCAGAGAAGGAGACTCCACAAACCCCCCAGGCAGCCTGTTCCAAAGCTCCATCACCCTCACCATGAAGAAGTTCTTTCTCACACCAGTGTGGAACCTCCTGTGGTCCAACTTGTGACCATTGCCCCTTGTCCCGTCCCCACAAGCCACTGAGAAGAGGTTGGCCATCTCCCTGTGTCTCCCACACTTCAA
This sequence comes from Heliornis fulica, assembly GCA_013399135.1. Taxonomy (NCBI): domain Eukaryota; kingdom Metazoa; phylum Chordata; class Aves; order Gruiformes; family Heliornithidae; genus Heliornis; species Heliornis fulica. The sequence goes on along the minus strand of VXBZ01001935.1, from coordinate 731,792 downwards.
ATATTTATAGCCTTGATGAGATCCCCTCTCAGTCTTCTCTTCTCAAGGTTAAACAGCCCCAGCTCACTCAGTCTTTCCTCATAGGGGAGATGCTCCTGGCCCTTAATCATCTTTGTGGCCTCCACTGTACTCTCCCAGTGTTACAGGTGGGAGGGGTCATTCCACTTGCAAGCATTGCCTGGAGACTCCAGAAAGTGATCATCAAAACAACCACTGCCTTATTTATTTAATAGGGTTTTTTGCAAAAGGAAAAAAGAAAACAAAGAGAAAGAATTAGAATAAAATACTTTAAAAGTATGGGCTAATTTTTACTTGGCTTCAGTTAAAAAAACGTGTGATGGTTGGAAAGTTTTTGGTGTTGGGTTGGGGTTTTCTTTCCCAAAGATTTATATGGGCTGTAGTATTATTACTCTAGATTATTGTACATTCTGTATACAATGTAGAGATACATATAGGAGTTAAAGTTATACTGTATGTGACATCTCCAGCAACAAACGCCCCAGATGGTTGCTTTCAGTAAGTGCTGATTTGCAGAGAGGTACAAGTCTGGTTTTGAAAGGTAATGAGCAAAAAGTGCCTGGCTCCAACCGACTTCAGCAAAAGCACATGGCTCCTCTCAGCAAGACGTGTGTCTTACCAGAACACATACACGAGCACTGATAATGTGCCAGTTTTAAAAGAATCAGTATTAGCTATGTTTTGGTGTGTTGTAAAGACAGGTAAAGGTAATGCCAAAAAAACAGCAGTTGTGTAAGAGTTGGACTAGCTTATGCCAGGTCTCGGTTTGGCTTTATGAGAGATCTACTTGAAATTAGCCTAGGTTGGATGCTTGTATAAATTTAATCCTTGATAAATTGAATTTGATACTAGTGCAGACACTGAACTCAACATGGCTGTGTCATCCCTGACTCAGAGATTTCTTGAGAAGTACATCAGTTAGACAACGCTGTGTGACAAGCACAGTGAAACATCATATTCATACTCCAAGAAGGTTCTCCTTTTGTTTAATTTTTTTTTAATCAGAAATCAGAATTTTTACTAATGTGTGAGCCTTAGAAACAATTTCCACCTGTTTTCTCCTTCAAAGTATTTTAAGTCACCTTAAGTGTCTGGCTACACTGCAGGTTGGTCCAGAGTGACTCAGTGATGTGGAACAACTTGCTGGTGCAACTCTTTTGGCCCTCTAGAAGAACATCCAGTGATGTTTCAATGCCTTTCATTAAAAATTAGCCACAGCTATATCTCCAAAAATCCTTTTTTGTTCTATTGCTACATCTTTGACGGTTTTCTACTGCCTTTGAGTCAGTCCCTTCAGTTGATATCGATTCTAAGCAATATCAATTGTTTTCCTTTTAAACTGAACTACTGATTTTTATATCTATTAACACATGTACAGACTGTTGACGTGAAAATGAATCAACTTTGTGGTGAAGTACATTGTATATCCTGTAGCTTGCATGTTAGCCTGGGCCCCTGGAGATTTGACAGGAAGATTTGTGATACCTTTCAGCTCTGAGCCTGGCTCTGTTTGACTCAGTGGCCTTGAGTACATTATCGAGATCTCAAACAACTTGGAAATCTGGCACTGAGATGTGAGGGCAAGAGCATTCGAGGACCAAGAGTCCATGCTTCTCGCTCACCATCTGTCTGCTGACAAAACTGTTTACCTGCATTCATTTTATCTTAGGCAGTCTTTCGAGTCATTCTCATTAAATGTTTGGACACCACCTACTGAAGTATCCTCAAGGTCTCCAGGCACACGTATCTTACACATGTGTACATGGACACTCATCTTCCGGCATTTCTGAAGTCCAGCTGTTGAGCCCTGGCCCTTTAAAATGTCTCAAGTTTGTAAGAAAGCAGGTTAAATTTTGCATGTCTCTTCATGAACATGTAAAGGCCTATTTGAGTGCTACTGCTAAGAAATAATCTAACCTGAGACATGGCAGTGTTTGGGCTGTGTGTTCATGTGAGCAATGCTGGGATCTGATCACTTGGTGCAGGGTTAAATTTATTCTGTCAACTCCAGTCTATACCACAGGCTTTGTTAATCATTACTCCTCTTTCTCTGCTGTGTAATTGTTGCAGAGGTCCCTGTCCAATCTTCCATTCATCCCCAAGGGTACACTTAAATACCCCTTGCATGAGAATTATCACCTAGGATGGAGCCCATTGGGTTTGGGTCTTGTTTGTTAGATTGCCTGGGGTAGTGAATGTAATAAGCAGAAGGCTTGCCTGTGTTTTAAAGACCTGCTTACATCTTAAAAATAACTTTTTAGAAAACAATTCTCCTTTGCCTTCTCCCCTAAGTCAGACAATTCACTCATGTCCTGAGTTATATATATATCACTTTTCCTCATGCTTTCCTAATAATGGCAATGGTATTTTTTCTGGGAAAAACTCCTTGCTTATTAACCATTCCTCTTCTGCAGCTATTTCCTCATTGGGATCATATATCTCTGCAATATTTTCATTGGTTTCCTCTGGAAATATTAACAAAACTTAGTTCTTGATACATAGTTATCTGTAAATGTAAACTGTTGAGTTTCTCAAAAGTGATTGACGAGTCATTTTTGCAAGTTCAAACTGAGATGCTGTGAGAAAGCTTGTTTTTCCAGAGAACATTCCTCTGACTTCTGAAAATAAGCTTTGCCACTCTAAAGGGGTTCAGTTTGGATGTGATGTCACATAATGGTGTGACCAGGGAATGGATACCTGCTACCAAGTAACTACCACTCACTGGCCTACAGGCCTAAGTGTGGAGCCTTGTGTCCAGCTCAACATGCCAGAAATACCCATGGAAGTCTCTACCATGATTGTGCCCACCACTTCTCTCCACTGCTGGGACAATTGCTGGGTGACCCCTTGCAAGGCTTTGCCAGGTACCACCCCAACCCTACACACAAACACACACACACACACACACACACCTTCTCATCCTCCCATGCAAAGCCTTTAACACTTAACTTTCAGCTGGTGAACCTGCCAGCAAGGTTCCCAAGCAGATGGCAAGTCTCGCACATGGGAAACATTTCTATTTCTAGCCCCATTTTGCAGAACACGAGGCTCTTGAAGAGGTTTGCTCATGGCCTCACAACTACACCACAGAACTGCAACAAGCAGCCGGATGCTTGGACCTCCAGTCTCAAGGCCAGGGTGGGACCTGCCTTCTTGCCGGGAACCCTACTGCTCTTTCATGCACTGCTATCGGGCTTCCAAAGGAGTGCAGGATTTTGGACAAGGCAATGGCCGTGCCTTAGAAAATTGTGTGGCCTTAGGCTGTGAGAGATGAATTTTCAGGCTGTCTGACCTTCAGCCTTGGGTTCTGTATCCCTGCGTTGGACCAGAAATGTGCAGCATAAAGGAATAAAGAGTGACTGAAGTGCACAACTGGGTACGTGATGTCTGAGGTGGAGATCTGGACTCTCCTCAGATTTTCAGGCTTTTATTTGCTCCCTGACATATTTGAAAGGGTCTTTTGGTCAGGAGCAATGGTCTCCTTCATTGAGACCCTCAAAAGAAGGGTGGATGTCCTTAGTCCCTCTGTACAGCCTGAATGGGATGACAGAAGGGGCAGTCCCACACTAGAGCTGAGAGAGATTGTCCTACAGACTGAGACATCTCCCATTTCTTCAAGTAGAGAGCACAGCAATGTACATCTGGAAAGAAGAGTGGATTTAGAGTTACAAGTGCAAGAAGCAGCGTTAGGTTGCTGAGAGAGCCTAGAACTGACCTGCTAAAGATCTCCTGAATAAGCTAAACACACACTGCTGATTGCTTTGGTGTCCAGAGGTAGTAGGTCTACTGCTTTTACAGTCCTCGTATGGGAACTATTCACATGCACGCAAAGCAACATACCTGTCCCCCACTGGTTTTTGAAACAGGTGTCTTGTGGGAGTTGATCCTTCACAAACGAGTTTTTCCTAGGCTGTTTTAATAAATCAAGAAAGAAAGCATATTCTGACCAGCAATTCCTTGTTATTATTTCAGCTAACTGTGAACTCCGCTACTATTTTGGCTCAGCCACCTGCTCACTAAAGCTTAGTTTGTTGCTAAGTGTCAAAATACCCTAAATCAGAACTGGTGTCTCAGCTAGCAACCAAGCAGCAGCAACACTAATGAGTCTGCAACATGATTTACATAGAGGATCTCGGTGCTGCTACTATGAGAAGAGCAACTATAGAGACTAGTAGGTCTGCATGAGCAGAGACATAGGAGTCTATCATGATTTTGGTCACTTTTTTTTTTTTAATACATATTCAGGGGATTTAGAGCATTTTAGCATCACATATTCCCTCCTGAATTACTAAAACTTTATATTCTTGCTACATAGGAAGTCCTAACCCAAGTCAGTATTTTTCAGACATATTACAAATACAGGTTTTTTTTACTTACTAGGGCTTTTTGGTTTCCTAGTTTTGACTGGAAAAGAGTATTTTGGCACAGGGTAGAGCAAAGACACAGGTAATTTATGAAGCACTTGACTCTAGAAGTGTTGTGGTCAGTGGGTCAGAATTTGCCTATCAGGATGTTTGGATTGTGGCAAAGTGCCACTTTGCTCCTGTTTGGTTTGTACTGCTTGGCTCTGGGTCTCTCTTCACAACAATTGGTTGCAAAGCTCGTTAGCATTGCTGGAAATCATTCATGTGTGCGAGAGGATGAGGCTCCAAACTTCCAAATACTGATCAGCAGTGACTCAGAGACATTAACTCATAACAAAGCAAACCCTGGGACTGATGCTCCCAAATGCAATTTGAAGCCTGGGGTGGCAGGGGGAATTCATTACACAAACGAGCTGCAGTCAGCTGAGAGTTGAGCGGAGGAACCGGCAGGTTGCATGGGACATCCGCAGGCTCTCACCTGGGGTTCCTTCCCCTGGTGACACTTCATACCGCGCACAGGAAACGCCAGCATTCAGTTTTGACCTTCATGATTTGAAAGCACAGAGGGAGAACTGGGGAAAAAATATTTTTTAAAAAAGTGATAATAATCTCTTTTCCTTTCTTTTCCATTTTAAACCAAGAGGTTTGACCCAGCAGGCTCCTGAACGGTACAAGCCTGCTTTCTCGTCCTCTCTCTCTGCCCCAGCGGGAGCTGTCAATACCTCACACTGTGCCGGGGTGGGAGCCCGGTCTGGAAAGTCAGCTGCCCAGCAGCTGGGAGGTTGCAGGCGTTCACAGCCAAAGGGCCTGGTTCAGAGAGGCTGGCAGAGCTGCTGGACACTGGCAGGGTCAGGGCAGGAGGGGCAGAGGGTCTCAGTCTGGTATGACAGATCAGAGCAGGGGAGAGTAATTCGCAGCACCAGGAATCTGCTTTGTGGTGCTCTAGCAGAGGAAAAACTACATCTCATAGGGACACTTGATGGTTCTGTTGTAAAACTACACCTAGTTCTGGTTCAGCAAATGTGATGATGTCTTACCTATGAGGTAATCGCGTGCCAATGGGGTGAAGTGTTTCATCATGCCACATGTATCTTGAAGAAACCAGGCCTTCTAGGAGGAAAATTATACACCTCCAATAACGACTCTGGTTTTTGGCCTGGTGGATGGGAAGAAGTTGAAGATGGAGAATTCCCACTGAAGTCAACTTCACCGCACCTTTGGACTTCAGTGATGCTGCAATTTCATGTGCTCTCTTGCAAATGAAGTGCCTGAAAACTCAGTGTATCCATCCTACCACAAAGAGTGGGCCAAGAGTACGGAGGGCCTTTTCCTCATCCCTCTTTAAAACTGGACACTCTGCACTGCTGCAACACAGATAAGTACATTTTTGGCATGGTGCTCAGAAAGATCATTTCAGATATAGCCATCAGCAAGATAAAGAATATTACTAATATCAATTCCCTTATCCACAAAAAGCCTTACTGCAAGGACAGGAAGCTAAATAAAATTCATCTACTACCTTCTTTCTCCAGCAGCATGTGATGTACAGTACAAAGGTATTTAAAAAAGCTATAATTGGATATAGTGTAACTGGAAAAAGTACTGAAAGGGCATAATTACAATAATCAAAGCGATAATGTAGGATAAGACCTTGTATTATGACTAGACCTGCACCCTGATTCAAAGGATTTTTCTCCCTAATGCACATCACTGAAATCCAGGTTGTTTTGCTTTCTGAAGCTACGGCTGATAAGAATGTGAAGCAGCAGTTCTTCCATCACTTCTCCATTTCAGATGTTGAAGTCTGGCGGCCTGTCAGACCCACAAACAGCCTCATGTGTTCTGGCAAAGAGTTGGAGAAAACACATGGACTTCCTCAACAGAGCACTGCTCATAACAGTGTCACCTGTACTACCCACATCACTAGTTGGAGTTTGTAACACCAGGCCAAAAAGCAACTGTCTAAAGTTTTCATGAACTGAGGTATTGGTCCTTGCAACATGGGTGGAAAGAAATTCAGAAATTTGTGATCATGACTCATAGGTTTAAAGGGATGATGCCAGGTAAATATTTCTTTTCAGCCTTTCTCATTCTATTACCAGCACAAGTTTGTCTCATTAGAGCTGTGAAAATCTGTGGGGCTGCATCCTTAGTTATCGAATGCCAGTTGAGCACCCAAGCCACCATTCCCTGTTTCACTGCTTTAAATAGACAGAAGAGCCTCTCTGTTGCTCTCAGTCAGGCCCCAGTCTGGGCACACTGGTCAGCCTTAGTGAGTCACCAGTCACCTGCACAGGGCCGTCTTCAAACTCTGGAGGAGTGAAGGAGGTGAGGCATTTTCTGGCACAAAGCCTACGTGGTCAGAGAGAAATCTTTCTGCATCCCAGTCAGTCAACAGTAAGAACTTTGTAAAGGTGAGGGGATGTTTGCCCCCTGACCTTAGCACAGTTAGAGTGCCACCAAAAAAGCTGTAGTTGACATTTGCTTTGTGACCCACAACTGCCAGAGGGGCCTTCCTTCCAGAAGAAGGAAGAGAACTTTACAAATATCTCACCCCTCTTCTCATCATGGCATCCATACAGGATGGATAATTTTTTATAAAAACAAGTTTTTTATAAAAAACAAGTTTTGTTATTTTGGTGTTCTGTGCTAATTTTAGGGAAAATATTTTTCACAGCCTTTTCATGAGTCTCACTACCACTGTATTCTCCAAAACATCATGCATAGCTGTGTCAATGCCCAACTATGATTGGTTCAACACATGGTCCATTGAACATCATCTGAGTGCTGGGCACCACCAACATTGTGCAGCACAAAGGCCCATTCTCTGAGTGGCAAGAAACCCCAGAGTCAGGCTGTGACTGATAGGGGATGTGAGAATTACAAGGATACTACTCAAGTTAAGCTGTGAAGACTTTGCTACAGCTTGCACCTGTCATGACGCGGAGAAGATGGTAGAAAGAAGAAAAAAAGCACATTAACTAGGGATGCTGAGCATGACTTCAAATTTGGGAGGTATGTGAGGCAAGAGTTTATATTCTGTTATATTAGTGCTGGAATAGTCCTTTCTCTCACAGCACTTGACCGAACCACAGGCTCAGCTGGGGCCTGATTATGCTAGCTGAGGTAGAAGATTACATCACACTACAGGATGGGTACCATGGAGCAATTTTGAGGGAGTGTGAAGGGAGGAAGAGCAACTGGTCCTCACAGTGTGGAGCTATTTCTACTGCTTCAAACAATGAAAAGTCTGAAGGAGAATGAACACTTTTTTCCTCATAGAGAGAGGATTTCAGTGAGGGAGGTTGGGGAATCCAACCAGATTGGTGAGGTAGGGACAAGACAGTTTGCCATGTGAAAAGAGCTTTGGTTATGAAAGGGAAAATTATTAAAAGGAATGGAGTTGGAAGTTATGGAAAGAGGGGGTGAGTATTGCTAGTCATGGTGCAGAGTGATATGGAAGGTCATAGAGACTGAGAACTTTGTCAGTGTCCCATGTGGTGCAATGTGCTCCTTGCCCCTTGTAGGAATGACCTTCACCAAGAGCAAGGACCTGCTGGCTTCTGCTGCTTCAGTTGTCAGCTTCCCTACTACCTTGGCACAGACTGGGTGAAGGACCTGGATGGACTCAGGAATACTACTGTCCTCCTCCAACTTCACATCAAGGTAGGCAGCACTGAGATACACCAAGGGTACCATGTGCATGGCCAGTATGGCCAAGGCATGTACATAAATCATGCACCCATCAGTGGTGTCCCACTGGGTGATGAAATCATCATCACTGTAGAGGAGTGTGCCCCACTGGTGGTCCCAGCACAACGGTATATGTCATGTCTCCTGTATGCAATAGTGTCACTCTAGATATCTGTAACAACCACAACTTGCATCTTGACCAGCCAATGCATGGCTTTGCAGATCTCTGCAAAGTTCACCTGCTCAGAAGAAAACATGCATACACACACTTACTTCCTAAAGTGGAGACCACAAGAACCTCTGAGGGCAACTTGTCACATACAGATATCAGTGGGCCACTGTTAGGACACATGCTCCCACAGAGGCAAGGTGCTCATTACTGAACATTGGAATGGTGTAGCAGGTGATAAAGGTTTAGATGTCACCACATCCTATCTCTAGCAGTGACCCACAGATGCATAAGGAATACATATGGCCAAGGCAAATGTAGATGATATTTTCTACTGACACTTCCCAGAATTCAACTATTTTTTGCTCATAACCTTTCTGAGGAGGAGGTGGTTTCTCTGTATATTTAGTAACCTCCAACTTATTAAATGGTTTCCTCAATCTTTCATGAACTCATGTAAATAAACCATAAGGAGTTTCAGCCTCTTTTGGCAGAGTCCCCCAGGTCTAGTCGCTGCTGCATGGTTGCAGTCTTATTCCCACCTGCTTCACTGGTTCCCCCTTCCATCTCCCAGGTGAGGGTCTGTGTCATGCCTGCACACAGCTGGCAGGGCACTAAGGGTGTCAGCTATCTATCTCCAAATAGCCATCCTCCAGGTGCCACATGCTAATGAGGGGCAGCATCCAGGCATGGTGCCATAGGGAGCTTTCCAGCGATGGAAAGCGCAGGGCAGGGGCCCCCTCAGAGGGTGTATCTTGTGATGTACAGCATGGCTGCACTTGGGGCAGACAGCTCGTGAGGGATAAGGACACAGGCAGAGTGGGGTCAGTGGGCAGCCCTGTGTAGAGCTCTGCCAACATGGTGGCGCTGACTCCTGTGGTCATTTAGTTCACTGTTCCCTGCCAGCTGACAGCCATGGCTTATCTCTCATCCTCTACTGTGACAGCACGCTCCTTCAGAAACTGTGTTTTGTTCCAGACCCAGCGCTGCCATGTTGTGGTCCTTGGCTTCTTGCTGGGGGATAAGCGGAGCTGCCAGGCTCTGTCACTGAATGGTGACTCAGCGTAGATTAAGGGGCAGGGAGGAGGGAGAAGCATTTGAAAATGCTGATGTCAAAGCTCTCTGCTCTTCCTCAGGATCTGTCTTCATTCTAGCTTCCTAAGAAAAACTTCAATCTAAAAATAACGTAATAAAGAAGCTTTCCACATTGACATGCGAAACAATCTTTGCTCAAAAGCTGCAAGATATCATCAGCTTGTGGAGCCTGTCAGCAGGTCAGCACTGTGACTGAAGTTTATTAGCAGGGCTGACAAGGTTGTGCCGGTCTGTCTGTGCCAGCAGCAAATCACAAGGTTTCTAATTCAGAGGCTCTTATTAACAACAGTCCCTGTTCCTTGTTTTTATTTGTAGGACTGATTGAGGGCACTGTAAATCTCTAAGTGAGCAGCCCAAGGACTTGAGTTAGAGTCCGGGGGTCAGTCTTGGAGGAGAAGAGCTTTATAAGCATGTGTGCTTCCTGTGATTCCCCTGCTTTACTGAGAGAGAAGCTGCAATAAAAAGAGCATGCGAGCTAATAGACAAGAGAAGTAGGTTGCCCACTGGTATTTCTGTGCTCCCCTGCCTCTGGAGAGTGGCATTCTCATTGGAAATACACAGCTGTCGTGCAGACCTTGTCAGATAAAAGGCAGTCTGCCTGGAAATTAAAAAAAAAATAATATATAAATTGCTTTATTTATTGAATTCTGGTGCTTTGTACCAGATGACTCATTATCACACTTCTTTTCCCCCTTCTCACTGAACTGGAATTGTGCAGCATGTTACTTTCATCCATTGTCACATGTTGATAAGATGAAAGGACAAATTTTAAATGTTAAGACTTTTCTTATCCTATCAGAGATCAGGAGCATCATTAAATTTTTCCCACCGGTCAGCTGGTTGGCATTTGGAGGTGACGAGTGCTGTTCAGTATTAGTAGCCTCTGACCCAAAATTTAATATTTTACAAGGTGTTTTGCACCAGTTCTGGGGCCCTCAAAGTGGGTAAATGAAGGTCATTTGAAGTCACCATCTCTGCTGGTTGGGCTTTAGATAAGGACATCTGCATAAATATCTCCCTTGGGTATGATATTTAAAAAAAAATAATCACACAAATGATGGACTTGCCTGTTGTTTCCCAGAGTCTAATCTAACTCTCTAGGAAGCTGGCAAGAGTATTCTTTGATTTTAATGAGAACTGGATAAAGACTGAGAATACAATTGACTCGCTATTAATTTAGCATGAAGTCAACAAAGCAAAACTGGCTTCAATAAAGAAGTGCCAATTTACAGCATGTGAGGAACTGACAACATTTTTCCTCAATACCTAAAAAAAATATCGTAACTCTACAATCTCAGGTTGATATCAGTATTTTGGGTTGATATCAGTATCTGACATCTAGATCTCAGGCAGTTAGGACAGCAGGTGGGGTGAATAACAAAAAACAAGTGAGTATTGTTTCTTATTACACAGTGTCATTTCAGTTATTCTGTCCTGTTAAGTGTCAAAATCCCAAATATTTGCATATGAAAGATTACCATGTGTGTACTAATCTGAAAGGAACACAATCTAGCACAGACCTTCCAGTAAGGCACATCTCCCAGTTTTTAGACCAGAAACAGTAATATCTGGCAGATTATGAAAGAAATAGCTGTAATTTGGCAGATTATGAAAGCTAGGCAGACAAATAGACCCAGCCTTTAATCACCTGTCCTGTAAAATGCATTATTCTATTTTTATTAAATGATAAAAAGGTCCATACATAGGAGGTTGAATTTGTATAGGAATAAGATAGAAGATTGAGTGCTCCTTTATTACTTATAGCTGTTTTTCTTGGAAAAAAAAAAAACCAAAACCAAAAAAAACCCCAACAAAACATTAGATTAATTATTTTAATTATATAGACCCATTATAATAGCTTTTGATTCAATTTGATAATGACACAATGTTTATGAGGAAAAAGTTCACCTAGGAAGAGTCAACATGGATAACTGTTTTGGCTCAAAGAGGTGGCTGTAGTTAGTGCACGGTAGGATTTTATGTAGATAGAATTAAAATAAAGAAAATTGATTTTTAACCAACCATGAGGACCACAAAAAGAAATTACTACACTCCCTGAGAGAACAGAAGTAAAGTCACCACCATAGGAAGAGAGATAGACTTCACTTCTCAACAAAACTGAACTTCAGCAAGATTCAATAATTAAACTGCCTTCTTTAACAGTCAGGATATTTGCAGCCAAGTGAGTGTTTCTTCCTGCTCAATAGATAGGAAGACACATTTACATTCAGCATTTGCCAGGGCTAAATTACGGCTGCATTATGCCTGTTAAGGAAGTTTCTTCGCCCTAGGTTTCTCACAACAGAGTCTCGGGCTCTAAGTCTCATGACAGAATTTATTTGAGTGGTACAGCAGCCATAACAACTTGAGCTGTTCAGGTCCACAGAGGGACCTCGAGCAAAGAAATACCCAACAAAATACCCAGATAAATACCCCTATTGAGATAGTTCAGACAGGTAGTAATATTAGGGTCTGGAGTATTTTCAATTATTCACTGGGTCCACTTCTTGTCTCTAGGTGGGCCATCTCTTTTCTGATCTCTGAAGTTGCAGCTTCTCCTGATGGTTCTATCTTCCTTATTTTCCAGCTTGAAACTGGCTCTGGAGCCTTCTTCTACTTAGCTAGGCAAAATTTCAACATATCTAGGTGAAAGATCTCAGCTTGTGGCCTAAGGTTTCAGCAAATTTAGCCACTTATGCCAACACATATGCTAAGCTTAACAAGTTGTCTACTTAGAGGACAAAAACTGTGGCGATGAATCTGAATGGTCGATAGAAGCCATGGGTCAAACCCCACCACTTCCACTTGTGTTGAATGCTAGTTGCCTGATTGTTAAATAATGCCATTAATCAGGGCCTACCTGACATTAGCTCTTCTTGTCAACTGAAGGGAGTTTTGGCAGCCCTTTCGAGGTTATGTGTTCCACAGGCAGTTTATCTGCACTAATTTGCACTGGTGTTTGTTGAAGAAAATCTTTGCCTCGGGCTTTGAGACAGTTTTGATCCCAGGTGTTAGGCCTGGGCAAGCTGTCACAGGAAATGGACCACTGTCACACAATGGTTGTGTGTCACAGGGTGTTATGAAGAGCTACAGGGAGTGAGGGGTTGGAATCATTTGAGATGGGTATTCACCCAGAACATACAGCATTCTCCAGGCAATCCAAACGCAATTTTTGCCATGCTCCTTTCCTCCAGGTTTTAGAAAATAAAAATAGAGCAGATGATTTGCACTGCCCCACCACCACCACCACCACCAAGACTCTGGGCTGTGTCTAGTTGGCTTCTTCTGGGATAAAAAGAAATTAGTCCCAAAACGGATGCTGGTTATGATACCAATCACTGCCTGGGGCTGACCAGCATCTCTGGCCAGCATTCCTGAGCTCCCAGTGCAGAGCAAAGCCTGTTCAAGGTCTGCTTGTACCACACAACTGCAAACCACAAAGCAGACACAATTATCCATAAGGAGAGGAGAGAGGATGGAGAAGCAGCAAAGGCTGGGAAAAGCAGTGAATCTGAGGAGAAAGAAGAGGAAGGAAAGGAGTAAGTAAGGCCATGAGCCAGTTATTATGGCATTTCAGTGGATTGGCAAAGAGGAGATTGACTGTGTCTGGGGAGGATTATATTTCCTCACTCCTTTCTAAATTAAGACTTGTTAACTAAAGTGAAGAAAATAATTGTGGGAAACAAGATGCAGGTGCAAAGCAGGAGACAAAGTGTGGCTGGTAATGAGGAAGAAGATTCTCCTTCGGCACGTGGAGGAAACAGCAAGGAAACCAGGGAAGCAGAGACTGTTTTCTGGAAGCTTGAGTGAAAGGTAGTGTCAGGAAAGTCAGGAGGGGACAAGTCTACCCACTTTTTATAGGGTTTTGGTTTTTTTCAGTCCCCATAATGGCCTTTTTAATCAGATTACAAGATCATTTGAACTGGAGGAAAGAGTGAAAATGGATGTCTTGCTGCTTGTGCATGGATGACAGCGGGGCTGCAGCCAAGTGGATGGGTTCCTACTGGAGACAGAAATACACTGGTGTGAAGAGAAATGCCAAATGCTCTCCCAGAGCTTGCGTACAAGCAAAATTGCTCCTCACCTTCTCAAGACCCCATGGAAATTTGAAACACTGGAAAATTATTTTCTGTAAGATAAACAAGGAGGCTAGCTCCCAAATGGGAATCTTCATGGAAACAGACTTTAGACAGCTGCTTAAGAGAATGTTTCCTTCAAAACATTAATTCATTATAAAATTATATGAAGGAATTGTAAGGTTTGTTATTGCTTCAGAAATGCCCTGAGCTGTGTCAGGAAACTTGTAGCTCCCCTAGGTCTTCCTGCCCCATGTTCACATTTAATAAAGCATTGATTGACAGATGTTATGATGAGAAGGCTGTTTTGTAGTACCTGAGGGAAGAGAGGATTAGGTATTAGCCAAGCTTTGATTGCCAAGCACCACCATGACACCTACTGGGCCCATGGCCATGGAGTAATTGCCACCTCTGTATGTGCCTCTGCCCTGAGTCTCTGTGAAAGCTCGTGCAGCTGGATGAACACGACATCATCAGAATTTGAATTTGCAGCTACAAGTTAGCTGCTTCACCTCTCATCACCACCCTGGCTGCACCTTACAGCAGTCATCAAGACATGACTACGCCAGGTTGACAGTACCTCCTGCAGCAGCAGCTAGAATGTGGTTCAATGATTCCTGCTGCCATTCTCCCCTTCCTAGGTCATTTTCATTCACTGCCTTCTTCCTCTTCTTGTATATATTGCTCTTTGTGCTTGTTAGCTAATAGCCAGCTAAGACAAATTCACCTTTATCATGCATGATCAAAAAATAGCCTAAAAAGTGATACCCTGAGCAGCAAAACATAGTTACCAGCTAGCCATATCCTGGAGAAGTTGTTATGAATCTGTGTTTCTGCAGGCAGCTTGTTAGAAAAGAGAAGTAGTGCTGAAGACAGTATCCTCTGTGATGGAATTTACTCATAATGATGAGCCACTTCCACGGGTCTGGAGGGATTTCCAGCCCTTCCTTTCTCTCAAATCAGGACAGCAGAAGACCACCCCTAAAATCATCAACAATGGAATAACATTTTAAGATTTCACTCTAATTGATAAGGGAACAGAAACAAAGATAGTGATAAAATAACATTTACTGCCTCATATTTCAAGTGCTTTAACCACTTGGCCATCTCTTTTTGTGTCTTTAATAAGAAACTGAAAAGTTCTTTAATGATGGCTGTTACTACAAAAACAAGCCAACAATCACTAGGCACAAAACGCTGAACTGAAGTTGATTTTTTTTTGATCTAGTAGCAGTAAACCAAATCCTTTACATGAGTTGTAAACCTGATTCATTCTTTAGCCCAAGACACTCTTTTATCAACAGCGCATATGCATCAGAAGGCAAAATTTAGCCTGGAGTAGCTCTTCTTTTATGATCTTCCCAGCAAATATTACTTTTCTATCCCCCGAGACCATCCAGACATCCTGGAGAAATTAGAGACAAAAAAGTTAGAGCAATCCTCAGCTCAAGGGATTAAATCATCTTGTTGAAAACCTGGGATTGAGGAAAAGCATTTCCTTCCTAACGCTCTGAGCTCCTGGTAGGCTCAGCTCTGGGGCAGGAATGAGCCACTACCCAAGTCCTTAATCACAGCACCATAGAGGTGACATGTGCATTGTGTAAAGGTACAGTTCCCAGTTGCAAAAGTCCAGATTGGTTTTCTCCTATGTTTATCAGACTAATTTAAATCATGATAATTTAGATGTCACTTGAAAAAAAAAAGTAAAAATAAAAATTCACCCCTTGTGTTCCATGACTTTACACAATTTTCTTCCATTTAAGAAAAATCAGCATGTTAACAATTCAACAAATTTCATTTAGTGTCTGAAACATCCAGATGTGTTTCAAATGAAATTATTTACTTCTGCATAATTTTTCCCCAGACCTGAAGAATAATAAACAGTTTTATGACCCCCACCAGCTTTGTGGCTCCTTGGTGGAATTCTTCCCTCCAGCTTTCCAAGTTCAGTCACTTATTCAGGATGCAGTTTCAAGCTAATAATACTAATAGTTCTCTACAGTCAAGGGTCTGGAACAAGATTAACAGGGGACATGTCTGGTTTGGGTTTTTTGCAGGAGGGAGGGTTTGCCTCTTGTGGCAAGTGATATCATAGCCTCAGAATTTTCTTAAGTTTGTGAAACTGCTTCTGGGATTTGTTACACCACTGTCTCCTAGGTCTGTGCATCTATGCATATGAAGATGCTATCTATGGCATCTTCACCCTTACGCATTTTGCGGAGCTCATTACCTTAATTGTTTGACCTTTCCTATAATGAAGTGAATGTTCTTCTGCTTGCACTACTGACCTTTCTGTGTGATGCTTCCAGATCTATGGCTTGAAAATAGATCCTGTTGGAAGAGCTATCAGGGGAGCTCTTAATCCGATGGAGTCCATGATGGAGAGATCCCACATGGATCCTGGTGAGTGGTAGCAGATGCCCTGTTCTTGTCCAGCCAGCCCACATGTGTAAGGTCATGAGGGACCTCCGATAGCAGAGGTGCCATAAGGAAGCATGATACAAGGAGTGAAGCTGAAGGTGGATCCTTGAAAACCTGTAAGTGTTTTAAAGACAAAGAATAAATCATACACACATTCACAATTTTCAACCCTGCTAATTTAAAAAATAGAGCTATGATTGGTTTGAAGTTGGTCTCTTGACCTTCAAGGTCACACTGCGTTTAACAGAGCAGTTTAAGCTCCATTTGGAGAGAGACATCTAGAATAGCCTGGACCATCACCCAAAATACAGACTGCACACTGTGGCACGTGAAAAGCCACATGGTGTGGCTGGTAACGCTTTATATAGTCCATTGTGATGAAATGCATGTCAGTGAACAGACACAGTAAGAAAATAGGAAGAGGACAGGAAGGAAATATCCTAAGTATTGGAAGGGAAGCACGGGAAAGACATAGGCATAAGTAAGCAAAAACTTTTATTCCTTATAAGGAAATTTCTGAGTGGGGGAGAAAAGGAACAACACAGTGCAGAGAAACAGGAACGTTATTTCCTGTTGGTGGGCTCTTACTGTTCAAGGAAAGACAAGATGCATACCCACAGTGGCTATCAGTTGGATCACTTGAGAGAAACAACCAGCTACGTGAAGCATTTTTCTATCAGGCTGAAATCTGGGATAGAGCAGGTAACAGAAAGAACAGGTGATAGCCAGGGAGATTTGTTTTTTGAAGCCCAGGAACCGCACAGCCGAGAAATACAAGGTTAAATGTAGACCAGCAGCAGAGCTGGTGAGGTCCCTGGCGAGCACAGCATGGGCTGGGATTTGAGAAATCTGACAGCACTTCAGATTTATTTTCCACTTCGCTGTGCTGTGTTTTAGTCCCACTGATGTGAAAGAGAGCTCTTTCCTAACCACCAGATTAAGCACTGAGAAATAACGTAATTCAGCACTCTGGTGATACTGGGGTGGTTAGCTGTGTATCATTTGGGTGCTGAGTGGCGAATCTAAAGAAAGTCTTTCTCCAAGATACTAAAAAAAGTAAAGAAAAAATTAAACCCCCCAAACCAGTCAGCAGTAACCTGTTGGCAGCCTTTGGAAGCTGCTAGTAAGACACTAACTAAGCACTGAAAAGGAAAGGCCAGCTAGGTTTTCATTTTATCTTCTCTGCTTGGATCATACCTGAAAGCCTCCCACCACTTACAGCTCTGAAGCCTGAATGTACTTGCAGTGCCAGACCTGAGTCACACAGGAGCTGTGAGGTCACCTGGGCAGCCAGTGAGATGAGACAAGTTGTAAGGTGATGCTGGTGCTAATAGTGCCAAGCCGACTCCAGCCCAGCTCTGTGCCTACATCAGAGGCTTCTAGCAACAGGTACGACAACCAGTAAAATGTGCAACTAAATTATTTAGATAATACAAGTAATAGATAAGCTATGCAATTTATTACATATTTATTAATAATATATTTATTAAATAAATTACATCATTAAATCTTATTTGTGAACTAGGAATTCCAGGATGCACAGGAATTTGACTCTAGGGAGATCAACTCCCCTTCTCAGCCATGTCCCAGAAACACCAAAACACATTTCATGTTCTTCAGAGGCTTGAGGGGAGGTAGAGTTTCTTAGTCATCCACAGAGAGGAGACAATGACATTTTTATGTGGTCTCTTCATGATGGGTGAGGCAGGGTGTGCTAACTCCATCTGACACAGGACATCACGACAATCTAATGATAGCCCCAGCAGTCCTTGCTGGCTGGCATCACCCCACCTTCAGCAACACTGACATCTCTGGCATCTCCCCTGCCTCATCTGATGCAGTCCTGGCATGGGAGACACCCCTTAACAAGGAACCAGGCACACATCACAGAGGCTCACAGCCATGGAGGGTGGACTTGTACCACCACATCTAGCAACAGCAGCCACACAAGCACATACAAGCCACACAAGCACATCCAGCAACCTGTTTAACTAGCAATAAACTACAGACAGAAGAAAATATGGGCTTTCTAGGAGGTTTTAAGCAGCTTGTCCCACTTTCCCTAATTTGCCTAGGGTTTTCTTTTCATTCACAAAATTCTAGTATAGACAGAAGAGGTTTTCCCAATCTTCTTGCTTTGTAAAGTCACAGAACCTTAACAGATAGGCAGAACTTTTTTTTTTTAAAGAAGAGTATAGGCCATTGCTGACATGCAACAGACTAAAAGCAGAGGAATGTATTGAAATGTTTACACAGCAGAAATCTTCAAATTAAACAATGTCCTTGTTAAAATATTTATAGGAGAATAATTTTTCAGGGAAAAAAGCTAAATGATCACATTACAAGTTTCCAAACTTTGAGTTTTGACACTTTAAAATAATTAAAAAAAAAAAAAAGAAGAAAGAAGTGAAAACCCTGCACTGACAGGAAACCCTAGTCTCATTTTTCAGGCTCATATCTCTAAGATTCCTTGTCAGATTAACCTCAGACTTTACACACATGAAAATCCTCCTCTGGCTAGAGACAATAATTGAAAAATTGCAAGGAGAAAGCATCTTTTTTGCAGAAAGTCAGAAAAATTAAGCTTAGCATATAAAGATAAACTTAATTTTCGCAGTGGAATCACTAGAGGCTTCTTAATATATGAAATACTTTTGGTTTTAAGGTCTATACCTCATATTCTCACTGTATTGCATTTACAGACTAACAGACTGCTAGACTTCCTATTGCTTTACCTGATACTTCTTTTTCTGTTTTGAGACCTTCTTTTGACCAAGGGGAGAATCCAAACCCAATACAGTAAGAGGTGAACAACCGTCTCACTTTTGAGACGCGCAGTGTGGCTCTATCCCCTATCACACTCAGTGCTACTGCATGACATTTCCTGAGTGTTCACACACAACCTCCAATCTCTCAGCAGTTTCATGACTATCACCTGTCACTTGGCAGAAGAGACCACCCACCTCTCTACAACCTCCTTTCAGGTCATTATAGGCAATGATCAGGTCACCCCTCAGCCTCCTCCTCTTGAGACTAAACAAGCTCCCTCAGCTGTTCCTCATGAGGTTTGTTCTCCAGACCCTTCACCAGCCTGGTTGCCCTTATCTGGACCTGCTCCAGGATCTCAATGTCCTTTTTGTAGTGAGGGGCCCAGAACTGAATGCAGTACTTGAGGTACAGCCTCACCAGTACTATCACTGCTACAAGCTGCAGCAAATGGCTCTGCTTTTGTTTTCACAGGGAGAAGCCCAGCCCCACACAGTTCTTCCCAACAGTTTGTGAGCATTGCCCTTCTCTGGTCTTGGCTAGCTTGGTACTTCTGGTCTTTTCTGGCTTCTTCAAACCGATCGCCCGTGTAGAGGCTTCCCTTTATCAAGAAATACAGAAATATTATGTGTTTCCTTCCAGTGTTAAAACCAGCTTCTTTTTATTCTGGTACAGGCCTGATGGAGGTGAAATGCACGGCCTTCCCTGCTGAAGTCAGAGGTGAGTTTGCAGTGGTTAGCAGGAGAGGTGTGATGAAGGTTTGCCCTAGGAGGTCACTGGCATGCTGACCCAATCTCTTGAGTTTTGTTTCTTGGGAAAGCCAGCTCAGCCCCTGCTCTTGGATGCATCTTTCCCCATTAGAGAGAGCTCTTGGATGCCAGTAACTTTGTTATGCGTATCATATCGTATCATATCGCAACACAGCCCACTGCTTTAGTTCTTGTACAGTGTTCAGCGCTTTCATGAACTACCTTGATTCTAGAAGAGTCCTGCTCTTATTGAAGTCAGTGACAGGACTTCCATGAAACCTGATGCATGCTCACTATCCATTTAATCGCTCCTCAGAAAGCAATGAAAATATCAAGTGGCAGGAGGCAGGCAAGAGAAACGCGTGGAGCTGACTCTGCAGCAGCCAGTCCTTGAGACCAGCCCCAGCATTAAAGCTGACCACGGCCCCAAAACACTGTTTTGGCAGCCGAGATCAACAACCCCGTGGGGGTGGGGTGACTGTGGGGTTCCATCCCAGGGAAGCTCTCTGCAAGGGGTCACTCTTTCCACCCCACCAGGGATTTCAATCAGGACAGCTCTGCTCTCCCTTCTCTCGGAGCAAAGCACAGATCACCACACACACGCATCAAGCTTGGCATGTCATAAGGAGTCACTGCCAGCCAGCTGAGCTACACAGGCTGGGTCCATGCATCCTCCCCTCCCATTTCCAACACAAGATCAAATTGATCTGGTGTCTGGCACCTGCTACCAGGTGTTTATTAAGGGTAGAAGCTGATCTCACCGAGAAACACGGCATGCACCGCTCCAATGCCGTGCACTTAACTCTCCCCCAGCCGTCCTACCCTGCCCTGCTCATCCTGGCAATCTCAGCTGAAGAATTTCCTTCAAGAGCAAAACAAGCTGTGTCTTTCAGTTATGATATGGGAGCTTGGATCTGGGTGATGCCTAAGACTGCTAGTATGAGAAGAAATTCTCGAATATTTGCTCGAGAATTTCCCAGATACAGTCATAATTTATTCTTTCAGCATTTTGGGGGAAGTAGGGAGAGAAACACTAGAGAATGCATACAACCCTCATCAGTTCTAAGTAAGAGTAAACACTGCGGTATAGTCACTGATGTGTTTAACAGGTTGTATAGGAAATCGCTAGCTGTTCAAACATGTAATTACGTGTTAACATGCTGCTTAACAGGGCAGAACCCAACAGTGATTCAAAACACTGGAGTACGGAATGTTTTCCTTCCCTGCTTCCCTGCAGACTGGAGGCATCCTATGCATGTTTCTCTGTTCAAGTTTAAGGGAAAAAAAAAAAAAAAACCACAGGAATGACCTTTTAGGAGCCCTTGAGCATCTTGACAATTGTGTCGTTCTAGTTCTTTCAACAATCGGATAACTCAAGAACAATGTTATTTCCTGACCAGGGGAGCATAAAGTGAGCTGCCGTTTCTCACATCACCTGCTTCCCTGTGCACCTGGAACTCATCCTGCATGGGCAATGCTTTTCCCTGATGACAATTCAAAGCCTAGAGAGCTTTGCTTTTCACCTTATTTAAAAATAAATACATGCTAATTATAGGACAAAAGTAATAATAATAATAAAATCTCTGTTGTACTGTGCTGTGCAGTTCTGCTGCTTGGCACGGGCAGAGGGCTCAGTGCACTGTTGCTGTGAGCAATGGGGAGGGCTGAAAAGGAAAAAATCAATGCCATTTCTTGTTCAATTAAGTTCATTGTGATTCAGAACCACCTCCTCACACTGCAGAGCCTGCAAGAGATCAGTGCTGCAATCACTACCTTTTAGCAGCTTGCTTTCTCCGTCTGGACCTGCACAAGACACTCGTTGGCACAGCACCACACTTTGAGAAAAAGAAAGAGTTGGGGGAAAAAAAACAAACAAACCCAAAACCAAACATCTTTATGGGACCCTCTGAAATACATTGTCATAAATCATGGGTCTTGTGGTAGGCAGGTCATGGAGGAGGAAAGAGGGCATTTTCCTCAGTGAGTCACTTTATTTAGATGTCAGAGCTACCACGGTCTTTTTACCCTTCAGTAGAAAGTTTGCTCTCCTTGTTGCCTCGCCGAGAAATATCTGCAATACACACTGCTTGGTCTTGCTCAGGCTAAGCATGAGATGGGCTCACTCAAAGTCTTTTGGAAGTCAATAGAAAGATGCTGGTGGACTCTGCTGAACTACAGACCAAATCGGACACCCACATGCCCAGGAATCATGGGTTAGTACTCATGGCTACCAAGAGGTCATGACAAAGGATTTTTAGGGTCCTTCCCACTCCCTTGCCCACATTAGCTATTCTGTGGCAATTGCAAAACAAACCAATGAAAAAAAAAACCCTTTTACAGTAGAGTGGCGTAACCTGTAGAGATCCTGATCCGGACGCTCAGCCTGATGAGGAATGCCAAGGTCTAGCACGGTGCACCGTGTCCCCTCAGTGCCAGGACCAGCACCCCGCAGGCCTGCTCAGCACCTCTCGAAGGAGGAGCCCAGGATGCTTGTGAGCATGTCTCACTCTAGTGACAGGACAGACAAACTACAACAGCCTGCCACTTTCCAGTCTGCCTTTAATGGCTACTGCCTGCTCCCCACATGGAGGGGAGCAGGCAGTAGCCTTGTCCCTTGGGGTTCAGTCCCAAATTACTAGGGTACGGAAAAGCAAATGATTTGTTGCAAAAACCAAAGGCAAGGGTGGTCTTGGGTGGTATGGACAAAAAACAGCACAAGAAAGAAGCATAACTCCTTGATATTACTAGGCAAAGGCCTTTGATGCTCACAGAGGTGGTTCTAGATCCTGGATGTGTACTAGCTAATGGCAACAGATAAGTGATGCATGTGTCATCTTAGTCCATAGCTATCCAGGTCACTTTCCAACTTCATTGCACTGCTTGATCATGCTTCAAGGAGGCTGCTGGCCCTTTGATTGCTGCACGAACCCATGAACAGCAGTCATGAAACTACTCTTGACTTTTCCAGCTGCAATCAGCTGCATGGCAGATGACATGTGATGATGATATATGAGTTAATTATGCCAGTTGTGGCACACATAAGACAAATGTGGCCCAAACACAGCTTCTGAAGAAGAATGTTTTAATTAATGCGTACGTTTGCTCAAGTCAGGCCTTCATGAAAATAGTACCCAGTTGCCATCAAGAAGCAGCTTTCTACTCAGATGCACAGGATGTAACTCTGACCTTTCCTGGTTTCCAGGATCATAAATATGTTCCTGAAGCTAATAATGAAGAAGGGCAGGAATGAAGAAGTTGTCCTCAGCATCTCTGAAAATCAGATTGCGAGCGCATGTACAGGTCCATAATGCTTTTCCTTGTCACAGAGCTTTGTCCACCTTTGTATACATTCTTCCTCCCAGATTTCATCCTTCCTAGGAAAGTGAGATCTCACTTGAAGTTCTTGCAATGCATGTGTGACTGGCAGAACATCTGTCATGGCAATGTTCTCATCAGTCCACAATTAATTAACACATCATTTACCTGCTCCCTAAATCCCCAGGTTCCCCTGAAACTTTGGTTTTCATGACTAAGGAATGATGAAGGAAAATTTGAAATGTAGAAGCAGTATCTTCCCATGACAGCTGGAAATCCGATATGGCTGATTCTTTAAATAGATATTTCTGAGTTTTTTTTCCTTAAACAAATAATATTGACCTGGAGTAGTATTTCAGTTATTGAAGTCCTACTGTATCTGAAGGTTAATAGCTGCTGTGGCAGCAGATACTCTATAAATCAATGGAAGAAACACGTGAATCAGAATATCACCCCACTAAGGAGCATCCCATCTCACCGTGGTCAATAAAAGTTGTGGTACTGATGGCCATGGAAGAAAGAAACAGTCACCTGCCAGCAACTTTTAGAACTAGTTATTGACACATACTGAGGATAAAGGATTTGTGCAGCCAGTTTGTGTTCTGGCAATGGCGTTGTAATTCCAGACTCAGAGCTTGTTTCTGAACCAAGATCCAGAACTTGGTCGCTGGCATCTGCAACCAGAGGAACAGAAGTCATCTTAGCATCATGGAAGTGCATTCAAGGTTATTCTCACGGACCCAGGATGACTGGTATCTGAACGAAGGTGTCTACTAAGGATGTCAGAGAGTGATCAACAGCTCTGGTACCGTACATACTACTCATCACAAACCTTCCAATTCCTTACGCAGTGTGGATTTCACCATAATTAAGCAGCCACTGGAACCACGTACCCAGGGATATGATGGAGTCCCCAGCACTGGAGGTTTCCAAGACATGACTGGACAGGGCACTAGATAATCTTGTGCAGGCTCCCTTTTTCACAAAAGGTTGTACCAAACGACCTCTGGAAGTCCCTTCCAACTGGCACTGTCCTACAGGTCTGTGTTCTATAGCAACAGCAAGCCTGGATGCCAAAAAATATTCCCCCAATATCAGCCTTTTCACAGCCATTTTCCAGGTCTATATGCTTCCCTCCAGCCTATGGTGAGAAGTGTACCAACTGGCCTGGGGTTTATGTTTCTTGAAGGAATATTTCAGCTGTAAAGACGCTAAGGATTGATACTGCTTTCTTCTGAGACTGCTTTACTGAAACCATCCTACTCTTTGAAACATCCACAGGCACCTTAAGCAAATCATGTGTCGCAAACATAATTGTAGTGGGTGTGAACTCCATCTGGCTAGAGCAGTGCAGGCTCACACACCTCCCCGCAGCCTGCCGGGGCTCTGCAGCAACGCCGGTGCCGCAAGCCTATGTAAAGGGGTCATGCTAATAAGATGCAGAATTTTGAGTGCACACACACACAGAAGCACCCTCCTAAAAATATATCTCTGAGGAGTGCAGTGAAATGCAAACACTACTGTTTCTCGAATAGGTCGTGCTTTCTTTACTGGATTGGTTGGCATGAACTGATCACGGTCGAGTGACATCTTGGGAGTCGAGGTGGAGTTTTTTTAGACTGCTTTTTAAAACAGAAAATTACTGAAGAATGAACATAAAGGTTGAGATTTTCAAATGAACCTGGTGAAGTCTGGCATTCTGGTTTTCCCCTTTGAAAATCACAGAAGCTGGGACTGGAGATGGCATTATTCTAATCACTTTCTAAGTTTGTATCAGTGCTATTTTCTGCATCAAATAGATTACAAATACCTTACCCAGCATTTTGTGCTTAAAAAAAAATAAAAAAATTTAAAAGATTCAGTAGGGAGCAATCACACCCCTTTTACATCCACTCATACTTTTTTCTTTCCAAGTTTTATATTTGGTACCACAGCAACAGTTTATATTTTCAGAAATATAATTTCACATATATCAAGTGACAATGATTTTCATAATGAATGACAAGCACTATTTTAGCACTAATTTCAGGGCAGGTGTGTGGCAGATTCTGGTCTCAGGTGCATAACTTCAACATTTTTTCTGATTTGCAAAATCAGGCACATCCAGCTAGTAACGAAGCCAGATGTCTAACGCACAAGGACACCCAAAAAAAAGCTTTAGAAGCCTGGCCATTAACGAAAGGTATTTCTTTAATCCTACCTGCCACATTTTCAGTTTGTTCTCATTATTTTTCTACTTAAATAAAATCTTGGAGGATCATACTGCGAACAGCTATTCATTTGTGAGCTAGGTTTGATATTAGCATGTATTTTTCTGTCTGGCCACCTTCCTCTGGGAAAAGTAGCAGCAGAGGGCTGGGAGGCACAGCAGAAGCAGCCACTTCTGCAGGACTGTAAAGCTGTCAGACTGTCCCCCCTTCTCGGAGGGGCCCAAGGAGGGTACAGGGACACAGGAGGGTAGAGAGGCACAAGTCTCTGCTCCTGTTTCATCTCAGCATCACGGCTGAGAGTGAGAGTAAAAGCAGCCAGTCACCTCCTGGTACAGGCGATGTTACTGCAGGATGAGCTAAGAGCGAATACATTTCTCACACACCCATAGGAGGGACTTTTAAATATCACTGTGATCACTGGACCCTCCCCTCCAACCTAAGCCAATGCTTAGAATAAATCAGTTTCTGACTGACAGCGCCAACAATTCAGGGTTTTTCCCCTATTACCAGCCTGCAACCGAGAACTGAGGAGCTGATGATGTGAGCTGTATGAAGACATATTTTGCATGTTAAAAACAAAAATAAAAGAAAAAAGAAAAAAAAAAAAGAGAATAATAAAGGGTGGAAGGAAAAAGAAATGCAGAGACGCAGCCGGCTTCGCCGGGAAAAGCACCTCGCTCTGCTGCCTCCTCCACCAGCCGCCTCCTTTGAGGTTCAGCCATGACAGCCAGCCGAAAGCCAAAGGAGAATCGCGTCCGCTGCAGGCGGCGGGTCCCCTTGTGGTAGATGGTTTCGATGGAGCCGAGCTCGTTCTGCATCAGCTCCTCTCCGCCGGGCACTGACGGCGCCAAGGCTGCCCACCCAAATACTTACTCAGCCGCTCGGGCACACGGGGCATCCCACGCCGCGCTCGCTGTGGCTGCGGGCTTTGCCGCGCTGAGCGAGGCGGTTGCGCTATCTCTGGCTATATCTGGCCAGCAGCCGTGGGCTCTGTCCGTCTGCCTCTGCCACGGCAGCGATCGCGGGCGCCCACGGGATGACACTGACAAGCGTGAGGCTGCCGGTGGGATGGAGCCCTTTTCCTTCAGCGCAAGGGAAAAATCGTGCTGATGAGCACATTGTCCCAGCGTGGACCGAGCAAGGCACCGTCAGAAGCGCCTCTTCTGAAAGGCACGCAGTTGTCTCTTAGAGATGGGATGATATTCTAGCACCTTCCAACACCTCGTTGNAAAAAAAAAAAAAAAGATCATTTGACAAAGAACTGTCCCCACTTCATCCTGCGCCCTGGCTCCCAAAGCAGCTGAGCGTGCTGCTATTTGAGACAGGCTCAAACAACTGGCTTCTGATCAGAATCTATCCTCGGCGGCCCCTTCCTGGGGCAGGGAAAGTGGTGAGGCTGAAGCCAGGCTTCGATTTCAGACAGCTAGACTGCCCCAAAAGTCAAGAACATTTAAAGGAATTTGGCCAAGCCCTTTTTGCCTCTGTAATTGATGCATCTAGCTGTTAGCTTTTTTGTTGTTCTTGTTTGGCCAGAAATCCCCTGGAAATGCCTGATCTTTGTGGCCAAATTGCCAGAGGCTCTGGTCATTTCGGTGGTGATGGACGTACCAAAATCCAGATATTAAACTTTTCCTGATTGTGCATTGGAAACCACCCTGAAGTTCATTCCAGAGCAGATTTACATAGCGTAAGGTCAAAATCATGTTCAACACAAGCCTCTTGGAGTCAGCCCAACCTTTAATGTGAAGCTACAGCTTGTCTGCCCTGAGTAAAAGCTGAAAGACAGACAAAACTGCAGCAGATATATGAAGATACATAAACCAATGCAGTTAGCAAGGGGCAGAGGAGAGAAATGAGAAACCTCTCTCGCTGCAGCCTCCACAACCTGGTGCTCTCACAAGGGTGCACTGTCCTTAACAGCAAATGCAGCCACAAGCAGCCAAGAGCTGGTAGGTTCGGTGTTTATACCCCTGTACCTCAACCCACACTCCTTTCATCCTTCTCCTTTTTTATGCTGATAACACATTGGCTGTGAGATATAAAAGGTCTTTTGGGCTATGTAAGCTCTCCCTCCTAGGAAAAGGACAGGGCTCCACATTTTGATGTCCACAGAAGCAAAGAGCCAGGTGTGTTTTGCTTTAGCTCCAGCTTAAACTCAAATCTTTAATTCTTTTGAAAGAGAACATGGCGTAGAGTCTGAGCTTAACCTTAGCCTCCTGGCTGACACCAATGTCTTCAGGAATGTGTAAAAGACAACTCTCCTCTAGACTGCAACTTCATAGGTGAGTGAATAGAAGGGCAATCTGCCAGGAGACATGGCACCCACTGCTGATGCTCTGCACTGCATTCACTACCATGTGTCCACGTGCTGAGTTGGCTCTGGGACCTGGCTGAAAATGAAACTTCTTTTTTTATTATTACAATTCCTCAGGTTAGTTCTCAGCCAGCTCTGTTCTCTAATCCAGCTCATTGCTCATAGTGGAAGTCTATAAATAGGAAGAAAAGGTGGAACAAAGAGGAATAGTGGGAAGGGGCAGAGGAGACAAGCCAGTGTTTTTCACCAGCTGGCCCCAGGTGACTGCCAGCATAGTTAGCCAACATTATTCCTGCTTTCTGGATGCAGAAACAGAGGCTGGGGTTTCATGATGGCTTTAAGGTGATGCACATGCAGGCTGCCTCTCCACGTATTAAGTAGAACTGAAATGGCAACGGCATTTACTAGCCCAGCTTCGCGAATGGTAGCAAGGAAGCTTTACATCTAGCCCTCCAGTTGCACTGATTCATTTAGTCCCTGCCCTTGCTGGGTGGGCTTTGGGCTTTTGGAGGACATGGGGGTCATGGGGACCCATCCTGGCAGCTACTGTCCCTCTGTCGTTGAGGTCTGAGGTGGTTTGTAAAAGAGATGAACCAACTAGCAGCCCAGGTAATCTAGGGAGCCACAGCACTGTCAGTACAGCAGGATTGCAGAGAATTGGTGACCTAGGACTGGGAGGAGTGAAAGTCAACAGTAATGTCCCTCTGACCAGTCCCCCTTCAGCTCCTGGGGATGCTACAGATGGCTGGTGAAGTTAAGGCCTGAGCTGGGATGAAATAACTTTGGAAGGCTGTAGGATGTGGTTTTGGTCAGTTCCTTTGCATGGGGAAAAACCCATGCTGGAACCTTTAGGTTCCTCCCTTGCTGCTCTTTGGGTGGGATGGCCTTGAGCAGAGTCCTAAGAGGAGGTCAGGCTGCAGGAGCATCCCAGGCCAAGCTCTGTCCCTGGCAGTGACCATCCTCTCCACCCAGCCCTGCCACACCTGTGGCCCATCTGTTGTCCCCTGAGCTCCTTGTCCCCAGGGGACAGGTGGGGTGTCCCACAGCCTCAGCCTGACCCCACTACATCTCCTCGGGACTACCCCTTTCCCAACACCACCTTCTGCAGTCCCACCGCCGAGCTGCTGCCACCGGGATTGAGCA